>VXAL01007883.1:19079-39089 GCA_013399475.1 Chauna torquata
CCACGTTCCATGTTTGCCAATAAGGAGAGCTTAGGCTGATGCTTTCGGAAAGTTGCAGGTAAACTGAGGCTGTTTATTTGCTTTACGGAGACTACCAAGTAGTCATCAACTCACTTAACTTTTATTTTCACCAACCTAGGACTGCGTCTGCTAGTAAAACTAGAACATTCCCCACCTTTGAAGGACTTATTTGCCCAAGTAAGTGATTGGTTCACTGTAACAGTTACTGATTAATATACAACAGATCTGTATAAAGCAAAGATGTAAAACAAATGTGAAAAGGAGAATGGTGATTATGACGACAGAATGGCCACTGGTCTATATGCAGAACAAATTAGAAATTTTTAAGCAAAGTAAACCGTGCAATAGGAAAGAAGCATGAAATTAAATCAATCTGGAATTCCTTTTTTGTGCCATTTACAAACAAGATCTAAAAAAGCACAGGAGTGGTAGCCTAGCGTGTTCTTTCTTGGGTGGTGGTTAAAACAAGGTTAAACCACACAAGAGTAACCCACAAAGTTAAGGGGAAGGGCCAGGTGAGTTCTCCTGTGTACATTTCATTGCTTCTCTTAGAGTCTTCAAGTGATCTTCAGGTCATCCAACTTTAGAGAAGATATCTTAACTAGGTCAGATGAATTAATGTGTCTGTTTCTCTTCCCTGACCAGAAAAAAACAGCTGAGATTCCAAGTGCAAAAGTTGATAATTATACTATCAGTGTTGAAAATCAGGTGAAATAAATCCCACCCTAGCAATCTGAAGATGGGCACCCAGAAAGCAGCAGAATCAAAACAGTACACTGCTGTTGGCAACACTGACTGTAACTTCTCTGCCACAGGTTCTCTCTCCCTTAAATGAGGTCAATAAGTAGTTAAAAGCACTCCAAAATCTGCAGAGCAAATAATTTTATCAGTTACACTCTCACAAGAAGATCGGGATGAGGCTTTTTGTCCAGGGCATAGAACTTGATCATAATGGGAGATTTATCCATTTACAAGTTGATGTGCTGGGAGATGAGAGAGCGATTTGCAGAGTGCAATCTCAAGAGCAACCGAAACTAAAGAAAAATTAAGTTAAATCAGGCTAGCAGTTTCTCAGACAAAAGATACTAAATGATGCTGGCTCAAATGATCCAAGTGTAGAAAGAGGACAAGAACTGTAGTAAAAGACCAGCATGTTTAAATTTTAAGTTAGTTATAGATTGCAATCACAAAAAAGAAGCACACAGGAAATGGTCATGTGGTCATGATGAAATGGGATAGGGACCAGTTGGAAATTGTATTCTTTGAACAGTTTTCACTGGATCACTGTCAGAATAGAAGGATGTATCAAATGGAGCTCTGCAGGGGCCTGTTGCCTGCCTGCAGTCCAGAACTGCTGCTATGCCTGGAAAAAAAAAAAAAAATCACATTGAAATGTGTGAAGAAGCGTGCAGTGCAATATTTCCACTATATTCTGTTCTGGGAAGCATTATCCAGAACACAGTTTTCATGTTTGGGCTGCTACACTTCTAGAAATAGGATCTAGAAGGAAGTACCTGGTATGACCAGACATCTAGAAAACAGAACTTATGCCAAAATTGGAAGAAATCAAGGAATATGAATAGCTGAGAGAATTTCTGAGGAAGAACATAGTAAATGAAGCTGAGAGAATTTGTGAGGAAGAACACAGTAAGTGAAAATCTGAAGCAAGAAGGATTTAATACTCTGTTCTCTAAGTGCACAGCAGCCAGGACATAAGTTTATGGGGCTTAAATTAAAACAAAGACAGTTCAGGTTACACATAAGAAAAAGTTTCCTAACACTAAGTATAAAGTGAATCAGTTGTGCGTCTCCCTAGGATTGCCATAGAGAATCCATCACTGGAGTCCTTTAAAAGCAGGTTAACCACACATCCCCCAGAATGACACCGGAAACTTTAATTCCATCACTGGGCAGTGAATGGATGGGGTGACCTTTTTACGCCCCTGCCAGAGCTTTTTTTCCCAGGTTCTCTGATAGTATGTATTCATTATCCCTGTTAGCCTCCAAAAATAAAGATTACATGTTCAGAAAATTGCATATAAAACTTCATTCTTTGGCAATTTTCCAGGTTTATTTTTAGGTTAAAAAACAATTAAAAAGCATTTTGTGACAAATCTACAGGGAAAATATAGATCTAAAAAAAAAAAATTTATTAAACCCTCAGGAAATCAAAGGAAGTTCTTAATATTAGAACGAAACAGGCTTTGACGTGTGCAATTATGTTACCCTACTTAGTATACATCTCAAATTAAATAAACCTTAAAACAGCCTAAAATAGAACTGATCATGCACTGAGAAGCACTTAATTAAAGTAGTGAAATCAGATACAACAATATCTTTACTGCTGCTAGAATGAAAAAAAAAAACAACAAAGAAGCACCTGGGTGGAAAAAGGTTCATCAAAAACACAGCTTAATATAAACAGATCTTTACTTTGAAGAGCTTGGTCCTAAAGGGAGCTAAGTACTTTGCTGAAAGTTGCTATTCTGTCAGCTGTAATTAACTGTACCTCCTTCTGCTAGTGCTACATATACTTGTATGACTTGCAGACAAAGAGCAGGAGGAAAGTACTATTCTTATTCAACAGATGCAGAATTAAGGCAATGAAGTTCTATTTAAACTGAGCAGTGGATATCTTCCATTGTGCTCTCCACTGCTCCCTTCATCTCCCACTTGCTCAAAAGGGAGATCTTGCAAAATATGCTGTTCACTTTGGGGCTCTGCGCTTGCATTGTTTTCCTGCAGAAACCAGGGGATGGTGGGAAGTAAAGGGAAGAAGGGTGGCTGCGCGTGCCCAGACCTTGCCTTCATATAGGGGTGGGACATGGCTGGGGCCACTGTTGAGTGTGTTTTTTTTTTTTTTAGAATACTTTTTGTATAAATATTATACAGAGAAAAAAACATTTGGAAGAGCAAAAACTACACCCTCTTTAAATGATGCAAAACTGAGGGCCCTACATGAGTTTGTAACTGTGTATCAGATCCTAGAAGTTTTAAACATTTGTAGTTTGCTTCTGAACTCATCTGGATATTTTTGGTGGCAATATTCTCCGTATGAAGAGCCTAACTAGCAAACTCCCTGAAGTTTGAAGGTCAGTGAATAATGCTGTGGAGCATAAACTCGCTGCAAGGTTAAAGTAAAGGATTTAAATCTGCAGAACAATACTTCCTAAATACTAAAGCTACACCTCAAGGAAATGGGATTTTTGACATGGAGGAGCTCATCTGAAATGCTTCCAGCAGTATCTGTTGCAGGTACTGACTGCTGTGTAATGGGAGATTCTCTTGACAATATCTACCTTGTCTTTTGAAAAGTCGCCTCCAGGCCTTCGTCCAAACCAAATACAATAAAACCTGCAGGTGTGCACCCAAGGAGAGATGGACGTCTTAGCTCACAGCACATGGGTCTGAATACGTTTAATGGCTTGAGGTACCCCAAAGGGTTTAGCGCGTTGCAAGGAATGTCACAGGCTTGGCTGGACTTCCCAGCATCCATCCTGAAGCTGTTCGCGCTGCAGCCCTTTATGGAAGAGTGAGTAGACCAGGCAATGCAACACGCTCGTGGCTGCTTCTGCAGCTCCCTGTCAAAGTCTGAGCGTACGAATTTCAGGCCAAGGAAGGTTCTGGTAGATGTTGGCTTTTTCCAGATTTGCCAACTGGAGAGTAGGCCCATTCTCCAGACAGGCCACTCTCCCATTACCTTGTGCAAAGATCTTTTCCCTGCTAGAATTCCTCCCTCTCTTCCCTGGGCATTTGTGGTGGTTCTCCCTGAACTTATACGGGAAATGTGTTTGTCCTTCACTCTACAGTCATGATGGGATATCTAAAAAGAGTAAGAAAATCCATACCTCTCCGTGTTATCTAGACCACTCATTTGACTGAGTAGGGATGCTTCTCTGAAAGAGCTGAGGTTTTGGCTTTCTGGAAGACACTTTCCAATGTAATGGTGATCCTTGATTAAATTGTTCAGTGTATGGTGACCTGAAGAACAGATATCAAAACAAGGACCAAATCTGCGTAATACTTTTAAGGCATCTGTAATTTTCTAACCAGAAGTTTCCTGAGGAGCATGCTGCAGGCCGAGCTGGAGATTAATTCTACATGTTGGAGCACACAGCAAATGAGAGTTTTCTGACTGGAGTGGTGACACATGCAATACTGTGTTTTCCTATTTCCTGGAGGGAAAATTACTTTTTTAATTGAAAGTAAAAGCCTAATCAGAGCTGAGAACATTAGACGTGCTATGAAGTGGGATAAGCTGGGTGGAGAAAAGAAAAACACTAATTTAAACAAACTACTTGCTGGTTATGGGAGCAGTCTTAATTTGTGCAGTGGATGAGTGCTAAGAGTAAGGTGGATCTGGGCATACCAAACAGTGAGATAGTTCCAAAAAAAAAAAAAAAAAGGATAAACTATATAGACTTAAAATAAGTGATTAAAAGCTAGTCAGTTCAGATAATGGTTTATATAATAGTTATTAGTATAAAATAGTTACTTAAACTTGGGTTGGACCACTTATGTAAAAAAGTTTATAAAAATTTTGCTTTTGCAAATTTGTAATTAAATCATTAATGCTGGGGAGACGGGTTGCAAGCTCAAATCCCAGTGTTAGCTGACTCTCAAATGCATTTTAGAATAGTTTAGTCAAGTTGTAAAATACTGAAAATAGAGGCTTTAAGGACTGTTTATCATTACTTGTATGAACAGTACTATCTACTTCAGTGGAATTATTTCTGCTGTTAAAGTGAAGCATTTGTTCAGAGAGTTGATGCACCAAGAGTTAACATGTTAAAGACTTTTCAGACCACTATAAAATACTACAAAACAAAATTGTTTCAATATTAAAACTGAAAAAAAAAAATATTTCATCCTTGAACAGTATTCTTTGAAGTATTATTATATAATTTAGATTGCCAGGAAGATTGTAAGATTGGGATTTTTATAGCATTCCTGTGGCTTAAGGGTTCTCCTGAATTCACAGTGCCATCCCTGAAGGAGGACTATAGCTTGTGGAAGCATTTCAGTTTTCTTGACTTGTGAAAATTTAGTATATTGGAAGGTGGTTTTGATTGCAAATATAGCCCAGGCTTCTTGCAACCTCAAACCAATTTTGAGTTTGAGGTGGTTTTGTTCTCACAATAATAATGTTAATAAGACTGTTAATGTGTTTCTATCCACACAGGAAAAATGGTGAACATTTTAAGTGTGACACTTCTTAGTAGAAAAAAATTCTGTTGAAATCTGATCAGTCATTAGGAAAATAAGGAAATGGGAAGTACTTATTGCTTCAGTTTAAAACTGTAACATTGTAAAAAAAAAGGCAAAAAAGTAGCAAGAGGTGATAAAACATTGAATTTAAATGTACCAAAACCAAAGAAGTAAACTAAAAAAAAAAATTTTCTATTTTAAGCATGTATTTGCATCCATTTTATACTTTTTTGCAACACGTTGTTTTGCAGTAGTCAGAACTTCACAGCAACAGCTGTCCAGCTTTCTCGCTAAAAAAGACTACTCCTTGCGTGCATCTGTCCTCGTGATTCTCTTATTTGTGTCAGCAGTGCATATGTAGCCTGTACACACAGCTGAGCTTCGCTGCTTACCATGATAGTGAATTCTGTGTTTTAAGCACACGCATAAAGTTACTAATATAGTCGAGCTCAAAAGTCTTAAAGCTAGTTGGAGCAAAACAGTTGTGTAGCATAAGCTGCTTTGAAAATAATAAAATGTTATAGTTCAGTTAGAAGCAGAAACTGATTTTTTTAATGAAGTTATTTCTACCAAAATATAAATGGAGTAGTGCTGTTAGGATAGAACCTTCTCTTTAAATGCAACTTTTCTTTTATATTGCAGATTCTTTGAGTCCTTTTTTTTTTTTTTATTCCTTTGTTTTGTTATTCTCCCTACATTGCATCTCTTTTCCATTCTCTGTATGCTCTGCAGTGGCACTGTGGTGCTGTTTGTTGTCAGAAAAATTATATTCTGTAATGGGCAGTTTCTCTTTTTTTTGTAAGTAGGAGTTAATTTTGTTATACAGGCTGCCCTTCTTCCTTTCATCTTTTATGTATAATGCTTTAAATAGGAATTTCCATCTGTCCAGAGAACTAGAGTCAGCATCATCCTCCTGAGGCTGTAGGATTCCTATTTCACAGAGTAAACAGTGGCAAGTGCAGTTTGTAGCATAATGAGAAAGTTCTTAAGACTGTCCTACATGCTTCAGTGAGCAGCGTTGGCTGTTCCTGCCTCTACAGTGCTATTTCACTGCAAATTTAAACATCATTGTGCTGGTAGAGACGCTGCCTTCCAGATGAGCTGTAAGCCAAATCCCCATATCATTAGAACTGCCCTGGTACCCTCTGTAAGAGTAAGACTTCAGCCTTGTCCATATTTTAATGTGGATGCTTTCAGAACAGGTACATAAAAGGAATTTTCCCACATTTACAACTGACACTCTATTCTGACTGTTCTCTGATCCCCCATGGTTTTTTTGAATTTGCTATTATATTATATCACAACCTCATTTCATGCCAGGACTGCTATAGTTCAGTGCCGGTGATAAGACCCAGCTATATAATCTCAAACAAAACAAAACAAAACACGTTTTGTGAGGAAATTTGTTTCAGAAGTTATTAATATTTAAGTATTGCAAAAAAAAAAAATACTCTTGAGGGTCAAATTTTGGTCCTATTAGTGACAACTTCAAGGTTCCCTACATTTGTTCCTTCCAATTTCTTTGTTTGGAATCCAAAGGAGCAGAGGAATAGGAGGTAGTATGTAACAATTTTGTCATAACTGGATACTAAATACTTAGTAATTTATGCAGCAAGGGCTGGGTTACTGCTTTGCAAATTGTCCTTCCACAGGGGAACTGTTCCTGCTAGCAATGTTTTTTCTCTGCCATTTTTCCGGAAAGAATTATCTCCTGCTTAGCAAACAGGTTCAGGGGGGTGCAGGAGAAAGCAAATTAATAGGATGAGGTTTTACTGCAGAAACTTTGGAACTGTTTTCCTGATGCGTTTAGAGTTGATCTTGTAAATAACAAGGTAGGTGAGTCTGCAATCAGTTTAAAAGCTGTCTTTTACAGTGTATCTGTACAGACTGTAAAGTGTTGTCTATTCAAATCAAGAACAAAATACTGATTTTTGAAATAGGATTTTATTTAGTCTACAGGTCTATGTCATATCTTGGAGAGACTGTTACACTGAAGGGCAGATGATTTTAAGATTCATTTTTATCTTACCAGTGTTCAAGGGACTAAATTCAATGTTTTACAGAAGCTGTCTGCAAAGCCTTCTTACCCTAAAGAAAACATTGGCATGACTCAAAATACACAGAAAACAGATCTGCTCAGTTTGCTAGGTGATTTTACAGTCACGTTTCAGATCAGACTTGCACTTTAAAAATCAAATTTTGCTCCCATTGAATAAAAAACATTAAATACCATTCATTAATGCTAGTTTATGTATTTGTTCTTTCCCATTAATTCTGAGGGTCGTTAACCTAAATGACCACATCAGAAAAGAAGATGGAAATCCTACTTTTAATCTTCTCTCTGTGCTCAAGGGAAGATCTACAGTCCACTGGGTATCACCATTCTGTTTAAAGCAGGTGCATGGGGAGCAAGCAGCAGAAATGAGGAGAGGGCTGCCAGTAGAAGTGATCGTGGCAATTGCAGAGAAAAAGGGGCTCACCATGGAGGGCCAGGGGGGAAGCAAGTGAAGATCACAGGCTTAGAGTCACCAGCTGAGCTTCAGCAGCAGCATAGGTACTCCATCCCCCTTGCTCAAATTCGGTTGATCCAGCTGTCTTTTAGTGGCACTGAATATTGTCCATACCAAATGCCTTGTCCCTCATTGGCAGATATTCCAGATGATTTGAAGTCACAAGTCTGGCTAAAGAGCATGTTTAATATAGACACTTGTCTTTTTAGCAATGAAGCTATGCTCCAAAATCTTTTGGCTTGCATGATCCTGGACTGCCTGCTATAATGAGTCCTGAGATAGATTTTGCACCTTGTGCTTGACAATTACTGCATCACAGTGGTGCTTGCTCCTGCAACTTTTCATTTCTTCATTAAGGACTTAGAGCTCGAGGCTTCACTGATAACTGGCGTATCTGTAGTTCTTGAAGAGGAAAGACCTTTAACATAGTAAAAGGATCTGTTTTTTAATAGTGTCTATCCTTTTATTCCACACATGGAATACTTGATTTTCTTCTTACCACTTCAGTGGGAAGCATTTTAATCATTTAGAGCATCTGTAGAAAATATCGTCACTTGGAGTGGGTACAGTTAGTGTTCTTTTTTACCTGGGGCAAAGGCTTAAAATTTGCTTAATCTCTTCCTAATCAGGAGCACAGAAGTTAAAACTTCATCTGTATGTATGGACAGGGATAGGACCTGTCAAGTGACCAGCTGAAGAATTTCCTGAACAAGGAACTAACATGAAACAGGAACCTAAACAGAGTAAAAATTCTCTCTCTCTTTAAACATAGCTTCCCTCTTCCTCAGCTTCAGCCTGGCAGTCCTGCTCAGAATCTTCTCCAGTGCTGTCCCAGTGTGCTGGGAACCTTCCTAAGTATTTCGAAAGTTACACAGATTTCTGCACAATCCTTGCTGCAGAGATCTAGATCACACAGCTATAGCTGTGCCGAGTGGCACTGGTGGCAGAAAATTCTCCTGCAGGATAAGGGGGTCCGAGACAGTGAGGCTGGTATTTAAGCAGTGGCCAAAGCTGACTGAGGATAGGGCAGAACAAGTGCGTTGACAATGATTCTGCACGCTTTTGGGGCATTCTTTCTCCGAGTCTCTTGTGCAATCGTAGCTGGAATTCAAAGCTGCTCTGATTCAGTGGGATCCCTGGGGTGGTCCTGCTGCCAGTCACCCCCCACCCTAGCTGCTCAGGAGAAAGTACCTCTGAGGTGGAGCAAGCTCTCTGACTGTCTGGGGTGTAACTGGCCCCTCTGTCCGTACTGGGGTAAATCAACTACTGGCTAGAATAAATAACTTAAAATAGCTTTTTTGACCTATGCTTTTTTTTTTTTTCTTAGAGCAATACATTATATCAGCAGCACTTTCAATTGCAAACAGATCATTTTTTCCATGACAGAACATGTTGCACAAGAAGGAAGTAGTAGGGAGTAGCCCAAATCTAGCATGAAAATGAACAGCTCTGAAGCATACAAAAATACCAACTCCGTTTCTGATGTGTTTATTTGCTGCTAGAGCTGTGAGATACAACAGGCTCCTACCTAGAATTGCCTTCCTGGCAGATTAACTGGGGAGCACTGGCAAGCATTTGCAATCCTGACAAAATCACGTCTGCTCCTGACATAATGAGTAAAAAAAAAAAAAAAAAAAAAAGTGTGAAACATTTAGGTATTGGTTTGAGGTATCTTAGGGTTGACAGAGAATCAACACTTGATCAGCATAGAGAAAAATCAAAGCAAGAAATTTGGATAAGAATAAGAGCTGCTCTGAGATGTCTACCAGCGCTTCTGAGCACTTGCGTTAGTCTTGCTCCCAGTGCTGGCCGCGATGCCCAGTAGAGCTGTCTGCAGCTGGGGGGCTGTGCTGGTCAGATGCTGGCTTGTGCCTTGCTGTGGTGTTAGAAAGATTGAGTGACTGAGCTGTAAGTTAAAATAGCTGTGGAAGAAAGGAATAAATGTGAAGGGCTGTGAATGTACAGGAAAGCAATAAGTATCCACAGCAGGGGAGTCTCATCTGATTGGGCTGAAACATTAAAATCACATCAGTTATTTCCCTTTCATCTTAAATAGAGTCTTCATACCAAATGCATTCCCTTTTTCTCCCCCCATCTTGTTTTGACTGTTATCCTACCTACTGACTGGAGCCGGGCCCAAATAATATAACTGGAAAAACTGAAACCTCATACCTTGATTGATTCCTGTGATTTTTTAGAAGAAGGATGCTCTCTGCAAAGCAGTATGTAGAAATCTTTATCTAATACTGGCTGCTCTGAGAGTCTCCTGCAGGCAGGGACGTGGGATCTGTCTTACTGGCCCACAGCATCAGGCCCACTAGTCCACCTCTGTCAGGGCATAATGCCTCTTGTAGCAGAGGAAGGACTTGTTTTCTGCAAAAATATATTCTTCCTCATGCTTCTCTTCTGTTCTGCATGTCTTCTTTTTTCCATGTAATGCCTGGTGGGCCCTGGCCCTTTATTCTGCTGTGATGCCAAAGTCATGGAGAACAGATAACCAGCTGTGAAGAGGTGGATATTAAGGGGGCAAATCTCTTCCTGACTCCAGCTGAATGTCAGCTTCTGACCAGGAATAATGAGTATTCCTCTTTATCTGAGCTCTTGTAAACTCAAACATTTGCTCATAATTTTATCTACCCATTAACAATAAATCAGGCCTGTAGGATAATTCAGACTTACAGACTAAATTATACAATGAAAATGTGTTTCTTAGCAGAACTGTTTACAAAACAAATGCTTAACTTTATTAAGAAAGGAGCTAGCTGGAAATTGGTTATTGGCCCGCTAGACACTTGAGCTCTGGAACTGTCCCAGGACATGGCTTTAGTGCTCGGTTGCATTTCCAGAGGACAGAACGCAATAAAAGCGTGTTCGAAGGAGTTCGGGGAAGCAGGTGACCTGCTGGAGCTAGCTCAGGTTCAGGATTTCCATTATGCAGGAGATGTCATTTGCGCAGAGACTCCAAAAGTTTCCACAGATAATATACAAAATTGTCTGCAGGAACACTTTTTTTTTCCCCTCATTTTTCCAAGCAAAGTGGAGCAGCCACATCTGTAATGTCAGGGATTTTGCACACTGCCAAGTGCACCAAGGACTCCACTTGATGAACTGAAAAAGGCGACCGGTATCTGGAAGGTTTCTGGCAGTGGGACAGTGGAAGGCCTTTTCCCAGAACAAGGGTAGTTTCCCCCCTGCCGAAGGGAGCCCGAGGCATGCTGTGCACCTGGGCTGTCGAGAGCCGGTGGCTGTGCAGCAGGTTGCTTTGGGGTTACAAGTTGCTTGTCACTGGGCAGCCCGCGCAGCAGGGACGTCTCGCAGCCACACACGTGGAAACCGTTGCTCTTCAGCAGACCGCTAAGCGAGATGGCTTCTCAATTGTCAGAATCCTCTTTCTGTTTTGGGAAAAATATGTCAAAACCAAAATATTTCTGTGAACCGCTTGGGTTTGATGCTTTGTTATTTCCCTGTGAAAAAATGTTTTGTCAGAAAATTCCTAGTTAATTCCACTACACAGAAACAATTAGAGTATAAGTAATTTTCTTTCTTTGTTCCCTTATTGTTTTTATTTTTTTTAAAGATATTCTATTTTTAAAATTAGAAATGAACCAAGCATCTGGCAACAAGGGCTTTTTTTCAGTTCAAGAAACTATTATGGGACTTGGTAAAAAGTCAATTTGTTCTGCCTGGTGAAGTTCAGCTACAGTGGCCAACAGAATTTTGCTTGAATCCAGAGAAAACAAACAAACTTTTTTGTTCCATAGAGGATGTCAGAAACCTCTGCCTTAACCACAGGGCCAAATTCAAATTCTCTTTGGCAAAAAACCATGCAGTGCTAATGGACATGAACATAAGAAAGTGAACAGGGCCTTCCCCTCCATTTCTGAGGCTCGTGTTCTTGCAGGGCTCTGACTCAGTGATCAGATAACTCAAATCAGTGATAAAACATGGATTTAGACTCCTCACTTTAGGCATCTAGGCCTGACATGTCCATGACAGAACTTTACAGGATCCCCAAGTTTTCAGGAACTACATAATTTTTTTTCTGACTTACTTATGTGAGACTGGTATTAGTATATGAATCCAAACAGGTGTATGTGCCTTGTACATTGATGTCCTTAGATGTACATCCTGGAGTTCAGTTTGATTTTTCATGTTCTTTTGTGCTATACAGTGTTTCACATGCTCGTCGTAATGGTATGGCTGCAAATATGAAAAAGGTGTTTTGTTACACGTTCAATTGTCTCCCTTGATTTTCTTTTTTATTTATTGATGGCTGTGAAGAATACTAACTGATGCCTTCCAGGGAGACAGCACCCAGTGATGCAGAGCCGTGTGTAGCTCCGTCATGGCTTTGGTGAGGCTTTGCACAGAGCAAAACTGCAGAATCCTAATGCATTTGAAGACTTTTGTAGACTTCACTTGGAAGAAGCATCCGGTGAGATATTAGTTACGCAGACATTTCGGCTCATCGTATTTGACTGCCACTTAATTAAAATGATGAAGTGGAATAACTTTGCTGATTAATGCACCAAGCCACAGTGAGGCAGAAAGGCAGAACAAGTTGAGATTACAATGCTGTGTTAACATGCAAGAAAGGAGAGTTAAGTGGATATAACAACCTTTACCAATATGCTTTGTGTTAGATGCAAATATAATTGTCATCATTTCATTAATTAGGAGGTGATCAAAGGACCTATAGAGAAAAGCAAAAGGCTCAATTACATCAAAAACAATTTTAATGTACTTGGAATAACAGATATTTCAAAAGAATGGGAAGGACTTTTGACTGTAAAATCTTCAAATGGGACTACTGATTTTCTGGCAAAGTACTGTCCTTAGCATTTGCCCTTTCAGAGGACATCCAGAAAAGTAACTCTATGTAAGAACATACAAAACTAAGCAACGTAAAAGAAAAAGATACTCAGCAGAGCAGATGCATAATTAAGCATTGCACAATTAATGCTATAGGATGGGTCAGACTCTGAAATACCATGTACTGGTAATGTTTTGTTTTCTAAAATCATGTATTTGGTTTTGGCCAAGTAGAAGCAGTAGCAGAGTGGTTTTTAATTTCAGAATTTTATTTCTAAAATTGAGAATGTAGCGCTTACAACAGTCCAGTCAGAGAAGTAAATCCCCCTCAGAGCCTCTCTGGGTCTTGCCTTTTGTTTCAAGACTCAGTAAAGCTGTGCGATCTAATGACTACATGAGTCCAGCAGACACTGCTACAGATAGTTTCATTCATATGCTTTGTCCACTTCATGGAGTCATAGAACCATACAATGGCTTGGGTTGGAAGGGACCTTAACAATCACCTGGTACCAACCCCCCTGCCATGGGCAAGGATGCCACCCACTAGATCAGGTTGCTCAGGGCCCCATCCAACCTGGCCTTGGACGCTTCCAGGGATGGGGCATCCACAGCTTATCCAGGCAACCTGTGCCAGTGCCTCACCACCCTCTGAGTAAAGAACTTCCTCCTAACATCCAAGTTAAATCTCCCCTCTTTTGGTTTAAAACCATTCCCCCCTGTCCTGTCACTGTCTGCCCATGTGAAGAGTCCCTCTCCGTCTTTTTTATAAGTCCCCTGCAAGTACTGAAAGGCTGCAAGGAGATCGCCCCAGAGCCTTCTCTTATCCAGGCTGAACAACCTCGGCTCTCTCAGCCTGTCTTCATAGGAGAGGTGCTCCAGCCCTCTGATCATCTTCATGGCCCTCCTCTTCATATACGATTGCTTTCCACTACCACAGACTTTGCACCTGTTCTTTTTTTTTCCCTTCTTTCCTCATTGTCTGCTTGTTCATTCATTTCTAACCATTACCTTGTCCCTGATGATAACACAGGCATGATTGAGGCTTTCAAGCTGCTTTAGACCAGACCTTGTCTTTTCTGAAGAGTGTTCTCCTAGGACAGAGCTCTGGAGAAGCCCCACGGGGCCTTTACCTGAGCCTGCTGTCTGGTGTGATATGTTCAGGGACTGACAGGATTCTTCTGAAGAATCTCGTTTTCCTAGGGCAGGGCTGAAAGACGATCCCTTAACAGCATTCATTAGTGATGACAATCAGTGTCAAAACTTTGCTACACTGGTAAAATAAAGAAGTAAAGGTGACAAGGTCATTAGGTCGTTTGTTCTGTAAAATATTATTTTCCGTCATTGATCTGAATCAGCTCAGCCTCAGAGACCAAAGTTCAGTGACAGCTGCATAGCTGCTGTCAGTACAGAAGCCAGTGACATTGCGGAGTGAGCATTTGGTCATGACAATATCAATTGACTGAGATGGCAATGTAACAGTTAATAAAGGAGGCTCATAGCTGAATCCAAATAATCAGGTGAAATCAGGGAGGTAAAGTTTTTTTATGCTGGTTTTGCCTGTCCTGAATTCATACCTCAGATCCTTGCTGTAGGTGTACATTTTTCCTGTCTGTACTAGGTGTCTTTGGCTGCTTTGTCAGATAGTCTGAATCACAACATTTTAAAAATACTGTTAAGGCTCTTTGAAGCTCATCTGTATTTCCATAGCCAACATTCCTGTCACTGATATTAATATCTTTAAAATGGTAGAGTCAGAAAATTTTTTTTAGCTGGCTAATTTACATAAAAAGGTAACATGTTTAGCCCTGCACGGTGACTTAGATGAGCCTATGTAGTTACTGAAGTGCCTTTATATAGTCAACTTGCATATCTACAGAGTGGTTCAGCACCCAAATGAGAAATACACTGCTCTCCTTGGCTGGAAAGAGGCGGCTAGGCTCTTCTGTAGGGCAATGCTGTGCTCCATTTGTTTGCCGGGTCCAGGCAGAAGCTAGGTAGGGAGTGTATCTGAACGAGCTTGTACCATGTGTCTGGGCAGTCCCCATTCCCATCTGGGCATTCCTCATTCAGGAGTCTAGACCCAGATGTTCTCCAAAGGTGTTTATGTATTGCCCTCAGTGAAGCTCATAATGCAAAATCCATAAGCAGTCCAAGAACTGGAACTGAAACCTCAGAGCCGCCAGCCAGGTGATATCTTCCCTGGCAGCTGTTTGTCCACGCTGTCTTTCTGCTTCTGCTGTAGTCCACACAGTGGCCCAGTGGCCCTAGGAAGGTACTTCACTGTCTCAGCCTCGTGTTCAAGTTGGTGGATTAGATACTGCTCTGGGGAATGAGAGCAATGCTTAAAACCTCCCTGTGGCTGAATAGGATTTAGAATTGAAGCTTCTGACTTCCTAGGTGATTCATCACTTCAGTCCTTGCCCACCGTATGCAATATAAACTTAGGTACCACCACTAGTGATTTTGAAGAGAATTCGTAATTGCCAATGCCTATTAAAGTCAGCAAATGTAAGTGAAGAGATGTAAAGAGAGTTTAGACATCTCTCTGCATGACTCCTGAAACACCAGGTCTGGATAGTCAGGCGGAGTTACTGCAGAGTGTTCATGGCAACTCACATTTAGGTGCTTACGGAACTTTGTGGAGGAACAACAGGGCTCTAGGAATTTCGAGTCAGGTATCCACAAAGGAGAGAGAGTCTGAATAGTGCTCTTGAATTTGTGTTGAAAGTGTGCCTAAAACAGATGGTGCTGTATACAGGTGTCTCAAATACAATCCAGATTTGTGCAGATGCTTCATCTTACACATGCTCAATAATCTCCCTGAAGTGACTGAACTACGTACTATCCTGTTCTGGACAAGTAATATGTATAAACATTGCTGCAGAAATGAGTTTTAAATTTTCCTTCTGTAAGTATACATAAAACATATAATTAATGTAGTTGAAATTTCTTTTTTCTTTTTTTTTAAGTTTATTTCTTCACAATACAGCAAAGTACAGCTAGTTTTGTCTGTGCTGGCATTTCATAAGCAAGGTGAAACAAAGGAGTTAGTGAAGTCCTCTCTAAAAACAAAAAATTCTCATAAGGAAAGAGCAATTTTTAAATTGATTAGATTTCAGGTTTTTAGTGTCCATTCAATTTTACATTTTACATTTTCTTGTTAGGATATTATGACAAAAATACGTAGGCTTGAAGCTCTGATGTGTGAAGTAAAAGAATAAATCCAATACTTGCTGTTGCATAAATCCTCCTGTTGTTGATCTGAGGACTGCAGAATCTGCCAAAACTCATAACAGCACCATGGGAATCTCTGGAAACTTCAGAGAGTTCAGTGATTACTGTCAAAATATGCACAAATTAGCAATAAAAAACAACAACTCTGCAGGATTTTAGAGATAACCATCTCCATTGAACCCTTCTGGATTGTAATTGATACGAGTTTAGTTTCACTAAATTAAGTGCATTTTGTTGGGAAAACAGCCATTGTCCCCTTTGACATAACATAATGAACCATGGCAATAACAGTTTCATGGTCATTAGTCAACTCTATGCATGAAGTGTGAAGACTAAACTGTGTGGCTTTTCGCTCTTAAATCACAAGGTCTCAGCACAAGACACCACACTGCCAAAGCCTGCCTTGATGTGCCGCCAGCAGCCTGACTTCAGGGCCGTTGTGCCTACGAACCATGCTAATCTGCAAGTGCAGGAGTGTGATACTAGCTTAGACTTGGGTAGAAATTACATTTTTTAGGGCATCAGCACTTAGAAATGAACGTTTCTAATCTTATGAAGTGCTTCCTTTCAGAAGTTACAGAGAAGGGCTGTCCAGACTGCTGGGACACGTGTATATCTGTGTGGCCATGCCACAGAAGACCTGCATTCATTTACACATATACACACAAGCAAGCTTAATAATAAAGAGAAATGGACCAAATCCACAAACTTTCCCCAATTTTTCAGTGTTTGATTTGGGATTTTCATGTTTTCAGAGCTGTAGAAACTGTGTATCATTTAGCTGGCTTCTATGTTTCATAAGCAATTGAAATGCATCCAATTACTCCTGTATTGAACACCAAAGATTGCTTATCTAATCAAAGTCATAGAGGAGATTGGAGATGACTGTGAAGTCCAAGTAGAGGAAATGAGCTTAGGGATGGTTTTGGAGATGGTTCTAGCTGTACCTGGTTTGCTCACACATCTGGTAATAATCTCAGGAAACAAGGCTGAGGTTATAACGTAGATTTCAACTGAACTGTAAGTGTGTAACATCCAAACTGACTTAGATGTTTGTGAGGATATATTTATTAAGATTGTATCAGTCCTATCACTTTTTTTTTTTAATTTCAATCTTTTTTACTTTAACTCAGTTTATTTTAATTTGTTCCTTTTATTCCTGCACCCAATCACTCTACAGTAACCGTTAAGTGTCTTCATAAAATCATTTAGATTGGAAAAGACCCTTAAGATCATCAAGTCCAACTGTCAACCTAACACTACCAAATCCCATCACTAAACCATGTCCCTAAACACCACATCACGTGTCTCTTGAGTACCTCCAGGGATGACGACTCCGTCGCCTCTCTGGGCAGCCTGTTCCAATGTCTTACCACCCTTTCCATGAAGAAATTCTTCCTGATATCCAATCTAAACTTCCCCTGGTGCAACCTGAGGCCATTTCCTTGCATTCTGTCACTTGTCATCTGAGAAAAGAGACCGACACCCACCTCACTACAGCCTCCTTTCGGGTTGTTGTAGAGAGCAATGAGGTCTCTCCTCAGTCTCCTTTTCTCCAAACTAAACATGTATCTTCTGGTCTCCCATGTTTCACAAAAGCCAGCACATGCTGTTTCTTATCAAGAACTACATTACTAGATGACTGGACAATGTATATATCCTGATTGCTGTCAAACAAAACAAAAAAGTTTTTCCAGCCTGCTCTTGTTTTAGGATAACATGAATTATGGTCTCTGTCTGCCACTCAAACTCCTCTTGTCAGAAAATCTGTGGGATCATAATTATCTTGGCAACTTCTAGCCCTGTTTCAGATTTGACTGAGTCTTATTGACTGCTCCAAAAATTGCTCAGGCAGAATGATTCTCTGACAGACAGAATCAGCAAGACGGGCAGGTGGGCATATACACCATATACATATTTTATTGCAGAACTCAACTGAAACTATATATATATGTTTATTTTTTTCAGTTACTGTCACTACTGGACTTTCCTATGCCAAACTTTTCTTTAGATTTCTGAAAGCTCTGAGCTTTGCAATGTATCTGTGGGTGAATAATGAATTCCTGGCTAGGCATGGTAAGAATGTCTTTGTGTTTCCATGTTCTGTGTGTACATATAAAATTCAACAGATCATGAATTGGGCATGGAACCCATGAGTCCTAGACCTTTACAAGCTAGCTTTTTGCCTAAAGAAGTTTTTGCTTTGTAAATAATCTCTAAGTAAGCTAGAATGTAAAGAGTGAGCAGGAAATGTATAGAATGTGGAAGTTCACACACACACATACAAGCACACACATATTAAAACTTGAGCAGCTTTTGAGCAGCAAATGAAAATGAGCCAGACCAAACATTACTTTTATCTTTCAAATACTATCATCTGAAATCATCATTGTTACCTCCACCATTTTTTCTGCTGCAAAGTTCCATTTCTCCTCCTTCTCATTGCTATGGGACTATGAAGAAACTTGCTGGGTAAAAATAGAACTGTGTTTTTTCTCCCAGTAAAGTCCAGTGAATCAACTTTACAACTCTTACACATTGATTACATTAAATGAAGATCAGAGCACTGTGGATCTTCCTCAGCAACCATTAAGACACGAGTTACTGGAGGAAGCAGCCTTTGTGTCAGCTGAGGAACAACGCTAGGAGAATTCTTTGGGGGGATTCACTGTTCCGTCCCCCAGTATAATCCTGGGGCTCGTACATTGTCAGAGCTCTCAGTACCCATTAGTGAAAATCCACGACAAATAATCAACCTTGAAATATTTATATAACCATTCATTGGTTCACCTGGGTATTTACAACTTTGAGAATATGGAACCATCATTTTGAACCTACGTGTAGCTAGAAAGAATATTATCACAGGCATAGGCAAGAAAGCCAGCTGTCCTGATAATGTTAGTTATGAGGAAAATATTACTGCTAGCGCAGTCCTGTACCCATGACAATATGAGTTTATGAATGTGAGTTTGTAGCTCTCAGGTCCTTCGAGTTTCCATATAGAAATGCAAATCATCCTAAGACTTCTGTCCTCACTTCAGGAGCCATATAGCAAGGTAAGTAGTAGCTCTGCCACTGGGAAAGAAACATTTTACAATGCTAATGTACATACTTAGCACATTGGGGTATGAAACTGACTGTTAATGTTGATTTTAGTTCCTCTCTGGTAGAGGCTGTGCCACTGATTATTGCTGTGAACTGAATGTGCTCTGAGCTACAGCTCTTCTGTCTTAGATTAGAGCCTGATGGTAATTATCTAAGTCAAGAAACTTCTGAACTTGGAAACTCTGCAATACTTTTATTTCTCAGTAGTCAATTTGTAATATGGAAGGGAAGAAAGGAAAAGGAAATAATATCACAGTTTCTTACCTACACAAATTTGGACTGCATTTTTTCTTTATTCCAAAGTCTGAATTACTGGATATATGGCTTGAAAAGTGGTCTTTGTTCTTAAAAATAAATGTGTGATCTGGAAGGAAAGAAATGGCTTTAAGGAATGTATGGTTTCATGTTTTCATGATGATTTCTCCATTTTTGTTAGTTGGAGTGATTTGTATTTAATCCTGGAATATCATGAGATTGTATCAGAGCTTTGGAAAGAGAAATGTGCTAAAAAGCTACACTTGCCAGGTAGTGCTCAATGGTATGACTTGACTTAGATCTTTACAACACTGTAAAAAGTGTCATCTTTCAAATGTGCCTCCCTTGACAAAGCATCTTAAGTAGAAAATTATAATGAAATTGTCCTTTGGGGCTATATGGACAGAGTTCCTCTTTTTTCAGGGATGATTTGCAGTGTACTGAACGCTGGTGTTTAGGTATCTCTGAATTAATGTTTTCCTGTAGATCTTTCTGTCTTTCAGAATATGGTCTGATACTATGGCAGTATTCTGGGCTTTCCCTTCTAAGACAGAAAGAGATTAGTACCAAAGCAGATGTGAATATGGAAAGATGTGAAGATGGTTAGGACTACAGGACTTCCCTATGCTTTTTAAATGCTGGGGGATCTTCACATCCCACCTCCACAGCACCCACGCACGGTGCAGTGGTTTCACCCAGCTGAGCAGCGGAACTCCACCACAACCGCTTTCTCACCAATTACCGTCACGGGCAAAACAGACTCAACATAGGGAGATTCATATAATTTATTACCATCACTAGCGGACTAGAGCAGTGAGAAACTAAAAGCAAACTAAAAACACCTTCCCCCCATCCACCCTCTTCT
>VXAL01007883.1:40164-141232 GCA_013399475.1 Chauna torquata
CTTCAGGCCACATCCACCTGCTCCACCGTGGGCTCCTCCACAGGCTGCAGCGTGGAGATCTGCTCCATGTGGTACCCCATGGGCTGCAGGGGGACAGCCTGCTCCACCATGGGCCTCACCACGGGCCACAGGGGAACTTCTGCTCCAGTGCCTGGAGCACCTCCTGCCCTCCTTCTTCACTGACCTTGGTGTCTGCAGGGCTGTTCCTCACTCCTCTCACTCCCAGCTGCTGTTGCACAGCAGTTTTTTCCCTTTCTTAAATCTGCTCTCACAGAGGCACAACCAGCATTGCTCATTGGTTCAGGTCTGGCCAGCAGCGGGTCCCTTTTGGAGCTGGCTGGAGCTGGCTCTTATCTGACATGGGGCAGCTTCTGGAATCTTCTCACAGAAGCCACCCCTGTGGCCCCCCTGCTACCAAACCTTTACCATGTAAACCGAATACACATGGATAGAAGAAACAGTGGCTTAATGTCTGAGCATGAGGAGAAGCATTTGATGCCTTCTGGTCTTAGACAAGCACTGC
The DNA here is from genome assembly GCA_013399475.1 of Chauna torquata. Taxonomy (NCBI): domain Eukaryota; kingdom Metazoa; phylum Chordata; class Aves; order Anseriformes; family Anhimidae; genus Chauna; species Chauna torquata. Next base: position 40,688 of record VXAL01007883.1, read on the forward strand.
TTATCTTTCCGTGTAGGAATAATTCAAAATAAGAACAGAAATAGGGGCAATCTGACCTCACTGGAAGAACACGTCTTGTTTGCTTAAAGATGTCAGAACATCTCTTTGCTATTATACAATGTCAGCTGGCCATACCACAGAGATCTTGCATGCTGCATCATACAATCTGTCCCCACCTATGTGAGCAGGAAAAGGAAAGAAAATTGAGTATGTTCCATGAAATAATATCATTGAAAAGAAAAGGTCTAAGTTTAGCTCATATTTTGTGGGCTTAAGAAACAGCTGAATAAATTTGGGTTTATTAGCAAAATGATCCTTCAACTACAAATAATGACAGAGCTAAAGTATTTGGAAATTGTGTCCTGTTAATATCACTGAAACAAAATTTTCATTGTAAAATTTGGCTAACATGGAATCCCAGTGGGTTAAATGAACTAAGGAGAAGAAAGCACAAAGTCCACTGTCAGTGGGAGGCGAAGATGAGTATGCAAAAGAAGATGCCATAGAAATTTAAGCAGTCATAACAGGGTGTTTTGCTAGAAGTGAAAAACAGGAACCATTCTCAGATGTATTTTTTCTTTTTGCCCTGTATGTCTGGTAAAAATGAAGAAAGGAATTTTTGTTGTGGTCTTTGTACGGCCCACCACCCCCAAGGTCCCGTAGTGGCAATGTGGGCTGGGGGAGCTGTGTCAGTCTGCCAGAGGACGGGGCGGGCTGTGCCCGCGCTGCTGTGCCTTGGCTCTGGCTCCGGCTCCGGCTCCGGCTCCGGCTCCGGCTCCGGCTCTGCACTGGGGCGAGACCCCGGCTGCTGACGGAGTGGTGCCGGCCGCACATCCTGGCGAGGGCGTTGAAGAGCACCCCTGAGATGTCACTGCAGACTGTCTTAGAGATTGTCAGGGAATGTATTTGATGGCTCAGTCCGGTATGTAATGAATACAAAGAAAAAAGGCTTACATGCTTTTAAGATGTACTACATGCACGTATATACTCTAAGCTATACATGTTTACGTATATATGTATGTACATATAGTGTTTATGAGCTGTTCATGAGGGTGAACACATTGGTGTTACACACGTTCTTCCTGTTGCTTTGCAACATGCATAAATGCTGCTGATTCGAGCCTCTAGGCCTTTTCTGAAACAAATATTAATCTGCTGATGTTAGCTTTCCCTGCTTCACTTGGAACCTCTGTAACCTAGAAGAAATCATTAGTGATACTCTGCTAGGGTGAAAAACAGTCAGGAGGACATTACATCCACCAGGAGGACAGTGCTCCCCTTTATGAAGTTGTCTCCATTCCGCTCCATGTGCAGTGATGAAGCATTTGGCTTCACGGTTTACCCGTATGCAACACAGGTAAGCGAACAAAAGGGAGCATTTAGAGGTTTGCTACTTACCAGTATTTATAACCTCTTGTGAAGATTTCGCTGCTCTCCTTGTATGATATAACCACTTATTCACTTGGAACCTGAATATAACAGAAAGGTGATAAGATAGAATGAAGTTATCCACTGCAAATGATCAGGTAGAGTTTTAGAAGAACACCAGGACATTACAGGAAAAATACTTTGTGGTTGCTTTCCTAGAAGAGGAACTTTGGAGCTTGACTTAACAACTTGCCAGGGAACAGCTGGAGTCATAGTTTGCTGAAGAAATCATTAGCTAGTTAAGAGGCATACAATATGCAGCTTTGGTAGATACACAGCAGGAGTTATAAAGAGAGAAAACTCCAAAATATTAGTAACAGCTGCAATGACAGGTTCGAAGTGGACCAGTGACTGCCATAGTGACAGACTTGGAGAGCTGCTTGTCTGAGCAACTGCAGATCAGATGGTTCACTTCACTAAAAACGAAGATATTAGAAACAATTCTGCAATACCTTGGCAAGTTAGGCTGTGACAAATGCAAGTTGACTTCAGCTGGCCAACTCCTATTTATGAAAATAAAATGATCTTAAGTTTTGATAATTTTAGAAAGTAGATCATTGCCCACCTAGCTCAGGGGATGTTATAGTCTTCAATACTCTTCTTTGCTCTTCCATACTCCTCTATACTCTGATCTACTCTTCTCTACTCTTCTCTACTCTACTCTGTACTGTTGTATGGTATATAACCTGCATAGAAGAGTGTATACTCATATATTTGATAATTTTGCCAGATGTGGATTTTGTGTTTTAAAAAAAAAAAAAAGTAAAATTTATTGTTCCTTTGTAATTAAAAAAAGAAACAAATTATGTAAAAAGTTCATTTTTCCAAATGATAGCTAAAATATAAAAAAATGAGCCATTTAAATTAAAAAAGAAAGACAAATACAAATTTTCAGGAGCATTTTCGTATTGATTGCCTCTTCTTCCAAATAATATGGAGCATATGCATTGATTTGAATGGTTTAGTTACAGCTATTGAAAAGTTACAGCTGTTTATTACTGGCATTAGTTAGATTTTTGGTGATGGAAAATGTTCCCTTAAGATGGGATCACAACCTTCCACACTGTATGAAACCTGCAGAGGCAGAGGGAGCATTCTGCTGTCTGTCAGGGTGAAAACAGGCCAAGGTGTGGTGTTACGAGAAACGTATTTCAGTGTCATTTGGATCTTACTGAACAATTAGACAATCTCAGTTAGCCTTGCTGAGGGTAAGATGACCTTTTGGGTCCTTCCAGTCCTATTTTCTCTTCTTCAAAGAGTCAATGAGTGATTTTGCTTGTGCCTCAAAGCACTGAAATTTATATATCCTTTACATTTTTTACAATGTCTTCGTAAGAATATTTGTTTCAGCAAAAATACAAGTTTTGAACTCTTACTAGCCTCATATTACCATAAAGCAATGAGTCCTGCAGCAGTATTGCTGGAGTGGCTGTTATTTATTTTAATGATATTGTATTGTGATACATTATTGCTATTGTTGCTGATTAGGTTTATTCATATTTAAATTGCAGTAGTGTACAGAGCTCTCATACCCAGAGGATGCATCCACTTCTGGGTTGCATTGTGCACTTGCGTGGTAAAGTGCAACCCCTGTCTCAGGTGATTTATATAACATGAACGTACTGTCTTCATCAGAATTTGAGGATGCATTTGTTTTCGAATACCCTCATATCCCTGGGTTAGAAGAAAACATAAGCAAGAGTGCTTCACTTTCTTTAAGCCATTTAGTATTTTTTTTTCACTCTGTCATAGTATATCTTCCTTTTAAATTTAACAGCCATAGCCTTTTCAATCTCTCTTCATTCAGCGGTTTTCCCATGCTTTTTATCATTATTGTTATTATCTCAAATCCTCTTTCTCCTACTCTGAGAGCAGCCTACAGCTGAAGATGATAACTGTGATGAGAGCAAACCAATGATGTGGAGTAAGGCTTTCCCCCATGCTGCACACTTTATGCCTCTTCTTCAGCATATGGTTTCCTATTTTTTTTTGCACAGCCCAAAGCTTTTTTTTTTTTTTTCTTTTTTTTCCCCTGTCAGTTCTTTACTGAACTACTCCCTGGGCAAAATTTAAGGCCTGATTGTGGTCTCCCTGACTGTGAATTAAAGCAGGAGGAAAGCCAGTACATGCAGATGGTTTTAGAAACCACCAGATCCAGATGTTGTGTGGAAGCTGTCATGAAAGCCTCAGAGCTGCGACCAGTGTGCAAGAGCACAGGCTGACAATGTTCTTTCACAAGGGAAAAGCTAGAGGTGGATGTAGAACTGATCTGTGTATAAAAAAGGGAATTAAGTATCTCCGGGATGGTTTGTTCTTCCGTAATTGGGTGGATAACAGTGTGAGTACTTACAGCACTGAACAGCTCTGCCTTCAGTGATGGGAAGGCTTTCACACTTGCCATAGTAACAGCAAAATTGCTAGTGGTAAAATTAACTTAGTCTCTCTGTGCTTTCTGATATTGCCATTTTAGCACTTGGTATGCATTTTAACTTTTCCCATGGCCAGGATATATAATGAAATCAGAAGGGCTACAGTCTATTTTATTAACCCTTAATACTGGTTGTAGTGCGTACATGTGAATGGTGGTTTAAAATCGATGCTTGAAAGTAAAGTTTTGATTCAGAGCCTATCTTCATCTGAGAAAAACTGGAAAAAAATGCCATTTAATCTAAAACATGGGCCACCTTGAGTTTGGGATAAATTTAGTGCTAACTGTGCATTTTATCACTGAGGCTGTGTTTTGATTTTGGGAAGTCAGCCCAGCTTTAACAGGGATCTGCATAGAGACTTTTCTACTCAGTGCTCATTAGAGCTGCTGTGAGTTAGCTCTGCTAATAGATGTTTTTTCAGAACAAGAACGTCAGTAGAAATCGAGTTTTAGAGCAAATGGCAGTATTAGTCTGCAGACAGCAAGAGTTTCCCGATAAATACATTCATGTGATTGATGCAGATATAAATATATCACAGATTTCAGGAATTCTAGAAGAACTGTGAGGAAACTATGTGACTTTCATGGACTTTTTAAAATAAAACCTTCTTCTAAGAAAGTAATCCAGGAAGTATCTTCTTTTAAAAAAAAAAAATCCCTTTAACAGTAAAAGCAATAGTATCATGTCCTTGTGATAAATGCTTTGGTGCCAAGGAAAATACACTGTCCTTTTGCAAGTCAGGTTCTGGAAACCAGAAAACTCAGTTATCATTTAGTCAATTCACTGAGTTTTGTGGAGGCGACAAGGAGCTACAGGAAAGATATCCTTCTCCCTGCTCTGCAGATTTCTGCGGTCAGGAGCTCTCCCTAGAGCACCGCTGATGCTCCCTGACTTGGGTGGCCGGGTAGTGCTAGCTCCCGTACTGTGTCTCAAGCACCAAGCTTCCAAAGAAAACCCTGAAGTCGATGCCTTTTGAAACCTCCTAGAAACCTGTGTGGGTATTGGTGGGCTCCATAGGTTTTGGCAGCAGAGCAAACCGATCCTCTGCCACTGTCCTTGCCCTTGGCCAGGCAGAGGAAAGACAAATGGTGCCAGAGAGTGGGCATGGAGCTGTGGCAGCTCCTGAAACAGTCCTCCTGCGCCTGGCCAGAGTGGAGACCTCTGGGGAGCAGCAGTGCCAGCCCACAGCTTCAGCCAGGGTAAGCACACGTAGCTTTTTGGACCCTTTCGATTCCTTCTTTTTTTTTTTTTTTTTATTTCCTATTTTGAGCAAAATTTTTACAGAATAAAGGCAGTCTAGGGGAGAGCCTTACAAATTTCCGGGGAGTCGAGGTGCGCATAGATGAGAGAAGATTAAAAAAAAGGCAAATATTAATCACATGATAAGAAGCAGTAAAGTAACAGCCTGTAAACGTTTGATAGTACAGGATAAATTGGTAATGATCTATAAATATTTGAAAATGTAAACATATGGGAGGAGTGGATTTACTTAGTATAAAAAGAGTATGATTAATAGCAATGGGCTAAAATTTAACAGAAGAAGTTTAGGTTGAATATCAGGAAAAAAAATTGGAAATTTTATTAACCGCTATCTGTCAGATTGTGGTTTTGAATCAGTAGTGGTCTACAAGATGCTTGCTGTTAAGTGTTCTAGCTTTTTTGATCTGTTAAGTGGTATTCAAGGAGACTAAAAGTACTGTGAATCTTTTCCTATTATTTCCTTCCGAGTTTGCACTTGTGCCAAGTCTGGCGGGAGGTGTACTATGATTGCAAATGCCAAGGGAATTGATGTGCTCAGTCACAAGTAGAAGAGGTACCTAAGGAACATGCCTTCTAGTAAGATGTGTTTTTTTTGCACAGGAAAAGCTTTCAGGATCCATTATGAGTCTATGAGGAATATTTTATTACTACAATTTATGTGGATCCTACTACATGATCTATTTTAGCCAATTCAATAACTTCAGTGGGTTAGAATTCTTGATTTAATAAGGATCCCCCTTTAAATTCTGGAATACCATGTAACTTCATTTTAATGGAAAAGCTATACCCAACAATTAGCTTTCACAACACCAAATCTTTTAGTATTTTTTTCTATGTAACATAAAGTAACATAGCTAAAATAGTACGTAGCTGATTATTCAACTAGGCTATTAAAATGAAGGGGTTTCGATGTTTTTCCCCCCAGTTTTTGTCATTCTTATCAGATAATATTTATTTTGTTTGCTAGATGGTGAGTCATTTGTGCAAAGTTTTACATCTGTTGTTTACAGAACATTTATATGTCACTGAATTTGCTGTGTTGGTGTCTGACTCATCCTTGTGTTGCCCCAGTGTAAACAGACTTTTTGTAATGGAGTTACAAACGCGTAAGAAAGGAGTAACATAGCACCATACCAAACTCTATGGCTGGTGTAAAATTTTCCCAGGTGAATATCTGTGCATCACTAATGAGAATATCCACAAACAGAGACAATCTTTTGGATATATTTGGAGTCTAAACTGATCTCCAGCTGACATAGACAGAAGGAAACTTGCCAGGATACACTGTATTAGGCATTCAGATGCCTATAAATGCATATACATTTATATAAATATATATATATAATGCTGTATCTATATTCCTTGGGAAACCAAACAGTAGCACAAGAGTAGTGAAGTGAATGCCATTTTAAAAACATGGTCTCACCTTTATTTAATGCCATTTACAATCACTTCCAGCTTGTGCAGCATGGGGCTCCCATGCTACATGTACTGCCTTGTGCTGTGCAACAGGCAGAAGATTTGAACATCAGTGCCGGTGTCTCTTTTAAAACTATTCGTGTGATTACAGAACACTAACACGGGAACAGCACACAAGGGTGATGGCCAAGGAAGCTGTCCTCGAACCTGGGCAGGTGGAAATCCTATCTATGCTGCAGGGTTAATGTGCTGCCTTGTCAGGGAGGCTGGAAATGGGGGAATACCACAATGTGCAGACTGGAAAGACGTGAGACTATTGCTATTCTTGGCCTTTTGCATCCTCTCAGTCATCAGCCGTTCTGTCACAGCTCCCATGTACTAAAACTTTAGAAATGGCAGTGTGGCGTGGGGTTGAACGTGGAATAACTTACCTGCAGGAAGTCAGGTCAAGGTCGGTTGTGCACCGCCATGAGGTGCCTTATGTCAATGTGATTGATGTTAGATGAGAGCAGCTGCAGTGTCTTTTTGTTGCATTTAGTACTTCAACATGTTCGCCTGATAAGCATTCATTTTATACTCACGTGACATCTGTTTAGTCAAGGAATTTGTGCTGTAAGTTGTTTAATGAAATGAGAGTCAAAAACTTTCAGCATCGACGTGCAGTTCCGCCACTAATGGATAGATGGGCTCTGCCTCTCCTGTGCCTCAGTTTAAACATCTGGAAAACTAAGCAAGAATGCTTGCCTATCTAAGACAAGCACAGTGAGTTTCAGTTTAATCATATACACAATGTAACGTAATATTTGAGTTTATGAGCTGTGAAAAGTACAAATACCAGTGTTAAAGACATCATTGTCTTTAGCTTCTTCAGTTTTCAAGGTGATGCTTTGCCAATGATTTCAGTAAAGATTTTATTCCAAGTGCAGGGTTTTTTGCACATATTAACCCAATGAGACACTTTCTTTAGCTTACCCCATTCAGCTTTGTGATTATAAAGAGAAGTATTTTGTAAATTCTGTGCCCATGCCCTCACCTGATTTGTGAGTAAGTAATGTCGGGGCACTGGTACTCATTTGTGGGAAACTCTCTTCAGTGTCCTGCTTCATTACTTGGGGTTTTTCAATTTATATGGTTTTGTGTGTGTGTGTTTTGTTTGTTTGTTTGTTTATATAGGATACCTGAGATGTGTTAGCAAACTCTTCTCCAGGTTTCTGTTTCTTGGTCAAGTCTATGCTTTGTCTTTCTTGCTTCAAAAATACACAAAAACCATGAGGAAATTGCAAGAGGAGAGCAGGCTTCCGCTTTGGTGGAGGAAATATGTGTGTTCCTAAAAGGAGGTGGAAACCTGTGTGGCTGGGTTAGTTCCTGGGCATCTGACAGTGTCACTGAGTGAGGAGCACAAGCAGTCGCCAGGCTTGTCAGCAGGGCCGAAAGGGCTATGCTGTGCATTTTGCAACAAAGATTGCAGCTCATATTTGCAGGATGGGAGATGCTCCTAAGCAGTGCTGAGGATTGGCGTGGTCAGCAGCTCAGCATGCAGCCTGCAGAGACTGTGGTTCTGTAGCTGAAGGAGCCAGGGTTTATCTCTAACTGTGTCTGCAAGGAGGTATGGAGAAGCAGGGAGGTTGCAGCAATTGCACAGTGTTGAGTGCCAGTGAATCTTACTCTGAAGCTCAACGAGAAGATAAAGTTCTAGGAAAGAGCCGTGAGAATGAGTAGCATGTCACGAAACTTATTTTCTAAGGAAAGTCTGGAGTTCATTCTAAGTTATCAAAAAGGAGGGTATATGATGCCTTTGTGACCACACAAGGAACAGGAAACTGATTTTGGAGATAGCAGATTGGTTTGTATGGCTTGGCAGTTCAGGCTTTCAGTGTTTCGTTTTAGCTGTTGGAGTTAGGACACAATTTGTCCATCAGCATTTACAGTGGAGGATTCTTTCATTCATAACATATGAAGAAAAATTTTTTTGCCTGCTGAAGATTTCATTACTTCTCCATGTAAAGAAGAACTGCCAGCAAGACTATTCACATAACCGAAAGTAAACAACTGTGTATTATTTTTCTTAATTTAAATGATTTAATTGCTTTAAACACAGTCTTCTATCTTACGTAACATGTACCCTTTCAGACATGAACAGCAAGGCAATATACTTTAAAAGTTCACAAGTTTTTCCTTTTTTTCATGTGCCATGTTTTCTCAATTTCATGTGATGCATGGGAAAAAAAAGTGACTCCTCCCATATTTCTCTGCATTCTAGGCATCAAAATGCAGGAATAGATGCTCTGTGGAAGCTATTTCTCTCCAGGGACAGTCTAAATCTTTGAAAGAACGCTAATTTAATGTTTTCTTCTATCCTCTAATTGCCATTCCTTATGCTGATGAACACATTATTGTGGCAGACAGGGTGATTATTTAATGGAAATATTTTTATTTCCATTAAAACACAGATTTTTTTATGTAGTGTTTGCAGCCAAAATGTTATGGCATTGTATATTGCTGCCTGAGAACCTGTCCAGGTATAAAAGCAGAACTCATACCTGTTTTCACTAGCTGCAAACTAACTGAAAAAAAAAAAGAAACTGAGAATGGCCATGGATGGCAATTACTGAAATGCTTTGTTGCTGTTGTGGCTTTTCACACTTTCAGTAGTCTATCACTGTGTTATTAACACTGAAGAAGAAATAGAAATACTTGACTTTTGAGGTGGTTTTGATTTGAATTGTGGAGATCCAATTTATCTCTAGGAGAACCAATGGTGATCTCCACAGAATTTTATCAAGATCAATGTAACCCATATAAAAAACAAAACAAAAAAAAGAAGCAGAATCTCAGACTTCTGTATCAGTGAAAGAAAATTCCAGACCCATCCATTGTAACCAAAACTGCACTGAAAAATAATCAGTGGGATTGAATAGCCATGCATTGGTTTATTCATCTGTCTTTCAAAGATATATCCATGCACTTCAATTTGTCATGAATTAAAGCCAGTAATCCCTCACCATAGGATAAACTAAGCAAATGTGTAAGTTTTTTAAAGCAACCACAATATTTTCAGTCATTCACCTTTTGGTGAGAAACTCAAAGGAAAGTCTGTGCGTTTGAGAATCAACCTCATTGCACACGTTGCACACTCATTTTTTATCTGAATATGCCATCAACAACTGTTTTTCTTTTTAAACGAGTTGAAGTTCCTGTTTCCTGTCACCACTTCACTTTTTTCAAGGCATAAGCCCCACACCATCTGTGCACATTTCACAGTGAGGCTTTAACTTCTCTCTGTCAAGCTAAAAGGAAGCATCTCTTCATAGCAGTTCGATGTTGCTCATTGACATTCAGTGGGATTCATCCTGGAAGACAGTAAAAAACATTGTCAGAAAGGAGGAGTTTCAGGGTGTGGGAATAAGAGTTAAAAGTGTCCATTGCCCATGCAGATGTGCTTAACTTCCCATGAGGAGCAAACGTGGCAGTATCCTGCATCTTGTTGCTTTAAACTGGCAAGATCCAGCTTGTATTAATGAAATTGTTCACTTGTTTTACAATGTCTAAATGTTAGATTCCCCTGCTAGAAATTGCTTCTTAATTATTGGTGCCAACGATTGCATCATATCCAGTGTGCCAAAACAAAATACAGCTCTTTTAAGAAGACATAAAAAGGATAAATTCATTTCTCTCTTTTTTTTTTTTACTTCAATTTAATTCAGTGAATTTCTTCAGCACTTTCCCATGTTGGAGGTTTGGGGATGGGGGGAGGAGTGTTTCGTAAACACAGTGCTTCATCTGTGTGTGTGCACGCGTTGTACATCTGCTTTAAAGTGAAACTTTCTCCTTTTCTGTATTTCCTATATAAAGCTACAATTCTCTCTTGCAATGTTCCAGTTAGTTTACATGCACATAAATAGCAGAGAAGAGAAGCTTAAAATCTTAAGAAAGTGAGACTGCTGGTTTCCAGCATACTGGGCCTGTATCAAATGTGATGAGAAAAAACAGGGGCAGGAAAGCTGAATGTTGTCTTTAGGTAGAATCATGTCTAATTAGAAGATGTCTTAGGGTTTTCCATCAGGTGCTAGCAGATTTCTTACTTTACCTGTTTAATGATGCTAGAGCATAATTGGAGACTTGAAGATGTGAAAGTTCCTGATATGTTTTGGTTCAATTTATTAAAGTTGGGCTTGCATAAAATCATCCTTCATTGAAAAAAATGGCAATGAAATATAAACTGGAATGACTATTTCTCTGTCACTTCTTCATAGAGCTTATAGTCCATCTTAGACGCCTAAATGAAATTGCAAAGCAGCTGGAGGTGAAAGTCAGCTTCTAAACACAGGTATATAATTGCAGTTTTTGCTACTTATGGTGTTAATGGAAAGAAAACATTTTTCTTTAGTGGAGGGTTGCACAGAGGGTTACGTGTTCTTATCTTGGACAAGTAAACTGCTCTGATTAAGCTGGCTTAAGCTGGTAAGTGCCTGTCAGACACTCTGCAAGTGCCTGCAGAGAAACTAAACATGAATTTCCTTGATGGTTCCAGATTAATAATAATAATAAATAATAATAATATTTGTGTTCAGCTAAATGTGAGGAAGGTTTATTAATATTTATCAACTTATTGATCAGGATGGACAGCTCTCCCTCAGCAGGTGTCAGCTCTTCCTCATCTTTCCCAAGCGGAGGGGTGGCAGGGGAGCAAGGTGCAGCGCTGACTGCTTTGCTGAGTCTCTGCACCTCTCTGTCCGCTCCCTGCCCTCAGAGGAATAAGCACCTCATTTGAGGAAGCATGAGAACTCACATGTGCTGCCAGCAGCGGAAACCTCAAGTCCATTGGTGTATTGGCTGTGATTTTTTGCAGTTGCTGGCAAACTGCTTGAGTTGCCATTATATCGGCATTTATAACCTTCCTACTGGGCTGTTGTTTCTACTGCATCCCTCTGGCTTTCTCTGCCTTTAACCTACGTTCTCCTATATAAAGTTGCTTGTAGCAGCACCCATCTGAAAAGGCCCCTGGCCCTGTCTCTCGGGCCCCCCGGAGGGGAGCTCTGCGGTGCCAGCGTAGTACTGGAAGAGCTCAGCTCGGAGCCTCCCTTCACAAACATACCTTCAGAAAACAACAGTTCCCAGGAATGAGAGGACAGCATACCCCAAACCAAAAGTGTTCGACAAATCTCTTTTTTGACTAGGGGCTGGCCTGCGTGACTACCTACACTGGTGTTTCCCTGGTGGAAACACCACATCCCTGATGTTGTGCATCTTCCTTCAGAGGCCACGCTGCACCCAGCAGCCCCAAATCCCCTCCACGTCCAATACTCAGCACCACCCCCTCTCTCCCATCCACCTGCTTCTCGTGGGGCTGTGCAATTAGTTGGGTCAAGGAACTGACCTGGTTAAAAATAATCTGACAAAAAAGGGTTATTTTTGACCCCTCCTCCGGATCAATGTGTAGCCGCAGATAATTACACTGGCACAACAAGGAAGCTGACGCTGGGGATAAGTGGACAACAGCTGCTTCTGCTGCCATTGCTGCTGAGAGAAATGCTTGTCAAATCTCATTGTAAATTGAGAAAGCTAGATATTTTTGTCAATATAGCTGACAACTTCCATATTTATGCTGGCATAACTACAGCAACAGAGCTCAGACAGAACTTGGTAGTATGGGACCCACCTGCACTGGCATCTCACACTCAAATCTGCCATCACCTGGAAGTATAAAGGATTTGGCAAAAGATTCCCAATGCTGTTATGGCTCCAGCATTTGTCAAGTCTGTGTTCCTGGAGATCCAAGTCCTGGTCTTCTCAGCCTTAATGCTGAGGATGTTTGGACTCAGATCTAAACTTTCCACGTGAGGTCATTTGTCCTCACACCAAGCTCTTTGTTTCTTGCTTCCTCTACATATGCCACCACCAGCCAGCTTTGCAAAACCATGGATCTGTAGCTTTTAACCCATCAGATTACACAAATTCCATTTAATCAAATAGCAAAACTGCAACAGCATTTAATGAAGCTTGACACAGTGAGGTCTCTGAGCGTTAACTACTGAAGTTGCTATGTGGAAACTCAGAACAGTGGTGCAGCTCCAAACTGGGCACCTCAAGCCTGCGCCTCATCAATGCTAATAATGCTTTTATTTTCTTATTTGCTGTTCATTACACTGAATTTCTTTTAGTAGGTAATGATTTCCTGAGGGAGTTTATTTCTGTGCTTATAGCTATAGCTGTTCTCATGTCTAAATACAAATCACAAAAGAAATGTATGTGGCAGACCTCTAATAACGATGGTTAAATAGAAGTATCTTACAGCCTTTCAAACTGAAAGTGAATTTCTATTGTTATGTAAAGTCTGTGGATTAGTGATGCTTGGAAAACACGTAGTAGTTGTGTAAATCTTGATGAGAAGCTTATGGAAACCATAGTGGGGACCTAGACTTTCCATAGCTAGGACAGTAGGTAGAGAAGCTCAAATACTCATAGATACCATCCTACTCAAAGCACTTAACCCATGCTTTAAGTTTTTAAATCAATTCAGCCTGCAAAATTGTTTGTATGTCTGGTCCAGCTGTCAGTGGACTGGCACAGGCACTGCTATGCGCTTCGCCTCACTCCAGGGAGAGCTTTGCTGCAGCAAAGGGTTGAGTAAAATGGGGGATTCAAAAGTCTTTAAATGACATATGAGTATCTTCCAAGCAAAAGCAGTAAAGGATGTTTCATTTTAAAGACATCTATGTTTCACCAGTTGGTATTGTTACGTTGTGGAAGACATGATCCTTTAGCAGACTGCTTTAGCGTGTTCTTATTCTTACGGTACTGGAATAAATCTATCATTTCCTCACACCTGCTCACATCATTAAGTTATAACTATACTGAATTACTGCCTTCACACTGCTGAGTTTATAACAGTCACTTCAGGCTATTTAAAATAGAATTAATTGGAGAATGCCATAAAGACTCACAATATACTAATCTGAGTAGAACAAGTAAAGCAATACTCGTCTGTAATATATGGAGTATAATTGTACAGTTTCCTTAGAAGGATGAACTCATATTTTTATCATTTGCTTTTTATGGGGATATATAAAAGGTGGCTTCTTTTTTTTCGTTTGCCTTTTGTCATATACCAAAGTAAGAGAATACCATAACATTGACACTTTCAGTAAATCTGCAGTAAATCGGAAAAAAAGCAGTTACTATTCGTCATGCTGAGTGGACTGCAAAGCAAATGGTGTCTTTGCCTGAATCATCAGAGATCTCCTTAGACTCAACTGTTGTAAGGTAAAAATAGAAAAGTCTTTAACTGAAATTGTGAATGTTCTGTGGAAAGACAAGAATGCAACAGCTGAACATCCTCTGTCTTACAAGCTCCAAGGCCTCGGCTCTGGCAATAGACATAGGAGGTCATCCACATGGTGCTATGTACTTTTGTAATTGAACAACAATTGAAATATGTGCAGTCATGATTATTCTCTGCGGAAAGGAAATATATACCTCAATAATGTACAGAGATACAAGAATGATTTGCAATTCAAACTATATATTTTTAGCCATAGGATCTTGTACTCAAATTTAAAATGTTGTAGTAAAGTAAACCTGGTTTGCTAATATCCCTTATTAATTTTATGGAAACAATTTAGTTCTCACATAAACATTTGTTTGGAGGGAGGTTCCCAAAATCTAATCATGTGTGATGTTAGTCAGCTGAGCCTCTCAGTTTTGTTTTTTTGTTGTGTCAGTAAGTCTGTCGTGTTTGATCCCTATGAAATGCTGGAAGCTGATTAATTAGATGTTTCTAAGATGTTTTTATAGTAGACACTTTCTAAGTAATATGTTTTATTAAGTAATGAAGCAAGGCAAAAAGATTTTCTGAGCTTTAATTAATACTTTTGCTAAGGAACACAATAGATATGTGACATATAACCCAAAATTAAAGGAGAAGGGAGGGTGGGGACAGAGACAACCTTCCTACAAAATTTGCAGCACAGTTGGGTAACATGCAAACCCTGACTGGGCAAGCAGGAAAGCAAGACTCCCATAAAAACTTGAGAAATTCCTGATGAGGCCAGACCAATGGTCCCTCTAGTCCAGTGTTGTGTTCCAGCAGCAGCAGGGGGTGATGCTATTTGGGCGTGTGAGCCTAGTCAGAGTTACAGGTCCATTCCCCTTGTACTTACTCCCTCAGCATCCACAACTGTTGGATATGGTTGTTATAAGGTAGGTTCTGACCTTTTCCTCCTACTATCTGCTTGCAGACCCATTATCCATCAGTTTGTCAAATTATTTTTTGAGCTTGCTAATACTGCCTGCCTCTACGGTCTCCTTTGGAGGCCAGTTCTAGGTATTCAAAACCCTTCATGTAAAAAAGGACTTTCTTTAAGTTTTAGAGCAGTTTCTTGTTTGTTTCATTGAGTGATGTGCTAGTTCTGGTATTTCAGAATCTGAGGAATAATATATCCCAGTTCAGCTTTTCTACTGCATGGATTTTGCATTTGTAGAGTTTGACTACCCAAACAAACTTAGCATCATCTGCAGACCTACACATCTCACAATGCATTCTCTTCTTGTGGTTGTTGATGAAGATGCTAAGTAAAAGTGGTCCCAGTACCGATTCCTGGGAAATCAGCACATTCAGAAGAACTCCTGTCTTTGTCAATCGACAGAACTCCTCTTCTACATTTTTGATGACAGAGATGTAGTGATTAAAAAAAATGAAGTAAGCCAGCTTCACTTTGGAGTTTCAGATGGATCTTGTGGATACCTAGAAAATAGGGGATATAAGAAGAAGAGAAAGTGTGGTCTGTGAAGTAACTCTCAGGGCAGAACATTTCTGAAGCTGCGTCTGTGGTTCTGATATCTAAAGTGAAACCCTGAGTTAGAGTCTGAAAAGAGAAATTTTCAGGTGGATATTTAATGATTTTTTTTTAAAATTTTGCTTCCAGTCCTCTAATCAGGTGTGGAAACTTGTACTTTGTTAGAATAATTTTGAATTTTTCCTTTCCCTGTTGTTGGCTTGCACTGAAGTCCATGGAGATTTGACAGACACCTGGAATGCTGCTCTTCATGAAAGCTTTCTAGGTGGTGTGCAGGTGTATCAGATGGCACCTTATATTCAAGATATGTTCAGTAGACATCAGGAGCCAGAAACATTTCTTATAATGCTGTAAATGTCAGCACAAATGTGGGCAGCACAAGGGGTCAAATTCATCTAGAGAAGCCTTGTCTGACAGCACCCGCTCACCAGCAAAACCCCTGGAATTTGCTCGCCAGGCACTGGCAGCAAGCAGGAGGAATGCACAGGTTTGCCTGCAACAACAGCTCCCTAAATCATTTTCAGGAGCATGAGCAGGAGCTGCCCGTCTGCGTGTGCTCCACGACTACGTGCAGGCAGAGGAGGAAGGAACCACCATGGTGCAATTGTAGCGCTCGGTGCCGCGAGGTGCTAAGTAGCTGCGCTGAGGTAAGCAGTGCTGGAAAGCAGTGGACTGGGATGCTGTGCCTCCTAATGCCAGCTTTCCTCCACCTGGTGCGGAGAAGTCCCTTACCATGTTTTACAGAAGGTCCATGCACACTGGTTTGACCCTAGTGCTCTGCATGGGGGAGCAATGTCAAGAGGACTGAATCCAAATCTCAAACTTCCCCTAGCAGGCAGACATCACCAGCTGGGCTTTGACGTGGAAGCAGGTACAGATGTTGTGCTTTGTGCTCAGCGCAGTCCTGAGGCTGCACGTGAGCCATGCTTAGAATGCAGCCAGACAGACTCAAGCATTATGGGGATCTCAGCAGAGGACTGCCTGGCTTGTGCATCTCCAAAATGCTCAGGCCAGTGGAGGTAACAGCATCTATAGGCATGCGCAGCCAAAATTAAGCATCTAGAGAAGTAACAAGGGAAAAAGATAATGATCCACGGGCTTTTCAATACCGAAGGGAAAGCTGGATTTTTGTGCATCTTTTTCTTAGACTTTGTCACATAAATTTTCATGAAACACACTTTAGGTACTGATGTAGCATTTTTGCTTTGGTCCTTGGTAAGTATTTAAAGATTTTCTTTACAATCAACGTATCTTCTTGTCTTCAGCCAGTATGGCATGCAGGCAGCTGCTAGGCGCTCTTCATAGCACCCGAGTTTTACTTCAGCAAGTTAATTCCTAGCTGTTTTTATTTCCAGAGAATGTTAATTGAAAGGTGATTATGTGTGGGTTTTTTTATTTGTTTGTGTTTTGTTTTGTTTTTTAACCAAGAAAAATCATCAATCTGTGTAGTCCCTCTTTAAATGATCTCCTTTGCACTCTCACCAAATGGCTGTGCTTGGACCCAACTTCATGGACATTGTTCTTTAGCTTCCTGAGCTAAAGTTTGAAACCTTTCTGGTCTCTCTAGCTCATTTTGAGGAAAAGACTAATTTTTTTTTTTCCATTTCATGAATCTCACTGTTCAGCTGCCATGGCTTCCAGGACTGGTACCGATCCCATAAGACACCCTTCCCAGAGCCCCGGGCCCCAGGGAGCTCTGACATGTGGTTTACCTCTCCAGGACCACACGTTGAAGCATATCCCACACAAACTCTTCAAATGTTCAAGATCAACCATGGCTTTCTCTGAAGAGCTGAAGAAATACTCAAAATGAGCTGAAATCTGTTTGTTAAGATGGACCGCACCACCAACTTTCCAGGATCCCCCATCTTTTCATTTAGGCTCCTTTCATCATAGCTATCATGCCTTCTCCTGCAGAGAAACATGGCTCCTTTTGCTACCCAGAAAGTCCCATTCTTTGGGGACACAAAGACCTTTCTTCTGCTGACTGCCCTTGGCTTCCTTTTCCTCTTTAAAACGTTTCTGTTTGTTCCTTTGCATGACTTACCATTAAACATTGTTCTTTCCCTGAGAATGAAAGGAATCAAACTGATTATTTTCTGGCTCTAGACCTTTCTTGGCATCTTCATCAGCTACCCAGAATTTGGTTATTGAAGTCAAATTCTTCTTTGTTTTATCTGTTTCTTTATTTACTCCAGAGAGGACGTTGACATATGTCAGCCCTAGGCTGAGTTGCTACATATTGAGCCAGACAATTTGATACAAATGCAGACTTACCTATTTATTTATCTTGTTTTACAGAGTCCTGAAATCATTACAAGATGTCATGCAGCTTTCTCATTCAATCCTCAGAATGACTTGTCGAGTGTTAAGTGGAATGATCTTAAGCAATGTTATACAAACCTAGGGAAAGACATAAGTAGCATGCAACATGAGTATATATGGTTTTCAGTCTACATTGTTCTTTTGCTTTTCATAGTTTGTTTCTGTAATATGATATCTGCTCTCATCACACAAAAATTAATGGCAAAACTTCACTTGCTAAGATGAGAGTAGCAATTTCCAGGAATTCCACATCAACAGCAGCAGGCAAAACTGCAATTTCTAGACAAGATAAAATGCTGGCAAAAGTAACCAATTGTATTTTTAGCATTTATGCTTCTATCTTATATTTTTATTGTAAATGGCTAGCTCCCACTGAATCCCAAATCAGGGTGGGCTGCGGATCAAATTTTACCTCACCCTTGTTGCTGCAAAACCAATATAATTCCATTGATTGTAAGAGATTTGCATCTAATTTGTAGCATATGGTTTGTATCAAGACCAAAATCTGATTGCCCAGTAAATTTGTCTGATATGCTGTCTTGTACAAATAGTACAGAAATCTGGCTAAAACTACTGTGTAGTTGGTCGACTGAATTTTCCTGCCTTCTGGTAATAAAAGTAATGAACAACTAAATTCAAGCATTTGACAGGATTCTAAGAAATACATTTTTAGCGCCAACTGATTAAATGCAATTTGATTAACTCCTTATTTTCATCCTACTGAAATGGAGGGGCTTTTCTTGCAAGGATGGGGAGGGGATAGCAAGGACAATTTGTATGGCAGTGCTTCAGTAATGAAGGGGTTGCAGATGTGAAAGGAACTGCTATTAATTCAGAATTCTCCTTGGTTAACACAGAGCAAGTGTCTGCTAATGCCAGTTTCTCGTTGAATTGAAAGATTTAACTAGCTTCTTCCCTTACATAATTCCAGTAAGTTTTGGGGGAAGGATTTCCACATGCATATAGTTGTATTGGCCCATGCTCTGTCTTCCTATTTAATTCACTTATCTTTCCCATGACATTGACATTTCCATTAAATTAAATCTGGGAAGCATGTACCTATCAAATTACGTTCACAGAATCACAGAATCACAAGGTTGGAAAGGACCTTCAGGATCATCTGGTCCCACCGTCATCCTGTCACCAATACTACCCACTAAGCTACTAAACCATATCTTGTAGCACCTTGTCCAGGTGCTTCTTGAACACCACGAGGGTCAGTGACCTCACCACCTCCCTGGTCAGGCCGTTCCAGTGCCTGACCACTCTCTGAGAGAAAAAGTTTTTCCTGATATCTAATCTAAATCTCCCCGTGCGCAACTTGCGGCTGTTACCTCGAGTCCTATCATTAGTTATCTGGAAGAAGAGGCCGACCCCCTCCCCATCACAACCTCCCTTCAGGAAGTTGTAGAGTGCAATGGGGTCTCCCCTGAGCCTCCTCTTCTCCAGACTAAACAATCCCAGCTCCCTCAGCCGCTCCTCATAAGGCTTGTGTTCCATACCCCTCACCAGTTTCGTTGCCCTTCTCTGGACACGTTCCAGGGCATCGATGTCTTTCTTGTAGTGAGGGGCCCAAAACTGAACACAGGACTCGAGATGCGGCCTCACCAAAGCTGAGTACAGGGGGATGATCACCTCCCTGCTCCTGCTGGCCACACTGTTTCTAACACAGGCCAGGATGCCATTGGCCTTCTTGGCCACCTGAGCACACTGCCGGCTCATGTTCAGCCTAGCATCGATCAACACTCCCAGGTCCCTCTCCTCATCGCTGTCTTCTAGCCACTCGGCCCCAAGCCTGTAGCGTTGCATGGGGTTATGGTGGCCAAAGTGCAGGACCCAGCACTTGGCCTTGTTAAACCTCAAACGTTCTTCATCTAGAATATAAGAACTCTGTGGGTGTTGGACTTCATGCACAATGGTAAGAAATTAGGTAGGAATTCCCAGTGAGTTGTTCTGTCTTTACATTTTCTTTTAGGTATGAATAAGGATTAGGTCTGATTTCTGAGATAAGAGGAAATGCGTTTGTTTACATTGTGGAAAAGAACAGCAACATTTTGCAGTTAGCAAGTTTTCCCTTCATTGTATGATCACTTGGAAGAGAAGGCAGCAATAGCTTGTGCAGGCTGGGGCTGTACTCAAAAGCAGCAGCTTGCAAACAGAGGTCAAACTATCTTCCCCAGGGGGTGGAATGTCATGTGGAAATGTGGATGTGCAGAAAGCAGCTCCAAAAAAAACCCATTTTGCTCCCTAGAAGTTTTGCGAACCTGGGGCTTTTCTGCTCCCCATCTGAAGGCCCCGGCGCTGCTGTAGCTCAGGAGAGCTGGGCAGGGCACTGGCTGCTTTGCCCGTGCTGTAGCACAAGCAGCAGCACAGAGCTGACCTATCACCAGAAGCATGAACAGTGGCTCTCCGCTGACTTCACCATGATTGCTACCCTGGTCTTTTAGAGCGTTTTCATTAGGAAAAAGATGAGGGAAAATAGTAGTCCTGGTTGTCGCATGAGCCAATTCATCACTGTACCACCTCCACTGAGCAGCCATCACTGGCAAGGGGAAAGATCACTCTTGGTCTGGACTCAAATTGAAGAAGTTTTTCAGTGAATCCCTATAATGGCTTGAAGCAAGGAACAAAGGCACAGGCAAGCAGCAAACAGCAAGAAAGGCTAAAAGTGAAAGGCAACGTACAGCCAGGAAAGCAACTGATCAACTACATGAAAAGCTGAAGCTGTGATTTATTATTTTTTCTTCACTTCTCAGTAGCTGGATGACTTTTAAAGCCTTTCAGAAACTACACACTGGCAGTCTTGTGGAAGTGAATATATTATTCATCTTCCACCTTTGGTCATGCCTGGCAGAGGTGTTTAACAGGACACTCAGAATATGAAGTAAATGATATGAAAGTCATCACAAACATCCTATTACCATAGTTTAGAAGGGGGTTGCTTTTATCAAACAGCTGTAAATCACCATATATTATCACCTCGTTAAATAATTTTTGTTTGTGTTATTTAATATTGTTAAAATCTATGCAACCAATATGTATTCACTAGTTGACAACATTTCAACTCCCAGATACGTTCATACAGAAAGCATTTTTAAAGAAAATGTACCACTCCTTAGAAGAAGTGGGAATTTTGAAATCATGAACATGTTGAACATGAAAGTTTAATCTTTATCCTTTCTTTTAAAGCTGTGCTTTGGAGAATGTCGTTTTCTCTACCTGTAAGAAATTTGCTGTGACTTTGAAACCATTAATTTCTTCAGCTTCTGGCTGGGTAAAAGAAAGAACAGAACAAAACAAAACAAAAACAAAAAAAGTGTAGCTGACAAGCTTTATTTGCAAAAGAAAACATGCCTCTAACAGAAGTCTGGTGAACTTCCTTCAACTACTTCACTGACAGCCTTTTTATTCTAAGAAACTCTTTTGTGACACGGGCTTTGGCACCTATTTTGCAGCATGTGCATTATAAGCTGTATCAAAGCATGTTTCCTTTTCATGTATGGCAAACTGTTTTGGACATGGCTGCCAGGAAACCATTATAGGGAGACAAAAGGCTGTAGGGATTCGTTTTAGTACAGAAAGGACTTCATAAACAGCTTCAAAACTTTCAAATGTGTTTTCATACAGTTAGCCATGGCATTGCTCACTTATACACCTGAGAAATCCCATTATTTCATTCTATGCTTCTTTTCCAAGTTAAAACATGCTATTCAGAACTGTGAATGATGAGGTCAGAAATATTTAAACCTATTACCAGTACAGGTGACATCTTCAGAACTTTTGGAAAGAGCCAGGACTTTGCTCTGCTGTTTCATGATAACTTTTTTTCAAGGGTTTTTAAATGAATGAGGTGTTTTGTTTTTAGAGTTACTCATGCATTTCTTCTACCCCTGGCAGAATACATTATGAACAAGCGATACTTCAGTTCCTGTGATAAAATTATGTAGTGAAAGCTTTTTCATCTTCACAACTTTTATAAGCAGAATCTGTAAAGTCATTTTCATTAACCATAGTTGTTTAATTGGTCAGCATTAAATATATCAAGTAAACCACCACGCATGGTGAAAAAAGTATTTACAGAGCATTGTGCTGTATACAGGCAGCCAACAGCTGAACCTCTGTGCTTCCAGGCATAACAGCTTCTGAGAAACTGGGAAAAACTATCTTCCAGAATAATCTGAGTCATCTCTGGGATGATTCTTGTGGGAAATTCCTCTTTGTGCTTTTTATAATGTTTTAACTTCATTTAACACCAATGTTTGAAGCGATGGATCTTTCTTATGTGACTATTTTTTAGCACGGAGACCAGGAAGTAGCCCTTGATTATATCTTGCAAACTTTCAGAAAGTTATTTCATGTGTTGCACTCCAAATTCTCTGTAATCTCTTTAAAGTTCAGACAGGCATTTCCCCCCCACCCGAGTTTTTACTCTTACGTTTTTCAGCCTTGCGATTTCAACTCAGTGATTGTCGTCTCTTCAAGTAGTCACTCAGAGAAGAGTTCACTGTTCCTTGAGGCTCACGAATATCGAACTCTGGTAGGTACCTAATATGGTGGACCAGGCAGCAGATACCTATGGGCAGAGGTGAGCGCCTCTTTGAAATCGTTTCTTTCCAGCAACAGTGCAGTGCTTTCTCATAAACAAAAGCTGTTAATTCAGTTAAACTTGCAGAGAGAAACCTCACAAAGCAGAGGAAGAGCAAGTAAAGAGTTACTGAGTGTCTCTCAAAGGCGTCTACTAGGCATGTTTAACCTTTGATGAAAAGTATTTCAGAGGTAGTTTCACAATTTTCCTTCTAAAAGGATTCACTCCAGTTTTTTCTTTCATAAATGAATGTCTCTCTTTTTCCAGACAAAATTAAAGTATGATTTTCTTTCCATGAATGTATAAATATCTGGCTGGAAAGCCTTACATCCCTTTTATCCTCTAGATAATTTCACATCCAACTGGGCACCTGCTGTAGCCAATCTCCAGGTGCCCCTTCCAGCCTCAACCATCCTCTAATTTGGGATGCCCTCAGTAACTTGTCTGTTTATAACAGAAAATGCCCAACTTTGTAGCTTTTCACCACCCTTTAACATCTTTTAACCTCATTCAATTCTACCCTCTTCTGCGTGCTTGTGGTGGTGTTTGTTAATTGCTTGTGTGGGCGAGGCAGCTGATGCTTAGATTTAGAATATACCTGATGCACAGAGAGCAGGAGTTGGTCATCACCCAGAAAGGTAAGAAAAGAGAGAATCAGTCCCTGCAGTGGGCATTGTGTTGTGGGTTGTGGTTTTTTTTTAATGTTTGCAATGGCACAATGTCCTATTTTACATATAGGTTCTTTTTAATGTAAAGGTTCGGACCTGTAAAACCATGTGAGTAAGCTGTGTTGCTAGACTTTGGTTTGTCTTACAGATGCATGCCACTAGTCCTGTCACTAGCAGAGCATCTCTGGTTTCACAGACAGCGGCAGGTGCTTTTCGTTTAGGAAACCTGTGAGAAAAGTCCCAACAGCTCCCACAGCCACCCAGTGGCTTAGCAAGTCCTTGCCCTTCGAAAAAACTGGATATAAACTGCATTTTGAAAACTAAAGTATACGTTTTGTTGTTGTGCAGATAGAAGCCAGCACACTGACACACAGTCCAGACTTATTCTTTCCTCCAAACCAAAATTAACTGTGCTGTCTATTGCTGTCACTAACATTTCTGTGATTTTTTTTTCTTCTGTACAGAATCTTAAGTTTGTCTTGACGTTTTTGCATCTGGTGGCAACAGTGGTTCTTTCATAGGGGATGTATTCTTTGGAATAGCCTGGCACTGTTTCTTCACACAGCTTCTGTTCCCAAGTGTCCAACTGTCAGTCCCTCCAGCATAATTTCTTGCTTTTAAAATGTCAAAAAGGGTGAAAAATAGCCTTTGCCCACTTCATAAATCCTAGCTTTTGAGCTGTCTTATATATGTTAATGGATAGGAAATTCAAAGCTGATAAAAGAGGTGTTCAAGTTCTTCATCCTATGCTTGTAGCAAGCGCTCACAGAATTGCCAGTTCTACGTCACCAGCTCTCCAGTGACGAATATTCATCACGGTCTCTGATAACATAACTGTCAGCATTGTCTACCAGTTTTCATAATTTTAATCACAATATTCATACTTGCTTCCTCTTATATACAGAGTATTTCAAGAATCTTGCTACCTGCCATACCAACAGCCTTTTCTGTATGGTGTGAGCTCATGCTCCTTGCTTTTTATCTGTAGCCCCTGAAACACCTGCTTTGTAACTGTGAGTTTTTTGTCTTTATTCTTAGCTGTTTGGGGCTGCTTCTCAGTCTCTGAGGAACTAAAATGGTGTTTGTGCTGTCTTTTGTACTTGCTCCTTTAATCTGTCCTTCAGCTTGATGTATCCAAGCATCAGGCTAACTTCATTTTCTGGGTGAGGTTTTCTGTTACTTTGAGGTGGCAATGCTGAGGCCCTTGGCACGTGATTCTGGTAGCGATGCCTCCCAAGCTGCCTTTCTGTCATCAAGATAAAGCTTGAAATTGATTAGGGAGATGTAATCACACACAAACACACATGCACATAAACTGTTTTTTCACGTTACCAAAAATCAGCTTCCCTTATCTGAGTCCAGCATCCTTCTAGCCTATGCAGAAGATTTTTTTTCCCTTTCCTTTCCTTTCCTTTCCTTTCCTTTCCTTTCCTTTCCTTTCCTTTCCTTTCCTTTCCTTTCCTTTCCTTTCCTTTCCTTTCCTTTCCTTTCCTTTCCTTTCCTTTCCTTTCCTTTCCTTTCCTTNTTTGAGCTTAATGATCACAGAAAAGGTTTTTCTTCTTTAGCTGAAACGCAAGTGACACTGTTGCATAAAATTGGTCCAACTGGGTTGATATCTAGAGCCAGCGCAGAGCATTAATTTTACAAAATCCACTTCGCCAAAAAGCAACTGACATGGTTTCCCTAGTCTCATATTGCCAAGAGGATACAAACACACACCACATATTCTCACTTGTTTTTTTCCACTGTTGGAAACCAAAAAACCTGCCTTACTGTCTGTGGCTTTACCTCTAAATGAGAAAAAACACTAAAGCTGTACACCAGAGGAAAACTGTATTAATACATATTCGACTGACAAAGCAAATCACAGAAGCTACAGACATATGTACCTTTCCTACAGTGTTAGGTGAAAAAATCCCTCCAGGACATACATAAACACTTTTTCCCTCCAAGAAAAATAAGGTGCTTTATGTATACATAACAAGAATAAAAGTCACAATAAGAAAATTTAAACTAACCTTGGAAAACCCTTAAAATACACAGAAATTTGTACTGTTTAGAAGGAAAAGTTTAGTGTAGATAAATCTATGGTTTAATTAGCAGGCAAAATTTTGTTCCTATCCCTTAATAGCTCAAGTTACTGTGTTTACACAGACTGACTGCTTGAAGCAGTGCTCATTACGTTCATGATTCCAGTATAGTACTATTGTGCCAAGACAAATTACGGCTTGAAGTTACTGTTTGTTGTTAGCAAGGTAGACTATTCAACAGAAGAAAGGTTTATATACATATATATGTATTCATCATGCGTGCATATGCTTATCTGACACAGATGTAATTGTATGCATTTTTCAGTTTTGTGTATGTATGAACCTGTTCGTTTTCTTTTAAGTTCCTTCGGACATACAGAGGCTGTCAAAAACTATTTTTTTAATACCTGTTTCAGTCACATGTCAAGATCTTTAGGTCTGTTTTTAATTCTTCAAACATCACAGACACTTCATATTTACAACATACAGTATATACCTGTCTTCTGAACATACTCTCCTAGGATCAGTAAGAAAAGGCCAATATTTTAAGGTGTTATTTTCCTACAAATGTCTTTATGGGGACTTCTCTTGGTGCTATGTGTTAACAAAGCTTGCACAGCAAATCTGCCTTTTGCTGCATTTCCCTTCTCAAAGACTTTAAATCCAAAACTGTATGCTTTTTTTTCAAATTGAAAATATTTCTGTTGTGATTAAAATTTTGGTTTGTTATTTTTACTTCCATGGTTTATTTTAGCAGGAGTGGAACTGATGAGACTGCTGTTTTTTTCCTGTATTGTATAAAATATTTCTTCAGCCATGGCATTTTTTAACCATGGAAAGGATCAATGAGTTCTACCATATTACTTTGTTGCTCCTTTGACAAATTTGTTTATAGCTTGGAGGTTAGGATATTGTAGCCATTATAATTGTAAGGAAGACATTTCAGAACAGTGTATATTTTACTTCAGAAAACATATTTTTTATGTAACATTTGATGGTATATTATCTGGAAGTGTTACGACCATGGAAGTATTTTCAGTCAGCGTTAAACCATCCGCTGACCCACTGTGGGGGTCGAACACTGCTGTAGTTTGAACTTGAGTCACATCTGTTTACCACAGTTTTGCCAATTGCTGCCAAGACATGTTGGCTTCCACCTCAGGGAGACGGGGAGAGGACTTAAGTGGTGAGCTGGGTTTGTGGCAGGGTCAGATTTGTCCCCTGGCTTTGGTGCAGTTGGGCCGGGTGAACAGGCACACCCTCCCCTCCTAACGCAGGCTGGGCGTCCCTCCAGCACGTAGTCATCTAATTGTTTGTAATTTGTGTACTTTGAACAAGAGAAACACTACTGCTTCGACATCATTCTTTTATCGAGATATCAAATAGAACTTTTGGGTTTTAGCTGTAAAATGTAGAGCTTTCATTTCCACAAATGGAAATAGCAAAAAGCTGATTCCCGGTAGGCTCAGGCAGCTGTTTTAGGGCTGCAGCCTCTGTCAGAGGCCTGAAAGGGGGGGACAGCAGTGCTAACAGCTTCTGCTTGCTGACTTTTGTCGATAGCTGCCCGTCTGTTAGAGCTTTAAACCACCTCACATAGGACTGCCGTTTGTGATTAATGATTAAGGTGCCTGTACCAAGGTACAAGCTGCTCAGCACTTTTTGGGGCATGGTTTCAGGTCATCTTGGGGCTGTGCATGCCGATCTGCACCCGAGGGGACTCTGGGCACCCCGAGGAGGGCTCGGCACGGCCCTCGGGGCCAACCGTGCGCACGGCGGGGAGAGGGGAACGCTGCTGCCCGCCGAGCGGCTGCTGGTGTGGGTGTCATCAAGCGCTGGCACGCTCCTGCAGCCCAGCAGAGCTACCGGCATCGTTACGCCCTTTGGAGCCTGCCAAGCTATGGATGGCTCCCGCCTGGATCAGTGATCAGGCTGGACCAGATATGGTGTCGCACCCACGTGCACATCTTGACTACCTTTTGATATGAAATATTAAAATTAATAACTAATTAAATATTAAATACAAATGTGTTAATAAAATCTAGATTATGTAATTAAAATTGATGTTTCTATGTTTTAAGAATACATAAAAATTACACAAGCCTTTAAATGACTGTTCAACAAGTCATAAAAAGTAACCATAAAAAAAAATAGTAACAATGTGTTCTCAAAACTTAGCTGTGTTCTGGTCCTGTAGTAACACAAAGGGTGCGCTGACTTACAAATCTATCAAGGGATGACGGAAAGTCATTGGGCTTAGTACCCCAGGCTTCAACAACTACGTAAAAATTATAAAGGGAAACCAGAAGGTAGGCGTAAAATATTTATATGTAGAATTTATGATAGCAATGGAGCTGTAACAAGGCTGTGCGTATTTGTTACACAAGACCTGGCAAGAACCTTAAATAAAATATAACCTTAATTATATAAAACAGAATGGCAGGGTTCGCATGAATTATCTTATAAAAAAAATTAAAATAATGAAAATTACAGAGGCTGTCTCTCACAAAGAGTCATGTATTATTTAAGGGCTACATAGACTTCGTAACTGAGGTATCAACAGACCCATAAAGACGTTGTCTGTTAATATTCAATTTTTATTATATTTTACATCCACTGTTGTCCCTTCAGCATTTTTTTTATTTAGGCCTTTTAGATTTCTTAAAATTGGAAACTTTTCTTAAGCTAGGCTTCTGTTCAGTACAGAACATGTGGTTAACATATTTGAAATGAGAGAAGAATGGCAATAACAGGTATCCAACTCTCCAGACAGGTTTCAGCAGTGACTCACTGTGAGCTAAACTTCACTGTGTTAAATACAGATACTGCATCATATACACTAACACAAAAACAGCTTTTCTTCTGCTCTCCAAAACAAAACCACTGAAAACCCCAAGATTTTGCTATTTCTGCCCTCAAAGTCCCAGTCACGCACTCATCATGACAGTGATCTTCTACATCTGTGTTACAAGATTTGGTTTTCAGAAGGCTTCTCTCAGAGACAAAGAAATGGTATGCACAGTCACTCACACAAGTCTTTTATATCCCCCGTGTATCACAGACTGAACATGAGACTGGCACAATCCTCAAAGCATATCTCCCTCCTGTCCCTCAGCCTCATTGTTTTTTGCACACTGGCACTGGTTTAAGTGCAAGCACCTTTGCCATGTTCGTCTCCATCTGCAGAACCAATGCTGGTATTGTGTTTCTCCAAAGGTTTTGGGAAAATTATCATTCAATTGTTGAGAAACATAAAAAAGAAATGCCACTGCATCACAATTTTAGGGTTTTATCTAGTCACAGACAATTTCTTTTGCTCATTTATTTTGCCCATGTTATCCAAACCAGCCAACATTTTTCATTTTATTTACATGAAATTCCTTTCTATTTTTTGACTTGTTCGTAATACTTGTTCCCATTTCATAGTGACCCAGAATTTGAGTGATCATCTTCCAGTTTTGGTGTGTTATTGGTCCAGGGAAGAGACCAAGCCACCCAGGCCCCCTGACCTGCTCATTGACAAAACTGGGATGCCCTTTTCAGTCTCTGCATCCAGGTCAGTCACTTCACCCTGTTTGCACAGAGGACTGCCCAAGGAAGGTGTAGCTTGAGTAGCTGTGTTGGAAAGTTGCTGTGTGGATCAGGAAAAATGAGGAATTACAAAGCAGAAGGAAACATGGCTTGGGCCATTCACCTAAGACCCCAGACAGTATAACCCCTACTTTATCCCTGTCTTAATTTTTCTGAGCCTCTTTAGAGAGCGTTAGTGTGGATGTTTTGGTAGGGACACACAGGCTTGGGGCATCAGCTGCATGGCAGGGTCCCTGGGGACAAGGTTGTGTCCTGGGTCTCCTTGTGCTCTTGCGCCTGGATATAAGGGGCAGAGCTGCCCTCATGCTGCCACTTACAAAGGTTTCAAAACATGTGTATGTGTATGTATGTGCCCGTGCGTAGGTGTGCATGTGCACACACACGTGTCTGGAGTGTGCATCTTGGGGAAAGGCAGTCACTCTGAGCAGTAACCGCTTTCTCTACATCTCAAAGACATGTTGAGAGTAAAGACATTAGAATTTGTCTTTTAATCTTACCAAAAAGCTCATACGGCAGAGGAGCAGCAGATTCCTATTACCTCTGGAGAGAAGAGGGGTTGAAGACAGAGAGCTCTGGGCCTAGTTTGAATACAGGAGACAATGGTGGGGACATGTTGAGATCCCACCATTCTTTTGTTGGATGGTGCCAGGAAGGGCATGCAGGTGGGTCCCAGGACAACCTGGCATTGTTGGCTTCACAGAGCCAAGGACTCTGGTTACCCAAAACCTCCAGGTCAGCACAGTCTCCTGAGCTCCAGCGTGAGAGCCACACCAGAAGCTCCTGCATACCATGCGTGTCTCAGGAACATGTATGAACCAACACAGCAGAAACACAGAGGGAGCATTAATAACAAGCTTCAATACTCTAACTCTTTCCCATTGTAATTTTCTATGATTATTGACAGCTAAGATTGATATTTGAGTAAGATAGGATGGTTCAGTTGCTGGAATGAGTCAGACTCATTTACTGGTTGAGCTCTTGCTACCATGAGCTGAACGAAAAACTTTTCTACCATACGGTCTGGCCTCACTTCTTTGGAAGTAATTCAGTAGTCTTTGAAACAGTGGCAGTAGTGTTGTCTGCCAGATTTGATGACTCTCCAAACAAGTTAGAGAGGGAAGAAAATCTCAAGATAAAAGAGAAAGTGTAGCTTGTACTTGGGTAACTATATTTATTGTTTTATCGAAACATCTTACATCATTAATTTCAGCTTCAGCATTGTCCTTTAGGAACGGACTTACCCCTGCTAGGAGCTCTGCAGAAGGTTACAATCTCTCTAAGTCTGCCTGAGCTGCACGCATGACGTTGTGGATGTAGACCGGCACAGAATGAAGCAGCAGCAATGCCACTCAAGGCAGGGTCTCAGGTCACCAAGCAGCCGGTCACTCAGCACAGTGGTATATCTGCGGATATGACTCAGCTGTAATAGCCCTGGAGGCACTTCCAGCTTTTACAGCTCCACAGAGTGCTCAGGATGCCCGAGTGGGAGGCGCAGCACTCACTTTGCCAGGCGGATCATGGAACAGAAGGGCAGATAGCACAGAGGAGCGCTGCGTTAGCCATATGTCCTCTGCGTTCCCAGCAGGCTGAGCCCTTCTCCACCACGTAGCTATCTGCACAAGAGAATAGCATCGCCAGTGAAATAAATGCTACTGAACACCAGGCTGTCCCTGAGAAAACACTATTTTGTCAAGTAATTGTTGCAGTAACAGAGGTGTTCAGGAGTCAACTAGCTCATTCGCCCCTGTAGTCAGAGAGAAGGTCAAGATGTTGAGAGGAGTGTTTCTGGCCAAACGTGACCATAGGTGTGTCTCACCAGACGACCACGCAGTTCGGATGCAGAACTTCCACTGATGTGAAATCAGATGGATGTGTGTGCATGTGTGTGTGTGTTATTCTCTGCATACAGCTAGCAAAATGAACCATTTTCCATTTTAGAAATTGGACCCAAGTCCAAGTTCACTGGTGTCAGGTATCTGTGACAGTACCGTGCCTGCTTCCATGGACATGGCCTCTCATGCCGTGAGTGTCTCCACAGAAATGTGTCTTTTTCTTGTCTTCCTGGGAAGGACTTGATGTCCTCCTTCCTTTCCAGAACATGAGTCTGTTATAAGCTTGCTGACGTAGGAGTGTCATAAGGGGAGTGATTTGAGATGGTTTTAGAGTGCTTTAGCTGTTCCTAGAAGAGCTCCTACTGGTGGCAGGATTACTCCAGCAGAACTAGAGTTTTGCTAGGACTACTTATTCTGCACAAGAATGAACTATCATGGCAGAAGTGAATTTTGCCACTTTATTAGTGTCTGCACACTGTAGGAACAGTACAGGACGTTTTCTCAATAAAGTCTTGCACATACAGCTTCTCTTAGAGTTGTTTTTCCTGCCTGTCTTTTAGAAGCACACCATATCCTTACATAAATAGGTCAGCACAGAATGTGTACTGAAGGAAAGAGGGTCAGTATCTTTGCAGGTTTCCATGACTTCCTATATTTCTCTTATCTAATTACAATTTTCTTTATCCCTTCATTCCAGTTGAATATCTTGGTCACATTTAGTTTGGTTTACACCTTTCATGATCTTCAGTCATTTTCTTGTGATTGTTCCACTGGTGAAATTCATCATTTCTCTGGTGAGTAATGACCAAAATAGAGCTGATATAGAAAAACAAGGAGAAAGAGTTAATCAATTAAATAGAAAATGCAATAGGAATATAGCCACAACACAGACAAAGAGCTCTGATTGTAGGTTAAACTGGAAAGCCATTTCATGATGATATTTATATTTCTGTCATTGCAATGATTCATTATTGTTGCTATAGTGTTACCCCCTCTTTCAACCCACTTCCTCTTTGTGGGAAAGGCAGCAGCAACGAACTTTACCTCTGAGAGCACCCAATGCACACATTCAAAAAGGAAATGAAACCTCTCAGAAAAAAGAGATATTTTGCAAAACAATAGAAAGACCCAATCTCATGATCCAAAATAAAGTGTAAAATCTATATGTTTGTCCTAGTCTTCCTACACATATGTTATATGCAGTGCTCCAGGTTTCATTCATGAAGGACTAGGATTGATGAACAGTTTCTCATACTCTTTCATGGCACCAAGTGTACCAGGAGATGAAAACTGAGAGTTTAACTAATATAACCTGTGAATGTCAGAAAATCCAGAATTAAGAACATGTGCCAAGCTTGTACCACCAGGTAGAGGAAGTAAGTGTGGGTAACAACCCAGGAGAAACGTTTGCAGCAATTGGTAGCTCTGGAGTAGTTTACAACAGAAAAGATGAGATGACCTGGAGTAGGCATCTGGATTCACCAAGGCCATTTGCTGTGGCCTGCTGAGGACACACCAGGATGAGGGTGGCACAAGTTCCCTGGGCTGTGCCCCACAGATGCATCAGGGAAACAGAGCTGGGAGATGTGGGCAGAGCGAGAATGGCTGGGTGGGACCACTGCATAGCCTTGTCCTGGTGTCCAGCTTCTGGAGGCCAGTGCTTATTATAACAGCTTTTCTAGATTTTCAAAGGCTGATAAACCAGGGTATTGAGGAGAGAAAACAGAGAAACTAGATATTTTGTAGAGCTGATTAATTACAGAAAGTTGATGCCCATTTCCTCGTGTTGTATTTCAGTATAAATGTGTTATTGTTAGATCGAGAGCAACATTTGCTTAATATTGGTCTGTACTCACTTTCTGTCAGAGGATTCATCTTTAGGAGAACTTCCTGTTGGACATTAGTCCTTCTTATCAAATTGACCATTGATAAGAATTACAGCTGCTTGCTTTTCTTTGGTTATACTCATTACTTGCTTCACGAAACCGTGGTACATGATTATATTATGCTATCAATGTGTTTACATTTCTTTTATCATTCTTCTGTTTAAGTATCCCTACGTCTTTTAGGAATAGGCACACAATATACCCTGAACATACAGGTGGATTTTAGAGCACTTTGAAATAACAATCTTCAAGATAGAAGCTCTGCTGCCAAGACAAAATCTGCAAAATTGTTTTGTGTAGGAGGTGTGCGGTGCTTTAGAAAATTTTTATTGACTCTGCTTGGAGTTTGAATTCCTTCCAACTTCTGCAAATGTAGCTCTGCTACAGAGAAATTCAGAATTAGCATGTATATTCAGCAAACAAATCTGAATTCTATTTTAAGCAGTATGTCAAAAACATGACAATGGTTGAAGGAAAATTGAAGCTACAAGGAATGTAATTGCTCAGTTTAGCTGAATATTATGAAATATAATACCAGGTTATAGTAATCAATGGATCGTGGGACACAGACAAATCAGTATCATGCTGATTTCAAAATAGAAATTTGGAATTTGTACTCAGAAGACCTTCTTCGTTGCTGTGCTGCTATAGTTAGGATTTGTCATGCGTATCTATCAGTGTTTATAACATAGTGCCATATCTGCTGACATATCCAACAAATCACTGAAACACTTTTCAGTAGCATAAAAACATTCAGTTTTTCCAACTCAAAATGATCTGATTCCCACTGGATTGACTATAATCTTGATTTCCACAAATAACTCTTTTTCAAGAAATGTCACCCAACTTGTAAAATAAAGTGCATTAAATTTCATCAGAATCTCTCATACCATAAAAAATTGTTTATTGCTAGCAGTTTTTTTTCCTGCAGTTGTTTCCTGTTTTTATTTCTTCATCACAACAAGTAATTTTGTGTTTTCAAATAATCTCCAAGTGTCGGCCACTGCTTTTATTTCTTCTTTTATATGATTTCATAATTTCATTCTGTATTTGCTTCTCAGTCTGCAGTTTAACTTCTTGCTCTTTCCCTGCTCAGCTGTATGGATCAGACTGCTGTTCTAATTGCTCACTAAGTCATTTCCTGTCTCTATATTTGCCGTTGGTTTCTCCTCTATGTCTCATATATCAGTAGTCTCTTAAAAACTGCTAGGACTGAAGTTTTTCTTGGAGGACTTATAAAAGAACTCAGACATGAAATTGCTGCTTAACTAAGTATGATTTGTAACAAAATCATTTTTAGTGCAAGGAAGATAAAAAATAGCAAACGTGACAACAATTTTTAGAAAAGGCTGTAAAGATGTTCCTGGGAGCCATAGGCCAGTAAGTCTATCTTCCACAGAGGCACATTGGGAAACTGTAAAGAAGAACATAGTTAGTATTGATTTTCATAAAGATGATGGAGCTTTTGCAGAGGAAATTCATGTCTCACAAAAATTACAGTGTACCTGGACGTTCAAAAAGCTGTTTCACAAATGTCCTCAGCACAGTCTCTAAAGAAATAAAGTTCTAATGAGATAAGAAGTTGATTCCTATCATTGATAAATAATTATTAAAAAAAAGAAGAAGAAGAAGAAGAAAAGTCTAGGTATCCATATTCAGTTTTCAAAATGGAAGCACATTAACAACAGGGTCTCTGAGGCTCTACGCTGACAGCTGCACATTTCAACAGTCATAAACAATGTAAGACGGGAGATAAATAGAAAGATAACATTTACATAAGATAGAGAAGTATTCAGGATAGTCAGCTATAACCTTGACTGTAAAGAATTGCAGAAGGATATCATATTATTGAATAACTAAGTAATAAAGTAACAGATGAAATTCAGTGGTGACAAATACAAAATAATGCACATGGAAAAAAAAATACCAAATAACAGCCAGACACCAATCACTTGTTGAGCAAGGGATCTCATCCGCTGTGGGTAGGCCTCTGAAAATATCAGTTCAGTGGTCAGTAGCAATTAGAAAACCAGGAGTTACTATGAAAGAGAGCAAAGCAGAGCATATCAGTATGCCCAGCATAAATTCACAGTACTTTTATATTGCAAATGCTGTATATAGCTCTTGTCCTGCTCCTTTATCTCTGAAGGACCGCATTAAGGTAGAAAAGAAACAAGCAAGGCAATAGGACTGGTAAGAAATATGTCTTAGCAGACAGAAACTAGAGACAAAATGCTATAGACTTCCTCAGACTGGGAAAGAAGTGAGAAAGAGGGAAATAACAGAAGACTATAAACTCAGAAGGTGAAGGGAGAAAACAAGTGGAGAATGATTATCACTGTAGCTAACAATGCACAAAGTAGGGAGCCTGAAATGAATTGTCAGGTAGTAGGTTAGACAAAGACTTCTTTTCCACAAACCATAATTAAATTGTGGAACTTACTGCCTCAGGAAACCAAAAGTATAAATGATTTGAAAAAGAATTTTACAAGATTGATGGAGAAATTATTAAACATGATGTCCTGAAAGCCTCTGAACTGCTGATTCCTGGGAGGATATGCCAGGGAAAGATCACTCTATTTATACTTGCTTCATACTTTCCTATATCCTTTCTCTGAGCATCACCCACCCAGCACTGTCAGAGGCAGGGGTCTGACCCAGTGGGGCATTTCTGTGTCTCTGCAGCTTGGTGCTGCTCACCCAGGCAGCTGCTGAAGTCCCCTGTCCGGGTGCAGCTGACACCCCTTAGCTGGCAGACAACTGCCTCCTGCAGCAGAGCAAAAATATGCGAAAAAAAAAATCATTAGTGAAATGTTGCATTCCGTTTGAAGATTATTAACCGTTTAAGACTCTGAAAGGTTTGGGAAAGGAATTTTTTCCATTCTTTTTACTTCAAACTGAGAAATTTTAACCAAAAGGTGACTGATATTTTGAAATGAAAAGTTTTATCACAAAAATACCAAAAGAAAACATTCAACTTCATTTAGACTTATTCAGCCTTTTACCATTTTGCACTCTTGCATTTCTTGGTTGAAACATTTCACCAAATTTACTTGAATTTATGAATAATTTCAAACACCCCAAGAGTCCATTTAGAGAAAAAATTACTTACTGTCAGATAAGTCCTCATCTATAATACAGTATACCAGGTTCATCTGAGCTGTAATACTGCAATGGTCAAAGTTGATGAGGCTTAGTGTCATCCAATACATGTAAATATAAGACGCTTCAAGAATTAACATTATTTCTGGGACTAAAAACTTATAGCTCATTTTTGACAAATGGTCTGAAAAGGAAAGTGCTTCTTAAATTAATATCTTTATTCCGTACTGCTTTTAGGTTTTCCATTTTAGTGCTTCTTTTGGAAATGTTAGTATCGGTTGCTCCATACTGAGATTTGTAAACAGAAAAGTGAACTAAAAAAATTACATTTTCTCCAGAAGGTCAGTGCACCCACCGAAGAGGAGGAACGGGCACGGGATAGAGCCACACTCAGGCTCACTGCCTCTCTGGATCAATGCTCTGCATTTTGGGTACTTACAGTTCACTGTGCATTTCCTGTCATGCCTGTTTGGGTGCCTTT
The DNA here is from genome assembly GCA_013399475.1 of Chauna torquata. NCBI lineage: Eukaryota > Metazoa > Chordata > Aves > Anseriformes > Anhimidae > Chauna > Chauna torquata. The sequence goes on from VXAL01007883.1 coordinate 76,516, forward strand.
GTGCAGCCTTTGCTGGTGGATCTCTACCAAGACAGATATGAGCTCAGGGGCAACTGAACCTGACGAGCTCAGGCTTTGGCCTTGGCACCAGCAGCAGGGTCCCGAGAGGTGCCCACAGGTGGGGACGAAGCAGCCCGAAGGCGCAATGCCACACTGCAGATGTGAGCACCATTTGCCATAACTGCATCTCTCTTGCCAGGGCTTTTACTTTACAATGTGGGACACGCGTGCTGGTCCCCACTGCCAGTCACCTTGTGCCAGAGGCTCCCCACCTTTCCGTCTCTGCCCAGCCTGGATGTGGCAGCCCCCACCTAGCTCCCCACTGCTGCTTTGGACAGGTCCCACCGGCTGCAGAGGTTCCCCTAGTCTGTCGGTCTTTACATGTCTGTCCACAGGGTGGAGGTCATGACTTGCATATAACAGACTGCACAGAAAATAAGTCAGCATCAAAACTAAGATTAGAGGCAGATCAGTTCATAGAGAAGAAGGGGAAAGTAGAAGGTGAATGGAAACATTTGTGTGCCACAGGAACAACAGCAAAAAGCTGCCATGAAGAACATTTTGCCTGTGTGACTTCTCTGTTGTTGCCCTATTTCCCACAACACAGAGCAGTGGTCCAGATCTCTCCAGCAGAGAAATCTGATGAGGATGCTGGAGCCTTCTCCAGGTCCTCTGGAAGCTGGGGTTTGGAGTGTGTGGCTCAGACAGACACTGCTCAGCTAGGAGGGAGTCATGCGGAGGGGTGAGGACAGGGGCTGTCCCTTAAACCTGCGGGAGCAGAAGTAGTGTCCAAGAGGGATCTGTGCTGGTAGCAGGTTTCCAGTGATGGGAGGAGCAGTGCAGTTCAGCGCTGCTGGAAACATGGTGTCTTCACGCTGCAGTTGTCTGTCTTCCAAGCACAAATGTATCACACTTCAAATACAATTTCCTTTATTTCTCAGAGCCTAATTTCTTTATTTTATAATTAGCATCTCACAATTGCAAAGAGAGAGAAACAAATAACTGTCTCTTGTCCAACGTGATTTTTCTGCTCTCCTAGCAAGATTGGCTTAATTGATGAATTTTTCCATCCCTTATTAATCTTCTCCAGACCCTAATAAAACAGCAGCAAACTTATTTATCATGCATATTACTCTAATTTGCTCAGTGTTGTTCTGGACATGCTTGTTCACTTTTTATTCTTTAGTAACATGTTATTAAAACAAGATGGTCTTATCAATAGTTTTAACCAAAACAAAATTGCTATTTGCAAGCTGTAGGAAGGGAGGGAGATGAGGGAAACCTGAAGCGCCTCTGACCTGAGAAGTCTCTCAACAGGAAATGAGACCAGAGGAGACTTTCATTAAGACCCAAATACAGATTTGAGCTGCGGAGCAGGACACAGAGAAATAAGAAAACTTCAGCAATGATGACTTAAAGGAGGCTGATAATAGGCGACCAACACCGGGGTCAGACGCGGGGCTGCTCTAACGTGCTCTGCCTGCTGGGCTCCCCGGCCGGTCGGCGGCACGGTGCTGGGTGCCCACGTGCCATCCGTGCCCACAGCACCAGCTCAGTGAGGCACAGAAAGACTGTCTTGGGTTTTATGGCTCTGGTGGGGACAGACCCCTGCGCATGCAAGGTGACAGCCACCCTTGGATTGGACCCCTGGCGCAGAACAGCATCAGAGAGAAGAAGCAAGTGCGATAACCCTGAAGCTAGAAATGAACCGAGACGCAATGGGGAATGGAGCAAGCCTACCAACCAGATGAAAATCCAGACCTTCACTAACCTCTGTGTTGTTTCCTGTGTTTTCTCTTGCTTTTTGTTTCATTCTGGTTCTGGAGGAAATGCTTGCATGAACTTTCTTCCCCTTGCTGCAGGGTCAAGGTGAGCCTCAAGCAGGTAACAGCTTGGGACAATGTCCTCCGTCTCCTCCAGAGCTGAGCTGTGGCACAAGAATTTACTGCCAGTTCCTCTGTCTAGCCTGTGACAAAACTTCTGATGCGATAACTAAAGGTTTATTTTTTAAAACCCTTCTGTTTTGTCTTCCAGGGTTTGGCATGACCACCCCAGCCACCGTTGGAGGCAAAATTTTTCTGATATTTTATGGCCTTATAGGATGTGCAGGGACCATCTTGTTCTTTAACCTGTTCCTGGAGCGCCTGATCACCGTCATAGCCTATGTCATGAAGTCCTGCCACGAGAGACAGCTGAGGAGGAAAGGGGTCCTCCCTCATGGTGGCCGGCGGGGCTCGGGGACCTCGGAGGTGGACAGCCTGGCGGGCTGGAAGCCGTCGGTGTACTACGTCATGCTGATTTTATGTGTAGCATCACTCATCATTTCCTGCTGTGCCTCTGCAATGTACACACCGATCGAAGGGTGGAGTTACTTTGACTCGCTTTACTTCTGCTTCGTGGCCTTCAGCACAATCGGTTTTGGTGATCTGGTCAGCAGCCAAAACACCCAATATGAGAGCCAAGGCCTTTACCGCTTTGGCAATTTTGTCTTCATACTCATGGGGGTTTGCTGCATCTATTCCTTATTTAACGTGATCTCTATCATCATCAAACAATCCATAAACTGGATACTAAAGAAGCTGGACTGCAGGTGCTGCCATAGATGCCAAAGAAAATTATTTCGGTCACGGAGGAACGTGGTAATGCCAGGAAATGTGCGCAGCCGGAGAAACATCTCCATCGAGACTGATGTTGTCAACGAGAGTGACACAGATGGACGCCGGCTGTCAGGCGAGATGATCTCAATGAAAGACTTCCTGGCCTCCAACAAAGTTTCACTGGCCATCATGCAGAAACAGCTGTCGGAAACTGCCAATGGCTACCCAAGGCAAATGAGCTCTAATTCAAAGCAAAATGGATTCTCTGGTGGGGTTGGAGCCCTAGCAATTATGAATAACAGACTGGCAGAGACAAGTGTTGATAGGTAAAATAGTAACAGTAATACCAGTGAAGAAGTGTGAAGCATTTCAATACACACAGAAACAATGTGCATCAAATGGAAGTAGCTAGGGAGAGCGTCGCCAGAGGGAGGGATGGATGCGAAGAGCATACCTTCTGTTGGAAGACCTCTCACACGTTTTTTGGGCTGCCACTTAATATCTTGGCTGTTCGAATTGCACCAGTCTCAGCCTTCCTTATTCGCCTTCCTTCCATTCCTCAAACAGGCCACTGTGGGAGAAACTCAAATTAGCCTTCAGATCAATTTTCCATGTCCTTTGCTTCTCCATTTATGTGAAATACAGATTTCAGAATAAGAAATCTGTGGTATTGGAAGAAATCAAGAGTGTCTTCTGAACATATTCTTAATTCAAAGATTGTTTTGAGCTTTCTGTCTTACTCTCTTCATAACTGTTTTCTGAAGGTAGCTTATCTGAGACCAAAAGAGGAATACATTATAAGCCTTTCTCTGTCCTACTGCGGATCTAATTTAATGGAATAGAAAACCAAACTATTGTCTTTTAAATATCACTCCTTAAAATGTATTCCTGTTGTGAAAGAGCTAGGCTTGAAAGCCAGGTTCTACTGCCATTAAAACTGTATAGATCTGGAGCTTTTCTTTGGAAGTTGGTAGAAGTACTCTGGAGCTATTGTGATGTGAATGAGAAGAGAATTTGGCCTTTAGAATTTAATTTAGTCTTCCCTTTAACAGGATGCTGTCAAAAGTGATACAATAAAAAATTACCCTACTTTTGTTTTTTTTCTATTTGCAAAGCACACATGATTTTTTCTAGGCTACTTTTTCTTCTAGAATTGAATCACTGTGGTTTTCTGTTTCAAAAATATAAAATTGAAAAAAATTGCCATACTGATAAGTTGTATGAATTATTCCACAATAACAACCATAGACTTTTACAAATTTCTGTCCATATTATGCTCAAGTGTGACTGAAGCAGTTCAGCATCAACATTATGTAATGCAACTGGGTTTACAGAACAGGCTTTATTATGCAATTAGATTGCCATGCCAACATTCAGTGCATTATTATAAGTGACTGTGACCACAAAATCACTTTGGTGATGTCCTTTTTACCTCTCATGTGATTCTGTCTTTCTTCACCTATTTTCTGGCATGCAGTAATGATAATGACAGGGTCTTGATTATGGAAATAGAAAATATTTAACTCCTCATTTTTCTCAATGAAATGCTGAGCATTCGTTATGATTAGAAAGGAGTCTTCAATGAGAAGCATAATAACAGCAAGAAGAATATGCAAACAGGAAACTAGGTAATCTTTAATGACAGTGAAATCATGCTTTCTATTAGATAACTGGAGAAATAAGGGATTAAATTAACATTAAGACATTAAGTCTAGCAAGAATTTAAGGAAGTCTGGGCTGAATTCCTGATTCTTCTTTAACCATGTAATGCATTAAAGCTAAACAGTGTATGAGAGTGTAAATAAGCAAAGTGGGCAACAAAGGACCCGATCCAATTCTCCCTAAAGAGAGCAGTACATGCATCAGGACTAAATGTTTTCTCACTTCTGTTAGCTAGAAAGCCTTTCAGAATACTACAGTTTTAGGGAATTTAAAACACCTCTGTGCAGGTCTTAATTTCTCTCATATGGAACAATGCAGATAGCCTCTTCAGTTTAATTAGTGCTACAAAATAATATCATATTCTTTTTGTTTATTCTGCCAAAAGTTCCCTTATTTAGGTTCCTAATACTATAGGGTAACATTTTAATACTCATTTTAAGCAATATTTGAATTTGAAAAGAAAAACATACCTCTCGGAATCCTTTCATATAATAAAGCAAAACCAGAGATTAGATTAAACAACTGCACTTAACTAATAAACAGAATTGTAAGCTCTTCCTGACATACTACAGTTAAAATATCCTGACTGAAAGTCAAATCTTGCTGTCCTTAGTTACAAGGAGGGCTTCAAGCTGCAGCCAGTAGTCAAAAGTTTGGTATCAACTCAGCTGTGCAGCAGCATAATATCCCTAATGGTACCCCCCCCATTAGTGTTCACGTAAAATCCAAATCAGCTCACAAACCTTACTCTTGCTGAGAAAAGCAGTCTGATTTGTCTCTGGGGGTTTTACATGTTTTCAAAAAATGCCACTGAGATGTTTTAGATACATTATAGTGCCCAGGATCTACTACATTGTTACGCTTTTTTTTTCCTCCCCAAACCTTCTGTCTCAACCTTACTGAATAAAAATACTTGGATGTAAAAAGAGAAAAGTACTGCTCTGAAGCCTTCTTTCTGATTTCATTCAGCAATGCCTCTGTTCACTGCCTGCAACCCCAAGATTTCATTGTTATGGAAGTATTCTTCATGCTGCCAACTATCAGAAATATTTGAGGACTTCACCCATTGCTTAAGCAGGGACCTCATCCTGGTCAGAAAAGCCACAGTCTTGAAAAGCGCAGCTTACTTCTCTATTTATGCTAGTTATTAAATCTCAGCTGCAAATGTCAGATTTTGCTGAGCACTGTAGACAGGAGGAGTTAATCAACACCACTCTCTTTCCCAGACGATCAAGGCAATGCCACATTAACCTCTTAGACAAATAACCAAAACATGCAAGATTCTCAAGTCCAGTTATTCTATAGCTCTGTGTCATCATTAATGAAGGATCTGGCTTCCATACAGGATTTTAACCTAAATCCTTCCATACCTAAATAGCGTTCAAATTTGGTTCTGGAAGTCTAAGCAGAACACAATGAGACAACTGAAATAATATTTGAAGCAACATTCATAGCAAATAGGAGAGAAAGCAAACTGAAGGAGAGAGAAATAAATGTACACTGATGGAAATAGGTAAAACATTACTATCTGCACAGTCAATTCCACAGATTATTTAGCTTTCAGAATGTGGCACATCCAAGTAGCAGATCATTAGGATGGTCATGAGGTGGTTTCCATTGCTCCCAAGATGTGAGCCAGTTTTATTGCGCCTTTCCCTTCCTTGTGATACCAGCCCCTGGTTACCCATCACCACAGAGGAGACTTTATCGGCTGTTTGTGATAGACCTGAAAACATCAATGATTATGAAAGGGAATAAAATGCAGTTGTGACCAAATCGTCAAGGCTGTGTGAGATTTTTGGCATGCACTAGCTCTGCCTTTGTTCATCAGTCGTAACCTTCTGCTCTCTCAAGCTCTGGCTTTCTCATGAGCTGAGCCTGCCAGTTGCAAGGCACTCTACAATGGTTTTGTGGTCAGGTTTCGTGTCCACTGAAGACAAAGAGGGAATAAATGCACTAATTTTGTCTAATCACCTCTGTTCAGGTGTGAATTGCCGTTCCAGAGATGAAGGGCTAGTACATTCTGTGACTGTGCCATCTTGTACCATGAAGTCATGCTGTCCCCAAAACACCTCTGACTTTGTTAGTGAGAAGCCATGCTGAATGCTTTCCTTGGGCGGCCAGAGCGGCCAGAAGATTCTGGGAGAATATTAGGTATTTAAAAAGAAGTCTTCAGGATTGGAAAGGGAAAATTCAGACTCTGGTCCAATGGTACTACTATAGTTGTTTTTCTAAAGCCTTTGGACAGAAATCCCCAAAAGCTCCATTCATAATGTAGCATCAGGTTTTTAAAGGCATAGAGTATGTGGAGATTTAAGCATACATGTGCCAAAAAAGCAGAATTTGTCATAGGAGTGTCAAATGCCCATCCTGTGTAAAAAATAAACTACAACAAAAAACGGATGCAACATCACATTTCTTGCAAATGAAAGCAGTGATGAGGAATTAAAGGAAATAGTGTCAAATAGCCACTATCCCAAATATAAATCCCAAATAGGGATTTATTTTCAAAGCTGTCTAATTTAAATCTTAATTCTGTATTGCTTAGAATGAAAATCTCAGTCAACAAGACAGAAACCTGCTTTCAAAATTACTGTTTCCCCATTGCGTGATATGAATTTGCATTATGGCTAATGAGCTATGGGCTATATTTTTTTAATGCAAAAATATTTCTGTGAAAATGTTGGATGTACCGAGGCTCTGAATCTGTGATTAAAAGGTCAGGAGTACCACTAAAGCCAACGGATTAAGCAGCAAGTTGCAGCTAGCAGACTGCAAAAGTCCTTAATGAACTGATTTTCTGGACGTTGGGCTTATACTTATGCCACACTGTAATAATATAGTTATTGTAAAATGTCATTATTGCACAATAAAAGGAAATATTTAGTGCTAAGAAAATATGATCAGGTAGCTTAAGTAAAGATAGCTCTCAGAGGTTTTGGATAGTCTTAAGTCTTGTAAAATTTGTTCATCATATGTTTTGCTGGGTATGTAGGTGTCAAAAGGAGTTACACTCATTCATCTCTGCAAAGGACCTGGTCCTCTGTTTACAAGGATATGAATAGGCTTTTCAAAGGCATCTGATTCCCACTGCAAGTCAATTCACCTCCTACCACACTTTGACTTTCAGAACTTAGGTACCCAGTTCCCTTAGGCAATTTCATAATCCCAGTCGTGTTTTATGTTTTGAATCTAAGCTGAACTGACAGCGTCCCTGAAAAGTTCAAACACTTGGAGCAAGGTTTCAGCACTGCCGCACAATAATAGCTGAATTCATTTATTTAAAAGCCTTTTATGGTGAAAGCTTTGCATCAACTCAATAGCACAAGTAATGTTTACAGTTTGTTTGATTTAATCTTGGCCTCTGCTAGTTTTAATTATATTTGACACATTTAGAAATTGAATAGGAAATAGGAGGTTGGGCTGGGCCTGAAAAACAAACTGGCTCCATTTCTCAGACTGAATTGATCAAGAGAAAGAGGTCAGGTTGGGGAAGGAGCTTTCTGATTGACATTACATTTGAATAAATTTCCTCTGGAGGTGGAGGGTGTTAAGTTGTTTGGATGACTCCTCTCCTACAGCTGCAGAAGTGGAGCTGTGCTGTGACCTGCCAATGTCTCCACTTGTGGAACAGCAGCTCAGTTTGCATCTTTTCTTATTTTCACTTAGTTTACTAAAGATTGGTTAATACTCTAATTTCTTGGGCTTCTTCAAGAAGTAGTAAAGTTTTTTTCTGTAAAATTTTGTGTACAAGCTGCGGAGAATCACCAAGTGTTGTCGTTCCACTGGGCAGAAAGTACTGCTAAAAATACCAGTACATTCTGTCTATTTGAGAACTTTCACAGTAGTGTTTTGCTTAATCCAGGAAATAAGAATACAATCCCTTACCTCTTCCCCATTTTCCAAGCATCTTTTGGCAACAATGCCTATACGATAACCCTGTGCTTACTGCCTAAAAGATCACATTTCACTAGGAAAATTAACGCCATTGCCGATCTAAGTGGAACAACACTGTCCTATACTTTATCAGATTCAAGAGAAGCACAATGTGAACACAAAGAATGCCACTTCAGGTCCAAGTAGTCAGAAGCTTTTTGATATGATGCATGCTTGTAGAACTGTTTCATGTGACACCAGAGAAAAACCCAGACACTGCAGATATTTGAAAGCATTAAGAAATAAAAGAGCAATCTTCTGGAATAGAATAATTTATATTTTGTTTTTCTACAGTTCTGCTCTAATATTTTCCTACAGTTTTCATGATTTGAAATTATTTGCCATAATATAAAAGAATATAAATTTGCTGCAATTTTGAGAGGGAAGGGGGATTTATTTAAAATGAAATATCCTTTTCCTCAGTCTGCCTAATGTTTTATAAAGGGAAAGTTTGATTAAAAGAAGAATTAAAGGGCTTCCTTTCCAAACAAGTGTGCCAGTTTCTGGATTCCAAATGGATTTCCTGTTAGGTGTCCATGCAGAAGCTGCTAGAGGGAGGCAAGATGCCCTCGTTTTCAAATTTTATCTTGTGAAATAACTTTCAAAGCTATTCCCCCCTTTCAGAGCAGTGGAACTCTGCCAGTCTCCTCTTTGTGGTCTTATCTGAGAAAACTTAACCTTGCTGTCTGTTACCTTTAGAAGGAAAAGATGTACATGAAGAAAAATGAAAATAACCTTAAATAACCTTAAAATGTACATGCTTGGAGCTGCTAAAATCCTCTCCATTTCATTAATTTGACATTCATGTCAGAGTTTAATTTCTCCAGCTCACCAAAGAGGTTTGGTCTTACTAGTGAATAGTCACATTTCGAATCAAAGAACTTTAAAGTTGCATTTTTTCATCTGTTCTAAATGCTGGAAATGAGCTGGTGATCTGAAGAGTGGGTGCTGTGCTAAGCCTGTTAGAATTAAAAAGGCTGGATTCACCAGTGCTCAGATCTACGCAATGGGCAGGGAGATGCCCTGGGACCATTAGAGACCAAATTGCTGCAGCAGCAGCAATTGCTGGCTGTTAGCCTCCGGGTGTCATGTCATCTGCATCCTGTGTATGGGGCCAGAAGTAAACAGAGATAACACTCTCCAGAACCACCAGGTCAGAAATTCACCAAATAATTCAGGCTGGAAGGGGCATCTGGATGCCCTCTAGACCAAACCCCTGTTCAAAGCAGGTCCAGCTAGCTCCCGCCCATCTCAGTGCAAATACCTGTTATGCAGCTGGGTGATCCTGCTTCTGCATGAAGCACTTGATTCACAGTGTCCTGAAAGTGCCCTTCTCCTGTGAAATATTGACCACCTTCCCCTTCAAAAAGGAAGTGACAGCCCTTTCTCTGTAGCTATTGCATTTAGGCAAATGCTTAGCTCTAGGTTAAACACATTTCTTTGTAAATAGCATCTAGGCAGCTGTTTTTCTCAGCCTAATACAAAGCAGATGGGTATTTTGATCCCTAGGTATCATTATTGTTGGCGGTCTTATTAGAGATGGCGAGGACTGAAAAGGTCAATCAGCCTCTGTCCGCCCTGGGCAGGGTATTACCCCTCTGACAAGCAACGCAGAGGATCTTGGCTTGGGTCTGCATATTGGGTTTGGTTGCATTCTCAGCTCAGAAACTGATTCAGTTCCACTGAAATCAATGGAGACTTTGCTACTGGGCTTTTTATCTAGCACTTTTCATAAGAAGCATTTTCATTTTACAAAATAATCCAGAGAAATATTGACTAGCAATTTGCTTTGCTTTTACCACCAGCTGTGCAAATGTTAATTCTGCTCGTGCCTTACCGTATTGTGCACCAGCTTTTTACCCAGGGACCATTATTCAGTCTGCAAAATAATAGTCTAATTATAAGGAATCACAGATTCATAGAATCATCTAGGTTGGAAAAGACTTTCAAGATCATCAGGTCCAACTGTCAACCTGACCTACTGACTCCCAGCTGAAAGTATCCCGATTGTTATTTCTAGGAATTGTTCGGTAGTCTCTCATTTCCTCAGCTGGAACACTGACAAATAACACGTTTTCCCTGGAACTGTCTGCAGTTCTGCAAGGGAACGTTTTGCTCTGTCCTGACTGCCTGTGTGAGCTCGTTCTTTTCCTCACCTTTCTTCCCTCAGTCCACCCCTGCCAGGTCCTCTACGCTGCGTTTATTCTTTCCATTCACCTTTATTTCAGTTCAACAAAGCCTTCTCCTACACAAACATACCATGGATTTTCCCTCTCTTGAACATTGCACTTGAAAGTGGACTCGCTCTCAAAAAAGGATTTTTGAAAAAAAAAAACAAAAACTAAAAAACACCTCTTTAATCAATATGGATTCAGAACCATACTTGTCCATTAAATTTAATGATAAAAATGTGTTTTTATCATTTTTCATTCCTACTCCCACTTGGAGTAGCAAGACAGTTTTTAAGAAGTTGGAATAAAGGTATCATGAACAGGTACTTGGATGGGGAGCAGCTGAAGTGTTTTTGACTCTTTGGCAGCTGGAAGGGATATTGTGCCTCTAGTACGTTCCATTGGCATCCCATTTGCTCGGACATTTATGTTATGTAATGATGCCTTCAGCAGAGGCTGCTGAGTTGATTTGGCCTCATGAAGTCAAAATCTGTTACTTTTGGCTTACTTCATGTTTAATAAATGAATGGGTCTGTATTGCTGTGTGAGCACGGTAGCAGTCAGTAACACTCCGGACTTCCCCCCATATTAGGGAAACAATAGCCGGGACTTTAACTTACTTTCTTTGATAAAGACTAATCTTCATGGTTGGTGTAAAACACTTACGTTACAGATGTTACAGATTTCATCTTGTCAGCTTCTCAGCCTTGATTTCACAGGCATTTAAGCGGAATTTTTCCCACCAATACTGGAGGCTATAGTAAGACATTTGTAAAACATTTTTGCCTCATGCCTTATGGAAATAAAGTGAATGGGATCAGATGCATCTGTGTGCCTCTGCTGCTTTTTAAATATTGGCCAGTTCCAAACAAAATTACCAAAGGAGGAGAGGTATCACACAGAACCAACTTCCTACATGTTTGACAAATGTTAGCACGCCACCTGAGAAAAAGTCTGAGAAGCAGGCTCACAACTCATTAGGTACAAGAAAACCCACATAAAGCAGGTCAGGAGGAAAAGAAAGTGAGGCACGAAGAAAGAAAGATGCTCTGAATGTCCGATCAGCAGAAAAATTCTCAAGCAGAGCTCACACCTCCTCAAGCTCACAGCACAGACCCAAAGGCAAAACAGCTGCATGTGTTGCAGTGATCACAGACCTTTGCCCTGTAATGCATCTAGCTTTTAGCAAAAGTAATTGTCCTTGATTAACAAATTGTTTCACATCAGCAATAAGATTTTCTGACCTTCTGTCTCCACTTTGTTGAAATGCTACTTCCTGCAAAGCATGAAAAAGAGTGTTGCAATACTCCAGCTTTGCTAAAAAAGGATGCCTTTAATCTGCCAGGATTTTAACTTTTTTATTTATAGCTCAGTTGGTTTCTTTGCTAGCTGTCCTGAGTTCTGTTACCTTCTTTGGATGTGCAAGGCTTGTGTGCTTAAACAACTGAAACTGCAGAAATGTGTCACTGTATTTGCAAAAGTATTGGTCCATGTTTGACGCCATGTAGTAGGTATGTGCAATAGCAAGAATTTCTATCCACAGACCAGAGTCTATGACAATAAGAGCATGGAGAACTTTGTTGTACTCTTAATGAATTGTGTGTATTAGAAATGCCACAGTTGTCCCAGGCAACCTATTGCAGAGCATCATTAACTTTACTTTTAAACATTTTTCCAAATGCTTAACTTCAGTCTCCCTTGCTACAGCCAAGGCACATTGTTTGCATTCTCACCATGCTGGATACAGAGCACAGAATATTACCTTCCTTTTCCAAAGGAAGGCATTTTTACAGTATCTCCTCATGGTCTTCACTACCCCAGACTAGACAAATCCAGTTATTTCACCCCTTCCACATGTGGTGTTTTCTACAGTTGCTCCACTTGCTCCAGACTGTCTGGTTGATCCACTTTTTTTTGAAGCATGGTGCTCAAAATCAGACACAGTGACACAGAAAATGTTCTGTTAGTATCGCACACAGAACAGCATGATTATCTTCCTCATCTTACATTAAAAACTCCTGTTCATTTAGGTTCTAGGCTAGTACTTACTATTTTAAAATACTATTGATTCATGTTCAGTTTGTCATGTGCTATTAATGCCAAATTCTCTTCTGCAAAACTGCTACCTAAACTGTAGTGCTTCCAGTCTATGCTGGTGATTTTCCCTACGTACCATTTACATGTATTGTTGTTGAATTGCTCTTATCTTTTCAGATCCCTTTCCCATATCCATTTCATTTTGAATACTAGTCCTTCAACATTTTTGCTACCCTTAATGGCCTGGTATTGTCTTCAGACTTAAAAATTGTGTTCTCTACTCCACCACCCAAGTTATTAACAAAAATATTGACCCCACACAGGTCTTGCAGAACCCAATAGATACCTTCTTGCACTTTAATATTTAACTATCACTCTGTACATACTGTTGCTTGAATACTGCTTCCCAATCAATTTTGCACTCATTTTGTGTTAGTTTCATCAAGTGTAAATGATAGTAACCTGCAACTGCAACATTTTTATCCTGGGTCATGAGCCATGAGCCAGAAAAGATTTAGCTTTCGGATCTCTAAGTGAATTTGCACAACTGATCAGTAGGAAAAAAAATAGTTGTATTTTAAAATGAAACAAATGCAACTCTTGATTTACTAAGCCTCCAGCACAAAACTCTACTCTGTTCTTCTACAGTTACTTCTTATGAAATAATTGTGTTCCAAGAGCTAGTGAAATAGATGAAACTACTTGAAAGATTACCTGGAACAATTCAATCTGAAAAATAAAAACATACTTTGAGAATACCTTGGAGGATTCGGGTTGATGTGGGTGTCCCCACCATGCATTTCTGTTCTAAAGGTTGTAATCCATAAAAAAAAAAGTCATACATGACCATAGACTATTTTTCTATAAATATGAGTTCAACTTTAATTTAAATTTGTACATCAAATGCAATTCTAAGTGAGATTATGTTAGACATTTAATTTCATTGGTTAAAAGTACTGAAACACAGAATGACTATTCTTTTGTGACAAAAAGGTTTTTCAGGAACCATTTTCCCTTGATGTGTCAGGCTGTTGGTTATCTTTTTGAAATAGTGGTCTCTGTGAGCATTGCTGCATTAGTGCCATGTGACCAGCAGATCATAGAAATATCCTTACATCATTCCCCATACAAACCTTGTGGACTTAGAATGAATGTGCTGCATGTGAGGGAGTACATTATTCGCTTGTCTAAAGCACCTTAGCTCCTGGTTCACTAGCAAATGCTTGACTGACAGAAAAAAAATGTGTAAAATGTACTTTGCCTTCCCATCAGATACCAATCTTAAGGAAATCTTCCTTGTAGGGAAGTTGGCCATAGCTAAGACTTGCTGAAGGGAAGTTGTGCTGCTCCCGCTCAGACCTATGGAGAGCTACATATCAAATATATAAAATCCATTTCACAGGAATTAGGTCCATACAGTGAAGCCATCACTCTCTTGATTTTGATAAACTTTGAATGGGTTTTGAATGGGCTGTTTGGCAACAGTAAGAACTGCAATAAGCAGTTTCTAACACAGAACAGCACAGACCTAAGTAGGACCTCTGGAAGCAAATATAAATTAATAATAATAGCAAACGACAAAGTATAGAACAGGACCACAGACAGCAAGGTTACACGATCTCACTAAGCACACTCCTCTTTTTCTTGCTACCATTACTGAGTGACTGGATGCAGATGAGAACTGGATGCAGGTTGGGATTTTGAAAGGGAAGCACCAGTCTCCTTTCAGCTGCATGGTGAAGTGGGAAATTTTTAGGGTTGCTTTTTCAAAAATTTGCCCTATGTATGTAAGCAAAAGTGCCTGCTGCAGGCAGCATTCTTGTAAGCCCATTGACATGGTGAGAAGGGCATAAGTACCTTAAAAAGATGAGGTTCCTCCCATATAATAAAATTTCCAAAAGGTCTAGATGTTTTAGGTGCCTGAGCCTCCATATTAGAGCTATTTTCATTCAGGTTCCACAAACCACTTAAAAACAGTGGCTGTGTTTTCAGCATCAGTCTGCTTTGACCATCCCCTTACACCAGAGCTCTGCAGAAAGTGGGAAATGTGGCCATGTCACCCCAAATGCCTCCTCTGACATGAAGCCAGCTCACTCATCATGGAAAGGCTGCACCTCAGGCTGTCTGCCTGGCCACTGCCAGAGGTTTCACTGCCCACGGTCTTGGGGAGCCGCTCACAGGGATGGGCGGTTCTGGGAGAGCTTTGGGATGAAGGTGTAGGATTCTGCTCAAAACTTCCTTTATTTAAAAAGCTTTCTCTATTAGCAAAAATCTCCATAAGCAAGTTTTTCTGTGAGCAGCAGAACTAACAGTTTTCATACAAATTTATGTCTGATGTCCCCTATACTCATTCCCTGCACTGACTTTAACACCCACATATTCCCTAAACAACCAGCAAAGCAGTCCAGCCCCTCTGTTCTATTCCCAATGACACCCTAATCCATTACCCCAATACTCAGACAGTCTTAGCTCCTTCCTGTATCCATTGCAAGCCCACTGTGATACCCTAATTATTTTCCACATTTTTAATACCCCTGCCTCCTGCATTGCCCCCTACCCTGGCCAACAGGACCTAAGCTGGGCAAGCTTCTGACAGGCTAGGGAACAGCTTGCCCCTGCCTTTCCCTCAGGCACACTTCTCTCCTGTTTATTTATCTTCAACATTTTTTAGGAATTTAATATATTTCAGATTTCTACCACTGCATCAAATGTGGTTGGAAATAGACAAGAGGTTCAAATGTTATTTCAGGACAACTTTCAGATAAATTGATGAAAAGGGAGACAGTAAGAGTATAGGGCTTTTTCACCCTAGCTTTGGAAGCCTGATTGGTTCTGAAGGGAGCTGCGTTTCCATGCTTTCTATTGCCCCTTTCAGACCACAGGTGCTTAATTACTGGCAACACAGCACTAATCAGATTTTCAAAGGTATTTTTATACCTTTGCATAGAAGACCTTGGCAGATTAAAAAAGCCTAAGTACCTAACTCCCACTGAAATAACATAGTTGCAAAGCTCTGTATGGCAGGGCTGAGCTTACATGCAAAGAGTCCAAACAGTTGTGTTCCCGGCTCATTGCTAACAAAAAATGTGAGCCGGAGCCGGTAAACATGACAAACCTCTAAACTAAACAGGTATTGTGATGGAGGGAAGGAAATCTGCATCTGATGCAGTCCAGCTGCCAGCACAAATACTCTAATAATTAATCAGAACCTGAGTATTCCAGGAATTAATATCAGAATACTTCAAGGTGAACAGTTAGTGGAAAATCTG
This sequence comes from Chauna torquata, assembly GCA_013399475.1. Lineage (NCBI taxonomy): Eukaryota > Metazoa > Chordata > Aves > Anseriformes > Anhimidae > Chauna > Chauna torquata. The sequence goes on from VXAL01007883.1 coordinate 92,188, forward strand.
AACAAAGAGTAATACTTCACACATATAGAGGTAGAGACAACTTTGAGGCACTACAGAAATACTGTTATTGGCAGATGTAATACCACAAACCACTTGATTATATTCTATTTTGAAGGGAGAATATTAAACTGCATGAAATGGATTCTGAATTTATAGAGGCAAGTATAAAAGCTATTGCCTGTTTCTCCAAAGGCAGCTGAATGATGACATTTGCTCAACGTGCAACATCAGTCAAAATACAAGTAGCATATGAAATTGCACTAAGAATCTGTTACTGTCCTATATAGCTTAGACATATGTCCTCATCCTAGTTATTTTTGTAATATCTTGACCAAAAGATGATTACAAATGTAAAAAGATAAAACCCAAGGTTAAGCAATTAAAAGTATTCAAACCAGAGGTCCCTAAATGCTAACCTCTAAGGCACACACTAAAAGTAAAAAGTCAGAACTATTTGCAGATCTGACTCTTGAAATGAGTGCGAGTCTTGCTTATATTGTAACTGGACAGTGGAGGAAAACCAAGGGGCACAGGAAATGCATGGCTGAGAAAAGGCAGTCCTTCAGCAGGAGCAATGCCAGGGGATGAGGAGGGCAGCTCTTCTCTCCTGTGCAAGGCTTATGTGTCTCACTGGAGTCCTGGGGTGCCCGGCAGCACAACCACCTGCAGAGCAAAAAGAACAAAACGGATAAATATTGGGACCCATTTGGTTATCGCCACCAAAAGAACTAAAAAGGACTGAATTGGCTTAAAATGAAAAAAAAAAAAAAAACAGACAAAATGAAAAATTGCACTTATAAGGTTGTGTTTAGATGATGCAAAAAAATAACCATGTAAAGAATGCAGCAGAATTTAGAAAATGGGTGTTTACATAAATAATAATTGTGTGATATGATATAAAATAAAATTTCTGAATCCTTGCTCTTCTGTGCTGATAATGTTAAGAAAAAAATTGTGTAAGTTTCAAGACGAAGTGCCTGTGAAGGTTTTACACTTTTTTTCTTTAGCAGGTGTCATTAAGAACTTGTAACCAGACCAATAACCTCTACACTTCTCCCAAATGCTGTTTCCCATGTTACTAAACAGCTCAGCAAGTACATGAGCAAAGCAAATGTACTTTAGAAATGTAACTGCGGTAAGGGCAATATAGATCCCATATCAGAATATTTATTGGAAAGAAAAATGTATGTTTATATACTGCAGCCATACCATACATATACAAATTTTCCTTTCCACTGATGAATGTCCACGAAAGCAACAGGCTCGTTACAAATTGACGCAAACCACCAAGCCCCTTTTCACTTTTCAGCTTTGGTAACTGCTGAAATGTTCAGTGGACTAAGGGAAAAGCAGTTACACAAACTTATTTCCAGGTGGGGTAAACTGACAGTGTTCAATTTACTTAGATTTATACCAGAGAAAGATTTGGTCTTTGGCACTGAGTGACAGAAATATCAGGCCAGTTCTCTCCTATTAGATTTCTGCTTTCTCTGAAGACTTCTGGAGGGCCCACATTTCTGATTCATGCAGCAGTTAAATACTAGAATAACAGCAATGGTACAATGTAGAAGTACTTTTATGTTACAAGACCTGTAAGGAAATAAATACTAGCGTGTTAATATATGTAGCTGTATGAATTTTTTTTTACTTCATTTTAAGCATTGCATTCCATCATCATATTCTACTTTAACAGCTATTCACTTTTTGCAGAGGTTGGGAATTGGTGCATACGCTTAACATCAAGGATTAGGCTAACATTCCACAAGGACAGGCAACTGTAATAATCATTCAAAACTCACCTTTTATCAGATTCGAGTCTTTTAAACTGAGTTTTCCACTATTTCTTGAATTGCCTATTCATTTGATAACATTTTCTCATTGAGAGATATTCAGTTAATCGACTAGCTATTAGAAAGATTGGTGTAGCATGCTGCAAGCAACAGGGAAGTATAAAATCTGAACCTATAAAAGAACTGCAGTCACCAAGTTTGGCTCCCACAAAGATGTGAGAGTATCTGATAGCATGCAGTCCATTTATTTTCGTGCCCAGAAATAGTTTGTGTTTTAAAAACTAGAATACTAATATTTTTCTATTCAATAAAAGATAGCAATATTATCATATGTGCATGGTTTTTTTTTTCAGGTAACACTGACCAAGATGACCACAGACATTAAGAAGCATGGATTTTTTCCAAACATCGTTTCAGAGTGCACAAACGGGTGGGAAGAGCAGCCCTGTCACAAGGCACAGAAACCGATGGTGGGTGATTTGGGGTCAAGTTAGGATTTGGCACCTTGCAACACAAAACAAAAGCATTTGTACAAGTCAAATGTGTCAAAGTAGTAAGGAGCAGGGGCAGCGCAAAGTTCCAGGTGAGGTAGGTCTGGATGAGACCCTGTGGAGGGGAACTGGTGTTGGACTCAGCCCTGGGGATGGCCGCGGGGCCAGGGCTGGGCTGAGCGCAGGCTGGGATGAGGTCCTGTGGGTGGGCCTGGCTCGATGGGGCCCATGGCTGGCAGGGCTGGGCTGTGGGGAGCTGGAGCCCGCCCCTGCTGTGGCCCCGCTGGGGCAGGGGCTGATGGCCCTGGGGTGACGTGAGGGCCTGGGCCTGGGCAGGGTCAGTCACTTTGGGGCAGAAGTTTCTCAAGGGGTGGTGAGAGCATGGCGAGGTTCGTGGTTTGCTTCAGCTCGGTTTTGGTGCCGTCAGCGGTTCTCCCAGCCCACTGCCCGTGACGCAACTCCACGAGGCCCTGCCATCCCCATGGCGGGGACTCGCAGTCGGCACTCGCTGCCAAAATGGGAGTGGGTCAATTGCATGCTCTCTCATTTAATTTGCCTGTCGTGGACTGGGGCCGTTTTGTGCAACTAACCCTGTCTGTTAGTATGTTAACACAGCTTGTCAAAACGTGGTTTAAGCAGAGCGTTGAGGGAACGACAGCAAACAGCTAGATGAGACACTTGTCCCTTCCATTGCAATGTGTCGAATCTGTGCATACAGCTCCCATGTTTGCTGAAAGGCAAATGTTTTTGTTCATTGAAACTCACTTTCTGTAATTAAGATGATTTTTACGTCTTCAGTTCTATTTTCAGGAAGCTCGTGTGTGGCTGTGTTTTTGCTCCTGGCAAGTACGTGATGAGCAGGGAGAGAACTCAGTTCTCACATGTGAAATAAATGATCTGCGTTGTTCTCAGAGCATAACCAGGGCTTTGTGTTTTATAGATTCCTGAAGGCTTCTCCTGCCATTTTGCTTGGTGTAAGATAACAAATACTGCAAGAGAATTCATTGGCTTTGTGTAAGTGCAGGACAAATATTGGAATCCCTTTTGGAAACGAATGACCAGACCTGATTTGTGTTCTTCTAAAGAGCAGTCTCCTATATCCCAGGTTAGTGTCTCAGTCACCAAGTCATGGACTGCTTTCTTTGGGGTATATCTGTCTTGGAAGAATGCTACAACAGGCCTTGGAAAGTTGTCCAATTAGTAAGTGACAAAAAATTTCAAATTACTTCAAAGGAGGATTAGGCATACTGGTGGAGGAACTGTTAAGGGTGCTTCCAGGCACTTATTTATTTGAAAACTAACCTCTGTGATACTGCTGTGGTCATTGCTGAGGTTGAGTCTGTGGTGGGAAAAGAGCTCTCCCTGGTATGTTCCCAGTATGTTCAGGTTGCCCTTTCCTCCACACCAGGCCTTGCTGGAGGCTTGTTAGAGGTCAAATCGGATCATCCTCTTCACTTGTTGCCACCACTTCCTTTTGAATGAAACCTGGAGATGAGTGCAAATCAATCCCAGCCTCTGGATGTGCTACTCATGCATGGCCAGGGAAAGCTGGGGGACCAGAGCTGCAGCAGAGAGCTCAGTCCTGTGGCCTCAGCTCAACATGTCTCACACCTGCACTTTCTTCATCTTCCTAGCATGCTTATACAGAGGAGATGGAATAACTAATGTCACATCTGAGACATTACTCCACTGCCTTTTGGTTTTTGTTTTTTGTTTTGACCAAGAAAGGGTTTGTTCTAAGGCAAAAAAAAATGTGTGTGATCTATTTTAGTGAATAACTAAAATTTAGATGAAGGACTCTGTTGTGCTAGCTGAAAAAAGCAAAGCACCATTTTTATCTTCACTGTAGACTACCGTCTGTGGCATGATGATGGGGCAGACCTGATAAGTACAGAAGGATGAATGCGTATAAATGTCAGTGTCAATTTGGTTGTTCTTTATTCATTGGCTGACAGTATCTTTGAACTGAGTATTATTTTCATTCCCTTTTGCTGTTCCCAATTTCCAGTGCAACCGATACCAACCAACAAGCACTCTGTTAGGAATGCGTTGTGCTTTACAGGGAGCAGCAGGGCTGTTTGATGTTAATAGTTTCAAGTGCTTGACTCTGTCTTGTCATTATGTGACATTACCCTTGGTTTGCATCAATGCCAATGAGACTAGAGGAGCTTCAGGGAAGCTAGGGGTACTGAAGATTAGTGCTGTGCCCCTTTACTCTTTTTGGTATGTTCAAATCCCAAGGTTAGGATCTTGTCTTCCAGCCACTCAATATTCATCAAATACAGTGAAATTTAGAGTGGGAATTGAAAGCCTATCCAGAAGATTAAATCTTTGGACAAGGCCAATGCACTAGCAAGATAAGATTTTGGTAGCAGAGGGCTGCAGGGGTGGCATCTGTGAGAAGAGCTCAGAAGCTGCCCCATGTTAGATAAGAGCCAGCTTCAGCCAGCTTGAAAAGGGACTGGCCACTGGCCAGACCTGAACCAGTGAGTGACACTAGTTGCACCTCTGTGAGAGCAGACTTAAGAAAGGGAAAAATCTGCTGTGCAGCAGCAGCTGGGAGTGAGAGGAGTGAGGAACAGCCCTGCAGACACCAAGGTCAGTGAAGAAGGAGGGCAGGAGGTGCTCCAGGCACTGGAGCAGAAGTTCCCCTGAAGCCTGTGGTGAGGCCCATGGTGGAGCAGGCTGTCCCCCTGCAGCCCATGGGGTACCACATGGAGCAGATCTCCATGCTGCAGCCCATGGAGGAGCCCACGGAGGAGCAGGTGGATGTGGCCTGAAGGAGGCTGCAGCCCATGGAGAGCCCCCACAGGAGCAGGCTCTGGGCTGGAGCTGCAGCCCGTGGAGAGGAGCCCACACAGGAGCAGGTGATCTGGTGGGAGCTGCCACCCATGGGGGACTCATGCTGGAGCAGTTTGCGCCTGAAGGATGGACCCCGTGGTATGGACCCATATTGGAGCAGCTCTTGAGGAGCTGCAGCCTGAGGGAAGCCCACGCAGGACCCGTTCGGGAAGGACGGCATCCCGTGGGAGGGACCCCACGCTGAAGCAGGGGAAGAGAGTGAGGAGGAAGGAGTAGCAGATGACAAAGCGATATGGGCTGGCCACAGCCCCCATCCCCCATTACCCTGTGCCTCTCGGGGGGAGGAGGTAGAAGAGGGTGGATGGGGGGAAGGTGTTTTTAGTTTGCTTTTAGTTCTCACTGCTCTAGTCTGTTATCAATAGGCAATACATTACATTAGTCTCTCTTACGCTGAGTCTGTTTTGCCCATGGCAGTAACTGGCGAGTGATCTTCCTGTCCTTATCTCAACCCACAGGCTTTTTTTTCCATCATATTTTACTCCCCTGTTCTGTTGAGGAGGGGGAGTGAGAGAGCAGCATGATGGTGCTCAGCTGCCCAGCCGTGTTAAACCACCACAGCATTCTAACTTGTCTTTCTTTAATGAGTAATCTTTTTTTCTTTTTTGGTCTTTGAGTTCTAAGAATCTGAGTCTTCAGATGAAATAACCACAAGTTCTGCTATTTTTTCCAATTAAAAATGTTGCTTCTGACATTTATTGGGTGACTGGTTTCTCTTAGTGTTTATTAGTGTAGTCCTACTGAAGTGTTGAGGTGGATTTTGGCTGTTTGTTTTCTATGTTTGTATGTTTTCTACTTTGTTACTCTAATCCTTTCTGAAAGTCTTGTTCCTGCTGTAAGGGGTAGCTGAGGAGGAAGTTACACTAACTTTCGCCAATGATTTTTTGTTGTTGTTTTTTACCAATAGTGAGAGCAGCTGGGGGGAAAAATGATTATCCTTCACCATGTCAAGTTCCATGGACCTTCCTGCTAAAATTGTCCTCTTTTTTATTTTTAAGACTCACAGAATTTACTGATTGCTTCCTGTTTCTTCCTGATTGACTCAGAGGGTTTCATTGCATGCCAGTGCCACTGTGATAATTTAAAGCCACTTGTTGCTGATGAAAATAAATGTAAATGGTCTCTTGACCATTATTTTGGATCTGAATGTCAGAAGCTGTGCTCAGAGGAAGTCTGCATATGCAGATTGATAGAAATCTGTGGATACTCATGGAAATTTGCTACTTAGTACACTGGCAGCTTCCTCTGCATTTATGGCCCTCCCCCTTCACCCTGCATATAGCAGATGTAGCACCCTTATGAGCTAATTATCTGATATGCAGGAGCAGAATGAGTTTCCATATCTTCCTATACTGCAGTTTTCTGCTTCTGAATTAAAATGTTTGATTGAAATGGAGATGATTGTAGGTTCCATTTCTTTCTGATTGTTACACCAGGGTTCTCATAGCCTGGAATTTGTGATGGGACAGATGACCTCAAAAAGAACAAGAAAATATTTTTCTTCTTTCCATTCTTAATTTGCAGAAAATACAGAATATTTCATTCTGTCTTCTCTGGTAACAACTACAGAAAAAGATTGTATTGAATCATGTGGTCTTACTTCATCTTTTATCTTAGACAAAAGTTTAGTATTTTTCTTTGGAATTGCTGATTTTGCAGGTGAGGATGTCTATACGGTCTTGGAGTGCAAATCTATGCAAGTCTATAAGCACATAGTTCAAGACCCTGGCTATTTTTATTTGCTTTACAAGAGGCAGTAACTGTAAAATTAACAACACTGAGGAGATCCAAAGTATGTTCAGACAAGAAGTATCGTGCATGACTGCAGCAGGGGAAACATTAGAGTTCTGGCAGTCTAGGTTTATTGTGAGCTGAGAACCAGAGCACCTAGGGACTCTGCCGATGTGATTGCGGTATGCACACGCAAACTGCTAATGTGCTTAAGAGTTGTGTTTTCATTGCCATTGTTGTCCAGAAAGCTAATTAAAGAATTTGCACTGGATTTATTTGCACACGCTATTGTTGTACCTAGAGTGAAAACATCCAGCCAGTTCCTAGGCATTAAAGTTGCCTGATTTTACGCAAGCAGATTTTCTAAGATTCTTGCAGAAAATAATCCAGTTTAGCTTATTTGAATTAACTCCTCCAAGGCTTCTCCTTTATTTTGCATATGCTTCCCATATCCATGTGCTTTTTCTGGGATGGTAGCCAAATGTTAAAAGAATGATAATACTTCATAGATTAAATGGCAGCACTATGTAAGGCAATGCTTTTTTCGTATCGTATCTGTAACAGTCTGGGAAATGAGGTTGAACTGAAATCCCCAGTAAAACCGCATAGCCCAGGCTGTGCAAGAGGAATGACTGAGATATGTCCCAGAGACATATTCAGCTACAATCCTTTGAAAACTGCATTTTTTATCTCTTGTTTGTGTGTATAACCTTGTATTAGCTCTAAACAAATCTTAACATATTCAGTTTGCCTAATCCTTTTTCATGCTTTCACTATTGTTACTGCTATGGTGCTCTCTTCACAGTTTTCAGAACTGTTTGCCTCTTAATGACTTGGTAGCAGACAAGTTTTATTGTAAAAATGTTTAAAATTACTTACTCTACCATTTCATCTACTGGAGATAGGAGTAGCAGAAGTATCTGTAGTAGGAAAAGGGATGACAGTTTCATTTAACTGTCATCCTTTTAACAAACCCATGTCCAACTAGCACTTTGTGGGTATCACCACACAGCATATCAAGGTCACCTGAAGTCTCTCACTGACAGTGGACAAAAATCCGGTCATTCTATTTCGAGAGCAACTTACCGTTTGTTCAAGCAATAGGAGTTAACTTTGCTCCAGCTTTAGCAATATAGCACAGAGTCAAGCTATTCTATTTGCAGCAAAAAGGTAAGAGCAAGCCCAACACATTTTCCAATGTTACAAGAATACCTGTATTAAGTATCTAATCAGATATACCTATTGCACTTGTACAATTATCCCTGAAGCAGCACTACTTTAAGCACACATTTTGTTAAAATAGCTTTGATCTGTAATAACTCAGAGGATATGTCACAAAGGTGCAAGGTAATTCATAGATATTCTGATTCCTGACAAGTTGGTTTAGACACCTTACTAGCACTTGCTGTAATAAAGCACCACAGTGTGGGTGGTTCCCTGGCGTATTTAAGACATTTTCCTTTGTTGTTGCTAGTGATTATCGTGATGAATCTCCTCTGAAAACATTGGTTTCCAGTCCTCTTTACCTCATTCTTCTGGAGGAGGATTAAATTTAACTATATGCAGTAATGAGTTACGTCCATACTTAGATAAAGTATATTAAGTGTTTTGCTTTTACATCACACTTACTGGTGTTTCTTTGGAGTGTGCTGTGCTCAGATTTGGTAAGGAATCATTCAAGCCAACAAGCTGATCAGATAGAAGTAGAAATTAGATCAAAATTCTTCAGTTCTAGCAGACATACTGAATTTGGGCTATGGGTAGGGGCACTGGACAAGGTTCTGGGTGTTGGGTTGTGGGGAGGGAACAGGGAAATCCTTCTAGGACACTGAAAGTAAAGGTCACCGCTGCAAGAATCAGAACTCAAAATGGCCACATGGCTCTGCACTAATTGTTACCGTAGCGCAAATGTTGTGGTAAAGATAGAGCCCAGTTAAATATCCTTAGACCTTGCCAGGCCATCTGTTCAGAATATGAAAAAAATGAAATTCAGAACTGTATTTATTAATGAAGTGTTTTGGAGCCAATGAGCTATAGAAATTATTTTTTTCCCAGCAGCCTGGACTACCTTTGCTTTTCAAAGTAAGACCCTGCAATTTCTGTTCATGGAGTATAGCAGCTGCATCTCTTCAGGACCAGACTCAGAAATCTCATCAATCTCAAGTGGCTCAACTGAATATTTTCTTGGCAAAAATTATTTGGACCCAGAGAAAAAGACACAATGGTACTTTGAGCCTTCAGAGAGCAGGCTGGCTCTGACAGTTACAAAATGGAGCCCATAAGGGGAAGGAGGTAATTCCACTTCTCACTAGATCACTCATTTGTGTCCTCTGTTCCTCACGTAAACACTTCAGAAGGAAACTGAAGTTCTTCCCTCTTCCTCTTGTCTGTGAATGCCCTGTTAACTGACTGGACCCTGCAAATATGCATTCATATAGAGGCAGCTGAAATATGGTGGTGAGTGCTACGTTGCCTATAGTTAATACAAAGTGCTTAGAACTGCAGATTTGAAAATCTGTTTTACTAAGCAATAATATTTCTTCTCTGAAGTCACTTGAAGACTCTTCTGCTAACTGTGGTGAAACAGCAGCATCTGTCTGCTTCAGTGCCATTCAGTGCTTTTGCTCCAAGGGATAGACATGCATCTTCTTTCCTTCAAGTGCTCTGTGTTTGGCCCAACATTTCATAATGGATGTGAAAACACTTCTGCAATGTTTGGGCTTAGTGAGACATTTTTGAGTTTGGGATTATGCAGAAGTAAACAAACGTTTCCTGGCCTTACCAACTACAGACAAGATCTCCAAAAGCACTTTAGCCCAGCTCTGTTCTCACTATATCACTTCCAATCCTTTCTTCATCCCTCCCTGTACACACCAGGAAGTCACTATGGCAGGCTTAGGTGTCATGTTCCCAGCTGTAAAGGTGTGCTACACTGCCCTTATTTCTCATATGCAGCCTCCAGCCCTGCCAGCTTCGTTGCCCATTTGGACACTTCTACAGCTGTCGTTCTGCACTCCCCGCATAGCCCCGCATGGGTGGGAGCACTCTTCCTGAGCCTGCCTCTGCTCAAAGCCAAATCCTGGTGTTATCATCATGGTGATTTATTGCTTGGCACTTCACTTTTTTCCTTAATTATCTTCTCAGATGATGGAAGTTTAGCAGAACAGTACACTGACAAGAAAAAGAAATAATTTTAATTGTCTCAGTCATAAAATTCAGATGTTGGCCAAAGGTCACAACTGAGCAAGAAAAAAACTCTTATTAGTAGCCTTGATAGTGATCTTATAGCTCCTATGGTTGCAGTATATGCTTACTTTGCAAGAGATCTAGCTTCAGCTTGCAGCTGTACTTGTGTGTTCAAGCTAGTTTCTTCCTTCTCCCAGTGAGTATCTCACTGACGCTCCGCTTTTCGTAATATAAACACTTATTTCCAAAGGAATAGGTTCTGAAAACCGAGTATTGAATGTGTTAAGTGACCTAACAGGTCAAGTTATTGCACTGTGACTGTTTAAATATTCTATACAAATATTGATATGTAATACATCTGCAATAAAAGAGAGGGAGAAAAAGACCTACCCTAGAGTAGCCTGTCATCTGGTAATTAGACTGTGCTCCAACAGATGGGATATCTCAAGCCTCTGATTCTTCAGAACCATTAACTCTTTCTGAGTTGTTCCTCATTTAGTGATTGAAAGGCATGAAAAACAGATTTAATTTTGTCTTTGTTTTTAATTTTCTTTCATTCACTCCTGGGTATGATGGGATCATGCGTAAAGGAATACAGTTCGTTGATTCTGGAATCTGCTGCCAGTTCTGTCATTGCCATCACAGCAGTAACCCCATTCACCCTCAGGCCAGTGCATTTGAATAAAGTATAAACATTGTGGCATGCCCTAGCTGCAAAAGTTAATATCAAAGTTTTCTGGCAGGCTTCTACAGTTAGTGCTGGTGCCTGTCATGGCTTTGCTTCTGTTGTTACTCAATTAAGCCGTGTAGAGACATCCAAGGCATGATGATGCCATCCAGCTGGGCATGATGATGCCATACATGTCTGGCACCAAAATCTGTTTTCATGTCACTCTCCCTTTTAAAATAATGCCTTCCAAAATCATTTTTTAAAAGATTTTCAGGACTGCATAGGGAAAGTGCTATCACAATGTAATCATTTTCTTTTAATGTACCTAAATTCCAAATTTCAATGCCTTTAAGGCTGGAAAAACTTTGGATTTGGATATATATATATATATNGCAGTTAATGCCTTTAAACTATTTGTATTTAAAGAGGAATGCATTTGAAGTTAAGAGGTAGTGGGGAGCATCCTGGGGCAAAAACTTCAAAAACATAAATCCTCTAACTCCTTGTCTCATTCCATACATCCACCCATCCACCCCAAAATCCCAGAATAAACAGCTAGGACTTTCATTTATCTTTATGGGAAGAGAAGAATATAATACTGGATCACAAGAATGGTGTATTCAGATCTGTGTCTGGCAGTAGCCAGCGCAAGGTGCCTTACAGAAGACTGACTGAATTCTGTTAATGGAGAATTATGAAATAATCTGCCTATCTGGGAAAGGTTTCTTTAACGTCTTTCACTTAACATGTACCTTATGTCCAGAAACAGTACAGTTTATGTTGCTTAAAAAATTAGCATGTCTAATATTGAATGTTCCTGTCCAAATGGACACTACTGTCTTGCTTTGTTCTGTGTAAAAGAAATCGTGCATCAGACTTTCATAAGTTGAATGTAACATTTTAAACATCTACAAAAAGTGCATAGAAGAAAAGAGATGGAGAATTAGGCCAATGGTATTAAAACTGGGATGTTCCTGGAGAAAAGCTTCCTAAGCAAAACTCTCCAAGACCTTCAGCACTGAACCATCTTCACCATCTTCATCACCTTCACCATCTTCACTCTCATCATACAATTTTCTAGCTGACCTAGAAAAGGCTCACTGGTTTGCCTGTTCCCCATCCTTCCAAATTTACAGGGAAAATATGTTTTTCACTTCTAATAAATTACCCTCTATTACACCTACATAAACTCTTATATCTCTTTCAGCTACACAGTTTGCAAAGTTGGTGGAAAAGTACTCATTTTTCTTATAAAGTAAGATGACATATTATACTACTTCAATAAAATGATAATAACAGTAGTAAAAAGAAAAAAGATATTTCTTTGTCTTCTGATAAAGCATTCTTCGTATGAAAAACTAAGTTTAGTTAACTGACTAAATTATTAATCATTTCATTTTAAGGTGTCTGACTGTACAGTGGATTTCAGTTATTGCTTTCTGTTTTCTCGTAATATAATAGATTCACATCCTTCATCCAAATGATAGTTTTATTGCTTTGAAACAGTCATTTCTGCATTTTCTCATTCTGCCCCACCTTGGCTCACTGAGAGTTGTTAGCAGGCCTAAAATGAGTAGCATGGTGAACATTAAACCTTTAGATTCAAGTGTAAGAGGAAACCATCAATATACTGATGTATGTAATCTCGCACGTGGCTAGGGAAAGCTAGGGCTTGATTTTGATGTGTATACAATGTCCCCTTGCTTTGTTTTATGGTTTGGTTTCGTGGTGGCAATTGGCATCACAGCATTTGAGAGGGTAAAGAAGCATCCTCCTCCACAACTGTGAGCAGGGCCTTCAGGACGCTGATGGGCTGCCCAGGGTCACGTGCAACCTGAGGCTGTTCTTTGCACTACAGATCTGTATGGCAAAGCCATGCATAGGGAAAGGGTGCAGGTGGCCCATTCAGAGGATTGTGAAGGTGTCTATTGCTCCTAGAGGAACCTATGTGTAACCTGACACAGAACAAAAGCTAAAGTCTTTTGTCCTCCCTACTATTACCCTATTTCAGGATAAAACAAACAAAACAAAAGAAAAAGAAAAAACAACAACAACAACAACAACAAAACAAGAGACAACAAGGTAGCTTCTGAGCAATGTTAAGGAGTACAGAAATGTGTCAGTTTTCCCAGAATACACTCTGTGGGTAATTTGAGGTCTGAAGGGCTGACACTGGAGTATGAGACACTCCAAAGCAGTGCAGGATCACTTTGGAAATTGTGTCTGCCTCCAGCACAGATTCTTGCAGTGTTTGTGTGCTGCAGTCAGTCTGACGTGAGTACTTGGTTTTAGGCAAGTTTTCTCAGCTTTGGCTCTGGTTCTGAAAAGTTCTTGACAAAAATACTTGTAGATCAATACTGCATTATTGGTTCTGTGCTATAAACACTTCTTATACTACTGCCTTAACTACACACACAACTCTAAATTTTGCTCGTGGGTGATGAAATTGGCAGATGACTAATGGAAGTAGAACAAGGAGAATTTAAGCTCATGGGGAAAAGACATGGTGTTATATATTCCCCCGGAGCCCCAGCAGCTATATAGTCAGTGCTTACCACTTCAGCTTTCTGTTTTTAACATGCGGGAAGGGGGAGTTTTTGGCACTTCTTCATTAAAATTTAATCCCATGTTTGCCATATGTCGTAGTTTACTGTAGGCAAAATGGTAGAGTGAGAAGTGTTAATAAGCATCATTAGTGTTGCAGGCTGTTACTCTGGACTCGTACTCTGTACGATTTCTACATCTTCTCCCTTAGCTAGCACGTCTCCTGATGTAGAAAGGAATTACACTGATTTGCCATAATTTTTCATTGACATACCCATGTAGGTTTCTATTCATCTGCCTGGAGCCAGGGAGCAAGCCTGCTCTTTGTTTTTATAAGTACTTACAGACAGTTTGGATGTTTATTTGCAGAGACAGGGCTCTGACTGAGGCTATTGAACTCTTCCAGAACCCCTGTAAAATCAAAAATTTTAGCCTAGTGCACCTGAATAAGAAGAGAAAACGATGACCGGATAACCTAGGAATTCTGACAGTTCTGTGCTTGACTTGGGTCAAGCACAAGTAGGTACTCAGTTACGTGTTTTTAAACGTCATTAAATAGACATTCTCCTCTAAAAGATATTCCGGAGCACAAAAAGTGGGAAGATTTTTTTACAATTTACAATGTGATACCCCATCAATGTTTTTTTAAAATTTTTTTTACTTTTTTTTTTTTACTGTGTCTCAAGATGATTAAGAGAACATTAGGAGAAAGGTATGTTTTCTCCAAGCTCTACAAGCCTAATAAAAATAATTGCAAGTTACACTTTCTACGGGTAAAATTATTATAACAGACTTTCCTATTTACAAGCAAACCAGACAGCTTAGGTGAGATGAAGGTTACAGCAGTAAAAGCACTAATGAGTCAAGCCAAAATGGGACTGACGACTTGTACATACCAGAGCAGGGGCGTTATAAACTGGGCTTGCAATGAAGAGTGTGAAAGTTGAATTTTCTGTTGAAACTTCCTATCCAGATCTTCGCCAGAAAGGTATTTTAGTCCAGAGTTTAGGAAGACTGTCTTAAAGTGAGTAGTGTTAAGATTAGTCGGAAAATTAGTCAAATCTTCTGTGCTGTGTGTGGTTATGAGAGACTCTGGATTTTCCTTGAATGTGAAGGGACCTGGCTCCTGCTCCAGAGCAAGGTCTCTCCTCTCCTGAATCCTGGCAGGCAGATGTCCCTCCTGCCCTCCTTTACTGTATTTTTCTGATGTTTTGTACTTTTGGTTTGGGAAGAGAAGAGAGTTTTGGAAGAGAAAAGGACAACCATGATGTGGCAAGCAATGCTATGCTGAGTGCTGCCCATCTCTGTCCTACAGGCTGAGAATTCTGAGTTGTTCAGATGAACATCCCGTCCCTTAGGGGACATCTAGCACCGTTCCCAGTCTAAATTGATAAGCTAGTGGTTGGTTTGTGGACACCTCCAGAGCCTCCTCCAGCTCTGACTGGTAATGCAAGCCTGTTGCTCTGCTCCATGGCCCCATGAAGGATCCTTCCTCATTCTGCTGCACCCAGTGGGTAGCAGGGGCAACCAGAGACAACCCCTGCTGCACAAAAACCATGTTCCAGCAGCAGACAACTTGTGGAGGAGGCAGGGCAAGAAGTAACTTGGCCAGGGCCGTGCAGCAAGTGAGTCGCGGTGAGCATCACCTGGCTCTCGGACCACTGCCCTGTCTGCTCTGCTGCCGTGCCAGAAACCTTCCTGCTGTCTTGGGCACATTGTGACTCAGAAAGACATAGATGGGAAAGACTTTCAGAGAGCTCTGGGGCAACCTTTGTCCAGCTGCAGATGATGCTTACAATGATTTCCTTTTGAGCCTACAAAGTGAACTATTCATCCTGCTAGGTGTGAATAAACAGGACGAGTGGTTTTTACACCAGGAAGCATTTTGATTTGAATTGAGAAGCTGTTAATTTAAGGAAGACAAGCGGGCAGGTCCAGAGGTAGAAAACCACTTTAGTTGTTTGTTGGGTAGTTATCCAATAAAATTATTTTTTCCTGTGGTAGCTTTAATATCCTAGAGGACTTAAAAAAAAAAAATTATACTGGTTCCCTAGGGATAACTGGTGAAAGAACCAAATTTAAGAAAGAGCACACCCTTCCCCTGCAGCCCAATTATGCCAGCCCTTCCTGGGAGGGAGCCAGAGAATGGATTTTCACATTTTGCTAGCAATAGTCAGGCTTCTACAAGGGCTGTGTGCCTGGATGTAGCTGCAACTGAATTGGATTTTGAATAAAACACTACAGAAAGTTGTAGAACAGAAAACATTGTTTTCAGCCCCTCTACCTCCCTAACAGAGGTGTAAAGAAATTAATTCATCCAAAATCGAAGTCATGTTCTGCTCTATTTCATCATCCTGCATAAATTAAATATGATTTATGCTTCAAATAATAATGTAAACAGTTTTAAAGCATCTTCTTCCTATGTATTTTCAATACAATGATGAAATTTTTAAAATGGTGCAGGAAAGAAGTCAGAGTCTGTGCATGCTCAGGATTAGTGACAAGCAAGTCTTTCAGCACTAAGCAAGCAATTGAGGGCCCAATCCTGTACTCATTTATACGGGGATTTAGGCAGCTATATACCTCAGTAATCACTTGTACTATACAATTCATGCAACTTAGAAGCCAGATCCTGCTATTCAGTCATCCTATTGACCTTTTGTCCTCTGCGACATCGATACTTGAGGCTGAAATGGTGTTGCCCTGTGAGCAGCAGACAGCCTAACTCCTGGATTCTTGAATATATTTGGGCAGGCGCAAATGCAAATAAGAGCTTGCAAATTCCCCTTGGCACCCAGAGCCCTAATGCATTTTTGTCAGCCTTGTCTTAAAAGTTAAATTTGGTTGGGTCAGGAGCTGCCCAGGAGCAGCCCCAGGTTTGGTTCACACGGGGCTGACATTTCGATGTAGCCATCACAGCAGCTGGTGAGGAGAGCAGGAATCACCAGGGCTTACCACGTCAGAAACACCGGGCAATGCCTTGGGCGCGCTTGGCAGTTTTGGTGTTGATGTTTCCGTATGCTTTATAGCTCATGTTAAGTACACTCTCACAGGAGGCAGAAAATATTCATGGAGACTGCTCGAAGCATTGCACAAAAAGGATGGCACTACTTTTTCCCAAATGCGTGCAGTTTTGACATTCTAATGCTGAGAAGCTTGCTGGAGGAAGGTTGTGCAAGCAGTGTGGGTTGGAGAACCCTCAGTGTAACACCAGTTTATAGGCTTGAAGAGGCTGGATGCTGTTCAGGCCTTGGTTGTTGTCCACATGCCCATAGGTTGCAAGTTTACTGGGTCTGTTTATATGTCCTCAAAAGCTGGGTAGTAACAGAACATTCATTCTGAGATTCTAAATTTTGGATATAGTTGTCTAAAACTAAGATTGACTGTGCTTTGTGAATCTACTCTGAAGTCCCCAAGTTGTTTTAATGGTTCTGCAGCTTTCGCAGGATACCTTTAAAAAATACCCTAATTATGGAAAATCTCAGTTACTCATTGCATCATTTCGTAACTAGTGAAACAACATCATTGCACACACACAATGTGTTGTAAATGTTGCATGCTGGTCATGCATTTCACAGTCTAGTGAAATGATTCTGCCTCTTGACAACACTGTTTGGAGAGCAGACTGCCACCAGGACACTTAGAAATGAACCCCAGGTTCTCCCACAACCTACTCACTGATTTAGGGTCTCTGAGGCTGTAAGGAGCACACAACAGGCTTCTCCTTGTGGCTTCCAGACATGTTGCTTCATTACAAGATGCCTCACACTCAGTCTTGATTCATAGTCTTGATAGTGTGGATGAAGAAAATGACACACAGACACCTCTGCCTCTGCCCTCTGCTGCGTTGGCACTGACGCCAAGGGCTATCACTGGCACTAGAGAGAGTACATAGCCTTTGTGATATTGCTGATAAACACAGGCGGGCCCTCTCACATCAGGGATCAGCTAGTTTAGACATCTCTTCCTATCACATAAAATGGCTAAGACGTTCGCACTGTCAATACAGAGGACTAAAACTCCCAATATCAGCAGCTGGAAGTTGTCAGCTGAAATCTGAATCACTCCTTTTAAAATGTGGCCCAGTCTCTCAGGATTTGGGGCTTGTCAGTCTGCCAATTTTTAAACTGATGATGAGGTGCTCAGATGACTTGGTAAAGGGCAACCTGCCATACAAGCAACCGAAGCAGCTAAATAGATGGCGAGTCAAAGATTCTCAATAAAAATGAAACATAATGGCTTAAATCAAATTTAACATCAAAATACTTCCTGCAAACTGGAGCAATTGAAGCATGACACAGAAACAGGAATGACTTTGTCGGATATGGGATGTATCAGGTTCTGAAACAACACAGACTGGATTGTGGGCAGCTAATGAGGCGATGCAGGTGAAAGCTATGGCAAGAAGCACGTCTTCCCCTTCTGAGTAAAGCCTCCAAAACCTCTTGTTTTGTGCTGGCTGCTCTATGAATATTTGAAAAAGGGGAAGACTTGCCCTTAGACAAATACATCAAAATGCCCTATACTGGTCACTGCAGTGCCCCATTCCCTTCAGTGAGGTGCTGTGACCAGGAGCTCCACCAGCGGCAGGTCCCTGTCTCTGCCATACATGCACCTCTGCTTGCCCACTCAGGGTTTTCCCTGCAGCAGCCCTTCTGCTGCTCTGGCAGCCGGGCACAGCTGCCTAGGTGGGAGAAAGCGAAAGCTGGGTCTGCTTTGCCTCTTACTCTTTCCTCACTGTCCTGAGAGGTGCAAGAGTGACAGCAGCAGCATCCTGGAGGCCTCTTCTGCTGCAGTCTGTGTGGAGGCACGAGCAGGGTGACCTGTGCTGAAAGGCACAGTGCAGGGAAGGAAAAATGCATCGCTCTGACAGGTTCTTCCCAGCACAGGCGGTTCCTCAGAGCAGCCTGTGCTGCCACAAGAGAAGTGCTGCACATGGGAAGTCCTTATTGGCTTTTAGCTGAGGAAGACCTCTCTTAAAGTGTACAATGAGAATGAAAGCAGGGCTCATGGCCCAAACAGTACATGAACTGCTGTGTTGTGTGAGGTGGAGAACAAAGGCCATCTGGGACACTGGGGGAGATTTTGTATAGCGAAGAGATGTGCAGCAAGGGAGGCAGCAGAAGCAGGTGCCAAATTCCACAGGTCAGACCATGTAGTGCTGGTGAAGGGTGCAAGAGCAGCAGCTCCTCGTGCAGGTCAGGTGAGAGTCCATGGTGCTGCAGCTGTGTCCATCTTGTGCGGAAAACTTTCCTGATGCAAAAAGCAAGTGTACTTGGGCTTCTGAGAAATGGGACAATAAGGCTTGCTGGCAGCAGGTATGGTAGGAGAAGGGAGACTTTGACAGAGCTCATTCTATGCTGCTAGCTTTGAAAAGGCTGCTGGGGTGAGGTGACGAGGCTCCAGCCACTGTTTAAATATAGAATAATTACAGAACGTACCCAGTGATATAATGGCTGTCACATTGATCCAAACCACTGGGCCTGTCTCGGCAATTATTTCCTACAATACCAATAATACTGGATGTTCTTTAAACAGAAAGGTTCAATTTTTTCCTAACAAATACATAAATGAGTCACCCATTGGGTCTCATTTTATGAGCCTTAGAATCCTCTTCTCGGCATCTATATTTGGGCATATCCATGACTGAGTCAAGATTTTATTGTAACTGACAGCTAATCTTCAATAGTAAAAACAAGTGTTGTCCAACAAGATGTCTCTAATCAAGCTGATATCCTTGGAATTGACATCTTACTTCTGTAGCCAAAACATACGTATCTTGTCATCTCTCTCTGTACCTCCGTCTTCCACATTTACAGCTGGGGAGAAAGCGACGTGTGTGGCCAGCAGCAACGGGTGGCTGTCTCGCTGTAAGCACATGCTCCGGCTTGCACAGGGATGGGTTGGTGAGCTGGTTGGCTGCCTGCACAGAAGAAGAAAGCAACCCTGCTTGCTGTCCATTCACTGTTGCACTTTGCAAAGGTTCACTGTATTTGTGGGGTTCTTGACCCCTCACCATCAGAGCAATATTCAGTAACAAAAATTCCTGCCATCTGTTCAAGAGTGAGCCATATGCAGTAAACATTTTCAAACAAGCACAGAAATGATAACACTAAATACCAGAATATATCGGAGTATTTCAATAACTAAAGATCTCAGCTAATATTTCCCTTCAGCAACTCAAGGCTGCCATGGTTTGTTTGAAAAACAAGAATAATATCATAATGTAATTCCCAATTAGTCACCAGAGAACATGATCATGATTAATTATAGCTTTGCTGACTGACAATGGCTTTTACACCTCCCCTGAAGTACACTGTCTCTTTTTGAGTCTATAGCTTGCTATGAGCTGTGAACAGACTTCTAATGAGGCTTGTTGTGCTCGAGATATAAAAGTAGATGAGTATTTGTCTTCCCACCATACAATGAATAAATCAGTGTACATGTTTTGACTGTGTGGCTTTTTTATGGTTCTCTTTTACAAGTTATTTGAGTTCTGTCCTCAGTGAGGGTGAAACAGTATGTTAATTTTTTTTTATGGTTATCTGAGTTCATAATAGTGCTCCTAGTTTAACAGCTTAGCAGTTGAATATCCTTTACTTAGCAACTTGAAGAGGATGTAGGTAGTATTCTTGTGATCAAACGCACTGTCATGGTCCATGAACATTACCACCAGATCCATATACCACACAATAATACTTCAGCCCTGGACTGACCAAGACATACATGCAAGGCTTAGTAGGGCGGGCTCCAAGTGGAGATGTGAAATCTGTGGCCTGGAGCACAGCTCTACTGCTTTTCTATATGTGATTAGTACATCATTCACTACGGTGCATCAGATATGGAATTACGAAGCCTGGACTTTGTCTGGATGATGTTGCATCAGAGCAGTGGTTTGAGAAAGTAACTTAAGCTCTCTAAATTCAATTTCCCCATCTGCAGAATGGTTCGCAATAGGTTACTTTTGTAGGTTGCACTGAGACCTACAGAAGAAAAGCACTGGTAATAAACATCATTTATGCACTGCATTAAGTGCTTTTGATTTATCTTTATGGACCTGAAAGTAATTACAAATTCTGAGATAGGAAAATTATCTTCCTAAATGAGTATATAATTGTTAAGACAGTATATTAACTTCTACTCCATTCCAGTGCGTTCTTGCACTTTTGCCTGACGATCTGAAGACTTTGAGTCTCTTAAAACTAATAAATACAAAAGCTGAAGAGAGTAGAAAATGCAGTTTCTTCTGGGAGAAACCCTGGTAATACAGCCCAACATGATTCAACAGTGGAGTGCATTTCATTTAGGAATCAATGTGCTTAGCTATTGAAGCACTGGAGGCACAAACTCTTCCCATCATAGCTGTTATTTTGATGTTAGTTTTGAAAGTCCCTGGACAAAACCAAAAGCCATTCAGAAGGGGTTGTTCTGATCTGCAGGAGCAGCACGCTGACTATAACCAAACAGAAGTCAGAGCACTTTGCTCCCAAACAGCTTTTCCCAATTGCATCTCGCTGCTTTGGTGGCACTGTGTCAGGGCTCCTCTCTTTACAAAGTGCCCTGATTCATCAAGTGAGGGGAATTAAGTCAGACCAATGAAGCCAAGACCTGTGAAAGGCTCTCAGTGGAGTCCAAATGACAAGATTTTTTTCCTAAATTTGTGGCTGTCATGATTCTTTTGAGAGATTTACGAATCAAGAATCTCAGCAAGCCGTGGGAGCACTGGTGCCCTTGCAGGATCTGGCTCGGGACATAGTATGTTAAATGAGTGTTTTCTGCATCTGCCTGTAATCTTCAAGGCACAAGGACACTTGTATGGGAGCAACAAGCTCCCAAAGCACACCATGATTCTTGGAGAATTTCACAGGGGAGGTCAAGCTGAGACCCATAGGGATGAAATCATGGACTGGGCTATGTCTTGACAATAATTACATGTTTAAATAGGTCTTCACACCAGTGATTGGTCTGCTTTTGTACCCATGGTAAGTCATACCACTAGTAAATACGTGAACGGAAAAAAGTACTGTTTCCTTTCCTAGATAGACCATTTACCCATGGTATGAAGAACTGGGGACATCTAATCAGATAGAAGATGATTCTGTAATGCTCTGCTATTACAGTACCTGCTGGCAAGTTTGAGTGAGGAGTGACAGGAAAAAAAAAGGAAAGGAAAAAAAAAAAAACACAAGGCAAAAACCATTCTGCTCCTGCTCTCAGAAGAACACTTTTTCTGTCTTTTGTCTCTGATCCAAAGGGGAGAATTGCAGGGAGGTCAAGTGGGAGACCTGATAGTTCCCAGGTTTGCTCCCGAGACAGGAGCATCACAATTGTTCCTTCCCAGCTCGGCCGCGCAGAAGGCGCAGATTGCCAGGCAGGGTGCTGGGGTGCAAACGTGCCGCCGCTTGGCTCTCTGCCCCAGCTTCTGTGTTGTGAATTCGCATGGCATCTTGCTTTGCAGCAGTAACTTGCCCACAATGTAGAAAAGGAATTTCGGTATTTTAATTTGATAATAGCATTTTAGTCTACTGACTGAAAGGTATTGAATAATTACTGAGGATTATAACTGTTAATAAAACAGTGAGTTAATTTGGCTGGCATGCTTGAATGTCTTGCAGCTTGCCACAGTCAGATGTAGGTTTTGGATAGCATCTGCTGCCTTTTGGCACGGGGGAGCTTTCGCACACCTTGCCAGTCCCCAGCTGATCTCCCGCACGCCGGCAGTCGCGGTGGTACACCTTGCTTGGGCAAAGCGGTGCTGTGGAGAGCACACGCAAAGCAGCTTTGAAGGGCTCTCCCTTCTTCCTTTGAAACAGAAAGCCAGCAAAGCAAATGTTTTTCTGAAGAAATGTGTTAAGATTGTCTGCCTTAAAGTAGGCGTGAGCTGCTACAGCACCGCAGGGCTCCAGCAGCTCCCACTAAAGTGTACAGGAGAGCAGTCGCAGGGCCCTGGGGGGTTGCAGTGGGAGGCAGCAACACCAGCGAGCGTGTGCCTTCAGCTCAGTGTCACCAGCTATCTGCAGTGGGATTTCAGAGGGTGTTCTTGCTATACTGATCTGCGGCCAAGACATTCAGAAACACGAATCAGATGGAAACGCCACTGCTGGCTCTACCAGCGTCCCCAAACTCCTGCAGAGAGCTTCTGTGCAATACTTGTAAGATAAGCAGCTTTGCTGGAGGTGCATCATAGCTCTCCTGTGTGGCGTGTGCTGTGAGGTGCAGATACGCTGTTTTCATGCAGCTGAGCTCCTTCGGGTCCTGCCCTGACACAGCAAGGCATCATTCATTTGCTGAAACACATGCTGAGTCCTGGTGACCTCCTGGGCTGTAAGCATGGGCTTAAACACTCTGTTGACCTGGGACCAAAATGATGTCATTTGAATACAAAATGTTTTCTTTTCCTGATGGTTACTGAAATGAATGAGCCCCAAGTGATAGATGCAAGACAGTGATGCGGAGCCAACCTATAATAATCAGATGTTATGGGAATTCTGTGCTGTGAAATGATTCAAATGGTTTGCAAGCCTGATAAATGAAGAAACTGAAAATGTGATTTGTAATTCAGAAAATAACTGGATTAATTAGAGAGGCATGTAAAACTGAAGATTCCTTGAGTAATAAGGAACTGAACAGAGACCCATCATTATAACAGAAGAGAGAGGAAAAAGCTGACTGGCAGTCACATTATCATCTGTTGTTCCAAAATTTACTTGAACAGTATAGTGAAGAACTGCCCTAACAAAAGAGTGATTGCAGTGAGCCGTAGTGCAAACCCGGAAGGTAGCTATGTAATTTCCTCCAAAAACAGTCCCAAATCATGAGATGTGATTCCAGCTGCTCAACTCTAGAAGATGACTAGAGGCTAATGTCTATTTTGTATTTAGTCTGGGATGTTTCCTGCCCTGTACCACATCACTACTGGTCTGCCCGTGTATATGGCACTAAAAGCAAGGCCACAATTGCTAAGTGGGCTATGAAAGGGACTTTGATCTAGGGGAGTAGCAGCATGTCTGTAATCTGCAGACCATAAACACCAGCATTCTGGGTAACTTTTGTGAAAGACTGGTTTTAGCTCTTCTTACCCCACCATCTCCTCTGTGAGTCTAGATTTGTGCATGTTCCTGGGGGCAGACAGGAAAAACACATTTGTTTGGCATCCAAGGCAAACCTGTGTTAACAGCACGCGCACAGCGTGCTGCAGCCACGGCCACAGTGGGAGGAAGGGTAGCTGGTGGTTCCCAGGTTCACGCTGTCCAGAGTCCAATCAGGTATGCTCCAAAAATACCTGCAGGCAAAACGGCTGGAGCAGCATCCAGATGGCCCATGGCATAAGCAAGGTGCTCAGCCGAAGAGCGGCTCTTGATGGCCCGCTTTGAGGACTGGGCAGCAACTGTGCTTAAAGCTTAGTGTCTCCGGGTTTCTGTACCATGGCTGTTAGTGTGACCTTGGGCACATGAATCCTTTGTGGATCTAACTGTTCATCATGCTAGCAAGTCTTGCCCTGTGGAGGAGGGGTGAGAGGAAAATTGGGACCAGAGCGTCTGTGTGAGCAAGACACTCTTCAGTGGGCAAAAATAAGAGTCAGATCTTACTCTACTGTGAGATCCCGTGCGGGGCCAGAGTGAGACCCTGACCATGTGTAAGGGGAAGGAGGACGGTTTTTCTCTCCTTCCAATTTTCCACTGTGCATTGGTCCTATGCAGACAGTGTATGGGGATGGAAAAGGAAAATTCATACTTACCGCTCTGACCAGAGAATGCAAACAACAGTTTATTAACCTATTCGATTCCAAAATTCTGAATTTTGGGAAGAGAAGCTGTTTTGCTGGGAAGGTTGATTCTACCAAACCCTCACAATAAGGGCTCTGATGTTATGTCATATGTAATGGAATGACACTGGAAACAAAGAGAAGTCACAGAGGAGAGAAGAGGCAGCTAGAGGAGTGCTAGCAGGAAGCCAGTCACTCTGCCTTGTAAATATCCGTCCCATGCTCACTTTTGCAATGGACAAAATAACCACAGTTCTGTGATTAGCCTGGCAGCATCTATAGCCTTCTTCTCCTTCCCATGAGGCTGCTTCAATGTAAAATGTGTGTCTCTCTCTCCTCCCACTACTGTAAGACTATTTTATTTCAGCAGAAGTCACACATTCAGCTCCATTAAACATAATAGCACCAGACTGACATGAATGCTCTTTTTAGTTATCTAAGTGAGTGCTGATGCCTTTGAGCAGGGAAATCCTCTCTCTAAAAGCCTCCTTTCTGTACACTGTGCCAATGGATGGCACCATTAACTACCAATTGCAATGTAGCTACAGTTCTGGGGAGCAGTTGTGCCCTCCCAATCCCTTTTTGGCATTTCTGTCCCCACCCAGCTCCAGAGCTCTGTACCAGTATGTAAAACTTCCTGCAATGTTTAAGAAAGAGGTCTACATACTTGGTAATATTACACAAAACAGAGCTGTCTTTCCAGCATCAGTCACCTATTCTTCGAGCTCTTTATCTCTGTAAAAACAGAACAATCAAAATCGACACCATAGCATGTTGTGAGAATTAACAGATGTTGCAGAGCGGCTGGGGGCCTGGGGTGCAAGATGTTGGCAGCACGGCTGTCCCAGTTTGGTGAGTCAGTGCAGTCCTTCCAAGATGTTTCAAATCCAAATGCTCTCCCCAGCTGGCATCACAAGTGGTAGCAGCACACACACCTGCTGGGATGTACTTGTGCTGACTTTCTGGAGAGATCTGTAGAGGTGTGAAAAAGACATAAGGTATTTCACTGCAGTTAACCGCAAAGTGCTCTCACATCTCCCACGTATGGACATCTTGTGCTACAAAATCCTGGGAGCTGCTGTGCTGCGGCATGCTTCTTCCTTTCTGCCTCTCTCCACATGGGAGGCTTGGAGGTTGCCGCTAGGGGAAGGAGTTATTCCTCCAGCTTGTGTCTCAGGTTTGTACCTCGGTGTTAGGACAGCAACAGCAGCTGCTGCAAAGTCAAGGGACAGCAAAAGGTAGAAACCCTCTTGTTAGCACAGCTGTGCTTTTCATCCTAACAAGATGGCACCCAGCTGCGGCAGGGGGACGGCTGCCTGCCCTGACCCCAGCTTAGGAAAGAGCGTGCTACCTGGCAAGCTCAGGCTGATCTCTGCGGGGCTACTGTACAAAGCAGAAAGGCAACTGAAAGGTTGGGAGCATCGGCGCTGCCCTTGTCGTGCCACATCACTGTCTTACGGTTTCCTGTGGGTGCTCAGATGTACAGCCGCTGCTTGTCAGCTCGCTGCCCTCCCCGCACGTGCCGTCTAGCTCAGCCCCTGCCAGAAGACCAGCACCGGCTGCCTGTGCGATGGGTGCCCCTGTGGTTTGCTTGCAGTGCTGGAGGACTTGGGGCTGACGCTCATCTGCCCATCACTTGGTCTTGCCACAGACCAGTCCCTCCTGACAGACTTCAGACTCACTCCGGGCTGTGGCTTAGACATGCTTCATGCACTCTAGATGAATCAATATGAATAATGTACCATTGAGTGCAACAAAGGGCCTCAGAGTATCTTTGACATTTACTTTAATTTTAATTTTCCCTTTTTTAAAAAAGAACCAGTGTAGTTTCCATTTGTTCTCTTGGGCAAATTTAGAGCAGAGTGCAACATGTGGCCACTTGTGCTGGGAGCTTAGGCTTGGTATGATAAATTGGCAGGGCATTAATTAGCAACACAACCCTGTTCTCTCATATGGGGATGTGGTTTCTGGCTGTGGCTTCATGTGAGAAACCAAATTAAATGTAAGTAAACTATCTGGAATTTGCAATCCTAAGTGCTTGGGTAAGAAGCTGTTAGACACAACCAGAGGCACAAAGAGGGCACTGGGCATGCTGCAGTAACAAAACCACCCATGCAGTTTACAGGCAGAAAACAATCACTGAAATTCCTTGTACCCAAGGGATAAAAGGAAGAGATTACAGATTAAAACCCAAACTGAAGGGTAGATGAGCTGCTGCCAGTTTCTAGATCAGAGTTGCTTGTTCCCCCAGCAAAGCCCCACTGCTGCTCCGGTGACTGCGGTGACTCTTCATATCTCCTGTGCCTTTCTGCTTGGCATGTTAGTCTTCTGTATGTTTGGTGTTGTGTACAATAGCGGTTACAGTTATCATAGGCTATGGGGAAATATTTCTATCCCAGAGCTGTGGCGTGGAGGAGATGCTCTGGAGGATGCAGTGGGTTAAACGCCCATTGTGTGGCTGCCTGGGATTGTAGAGACCGTGTTTCTGACCCAAACAACCCTTTCCAGCTTTTCACACTTGTTGGAATATATGATCATGTGGGAGCTCTTTGATTCTGATACAGAAGGTGAAGTTTTGCTTGACTTCAGAACCAAATTGCCTGAGGACAGAAGCAGGTGAGCCCTGGCCGTGCCTGGCCAGGGCAGACAGGCGCTGCGGCTGCCCGCCGGGAGCCAGGAGCACGGCTCTGCGCGGCGCAGGCTCTCACGACTTCGGGGAGCGCATGCCTCACCCACCGGTGCTAGCACGGGAACGGCTGCTTCGCTGTAGCCCATCCTCCTCCCCTCATGAGCCTGCATGGCACAAGCACGTGGTGTTTTCCCTCATTTCTCCTGTGTTAGCATAGACTTTCTGTCAGAAACCACGCCATCAAGCAAATTTCCACAAATGTGCTTATCTCCTGCAAACTGAAGACCTCTCGAGGCAGAATTTGATTGTTCCAAGTTTCACAAAAGAGATGCCGCTCAGACAGGGATCTCTCGTAGCCTGCCTAAAACAAAGCTGCTAATGAAATAAAAAAGGCTTCTTCATTGCATAGTGCTATGCTTCTTGTGGCTAGAAATGAGTTTTTATCTCTCATGGGGCACAGAAGAATAGATGCAAGCATCTTGTGGCAGTACTACCTGCTAACTTCAACATCTTCCTGTATACAAACTGGCCTCTATATTGGAACCTGCTAGAAGGTAACTAAAAAACACTCATGGAAGAAGCTTTAATGAAGTGGTACCAGATCAGGTCAAGTCAAAACCCTGGTCATGCTTCCAGCAGCAGTCAGAAGCAGAAGTCCGGGGGACTTCATGCAACAGTATTTCCATGCAGCCTTTCAGCCTCCAGCAATTTTTTTCCTTAAGGATTCCCCACACCAACTGTGAGGGAAGAGAAACCACAAAGAGACACCCTGTGTCCCTGTAATCAGGAAAAGGAGCAAAGAAGTGGAGTCCAACAGTGTTACTTAGAGGGGCAGCAACCAGTGGAAAGGCAAGTGTCAAATGATATCTGTTGGCTTGCAGACCAACCTCAGTCTTGCAAATCTTCCCATGCTTCCCAAACATTGTCATCTTGCGGTTAGGAGAAACACTCGTATTGCTGCTAAATGAATCCAGTCTCGAAGCTAACATGGTATTTTCCTTCTCTGGGGAGGCTGCTAATGAAGGCACGCACTGTGCTAGTGTTTGCCAAGCGGCACCAGGTTGGTTGCAGTGAAAGCAGGGCTGTGTGCTGGAAAGTAATATCTAGCACCACATAAGATGGGGTCACCACTGTTTGCTTGCACCTGCACTCCCAGCTGCAGAGAACTGGGCAGGCAATCCAGGCAAGTAAATTAATGAGCTGTGCTTAACAAACTGCCCCAGCTGAATTCCTGAAGCAGTTTATACATTAGGTATATAGCAGTAGGAAAAGTAAAATTTCAGACTCTCTCTTTATAAAGGATAAAATAGCAGGGGATTTGTAGCAAAGAGGAAATATGACTTGGTAATTAGATAGGAAATGAATAACTGAGCTAAAGGCAGAGTTCAGACAATGAACTGAAATATGCTTTAAAGAGGATTCTTCTATTATGGCTAATTGTAACAATAGCTGTTCAATAACATAATCCTCAAGCAGCATGAAATGCTCCTGGTCCCATGTGCCTAAGCCTAACAAAAAGAATTTACAGCCCTTAATAGACTTCCACTTTTTAAAGTGAGGAAACTTCAAATATTTGTGTTAGTGCTGCTTCTGGACTTTCATCTGAGCTCGCAGCCCTGGCCACTGCTTACTGCAGGCAGGGCTCTTGCAGTCAGCCCTGGTGCAGATTTACTTATAGCAAGCTTAATTAACCTAACGGATAAAACCAATTGGGGTCCTGCATTCATGCTCAGGCAGAGGTGATTTCTTTTCAGTTAGGCTGTGTAGACAAAGGACTTGAGAGCTTCTCCACAGTCCCAGGGATAACACAGAGGTGGCCAAAAAGGCAACTGACAAACAGCTTGTATGTTCCAAACAGGAACTGTGTTTTAAAAAATAAATAAATAAATGTTAGTCTGACACTTTTCACGGTCTCCCAGTCAAGCTGCTACAATAACCAGTTGCAACAATCCAAGTGGGACTCAATACCAGGAGGAAAGTCTCGTCCCCTCTTTTCTCCACAGAGCACCCATTGCAAAGTAAGTCAATGAGCTGGTGCCTTGGTGCAGCAAATGGTCCAGCCGCAGACATGTCTGTTATCAGACAGTACGTGTGGGGAGTCTCCTGACACAGCATGGGCGATACTGTGCACGTTTCCAGTACTCATTACCGCTTGTCTGTTACGGAGGGCAGGGGCCATGAGCACGGGAGCCAGTGACTTTCGCTCTGGGCCAGTCACCATGAGCTTCCAGGTGGCTGCAGGGTCTGGATGCTCTCAGTAGCTGGTTGTTCGGTAGCTGTTTCGGTGGGAAGCGTGTTGTCGGTCTGTGGCCAGCTCCTCTGGGTCTGATGCTCTTGCCTCGGGGTACTTCGCAGGTAGGATGCCTGGCCACCACATGAGCTGAGGGGAGACGCTTAAAAGAGGCTGGGTCAAGAAAACTGAACTCTTCTGCATGTTTGGAAGTGTATCCCTCCCCTAAGGTGGCACAGGTAAGGATGAAATCCAGGCTGTCCTTGGCACGTATAGAAATTGTAAGTCACCAGGTTGTCAGTATCTCCAGCCATGATGCATGGAGAATGGAAAGGGGAAGGAAAAAAGAAGCCGTCCTGCTCCTCCTGACCACTTGGCTACTCAGGTTGCTGTGTAATGCTGTCCTTCAGGGGCCAGCAGCGAGCGCAAGAGCTCTCCAGTGGGCCTGTGTCTCTGGGGAGCCTGGCTAGGCTGGGTCCAAAGGACACGTGGCATTATCAGGGTATCTCACCGCAGAAATGAAACTCTGGGGCTTGTTTTCCTCCCTTACATCTCTTTTACCATCAGAGGAATAGAATTTTTTATGAACCCAAGACACTATAATGTGAGTTAAAGGTTAAGGGTTCCCTCCTGCAATTTCATCCTCCTCCAAGGAGTCTGGCAGCACAGCTAGAGACATCATATTCCTGCTGGTTTTGGTTTTGTTTTAACTGAGGACGTGTCAGAGGCAACACTCCTTTTTTTTCCTTCGGAGTGTATGTAAACCGTGACTTTCCAATGTTCCCTACCACAAGTTAATGATGAAAAAGAAATGATGGTCCCATCTCTTTCTATTCACTGTTACTTACACATCTTCTCCAGACTCTTACTGTCCTCTGCTGGAAATGTCTTCTCTGTCTACAGGTGACAGGAATCAGATGAAATCCATTTGTAAGTCAGCCAGCAGCCAGGCAGCATGCCACCATAAAGCTCTGCTCCCCTGCCTCTCCATCACTTCAGCTATTGCCGCTCTCTGTCCAGCCAAACAGTTCTTAATGTTTTATCATTGCCTTGCAAGGTCTCCACTTCGCTCCTGGAGCGATCGGCAGTGATCGTGGTTGCTGTCAGCACTGCCGGTTTTACTGGTGTATTGAGGATATTGAAAACTTTTCTTGGAAGTCCCAGCCCCTGTGTTACTGCAATCCAGGAGCACCTCAGCTTCCTTTTATAAAACATATGCTGTCACAATCACAAAGGAAAGCCTGAACACCAGGTTCACGTGCACTCCATAAGGTGATAAAGCTGAGGGCAGAGGAACCATTAAGAGTGTTTTTAAAATTCATAGAAAAAATCGTGATTCTCATTTTGGTGTTTACAGCTTGGCAGGGGATCTGGGGTTGGCATTTCTGTGAATGTTGCACACAGGCACTGCAGCCAGCAGTTGTTAGCATGGGGCTGGATTATCAGTGGCCTCGACAGAAAAATCATCAGGAAAAGACAGCAGAAAGCTTTGAGAAGAGCATCTTAAAAGGGATTTAGCATCCTTAAGAGGCGCAGTGTTTGGAATCTGAAAACCAGTGGGAATGGAAGGTACCCAGTGCTACGAACATGCAGCGCCTCGAGTGAATGGTGCTGGCTGCCCTCCCCAGTGGCTGCTCTGCCTTCATCCAGAACATTTGCCTGCTTGGCCTGGGACGCTGGTGACTTCTAGATACTGCAGTCCAGATCTGGCTGCCTCCCAGAACAGCGCTCACACCAGCCTCCCGCTGCTTGCCCAGTACCTGAGCAAGTTGCCCTGCTCCAGATTCAGTTGAGGTACTTCACTGAGCAGCGATCCAGCTCTGCCTCTTTACCTGCCGGGTCTGGATTGCTCATTGAACCTGGCTATCATTCCACACTGCCTGAGTCTACAGAACAAACTGCCAGGGGAACATCACACATTGACCTATTCAGAGACAGAAAAACAGATGAAATGATAGTTTTCTTGGAACTGCTATTTCAGGATGCCTTGTGGCCTTTTCGTTTGACAAGCTTAATAAAGAATGCTTATGTTGTACAGGAAATCTGGTTAGTCTCCATGAGTGGACTTCTCAATTGTTAATCTCATTTGTGCTAGAGACTAAAATCTGGCTACCATGATTATTGTCAGCCTGTTGATCTAATATTCGTAATCATATCCGTAATTACATAGCCAATCACTTTTTAACTGGCAGTAGGATCGCTGGAAAATACATCTGGTTGGGGTAGTAAATTCACCTGCTCTACAGATTCCTGCCTCTAGCTTGTCTTGCAGATGACGTTGAACTACTTGCAGGCTTTCAGTGAAGTCTACACAAGCCATAACTGGCAGTGCTGCCATTCACTGTATGGATTTATCATTTGCCTACCACTTACTCTGATACTATTTATCCTGTTGTGATATAACCAATAACCCAGTTATGAAGTGAAAGACAGATCAGCCACTCCAATTACCTTGGGGAGACACGGTTTGCAGTTAGTCAATAAAAAGACAGACAGTCTCCTTACAAGGCAATGAGTCATATTAGGTTCTTTTAAAATTTCCTTGTATTTTAAAGGCAGCATATTAATAGTTTAGTATCTAGCATAAGTGAAAAAGACTGCAGCTATACAGGCTATGGACTATTCTGGCTAAAAAACAGACATTCTGTATAAAGAGTTTTAGCTAATTATCATAATTACTTACCATAACATGTTCAATTCTCCCCTGCCTCGGTATGGTTTGTATTGGTACAGGGCAATTTTTAGTTACTGTAGAGGTGAAGTCCATGAATCTAGATCCACAAATGGGCAAATGCCAAGCAGGGCTTCAGACACCCACCAAAATCTTCAGGAATCACATGGCCATGCTTTCTTTCTCTTGTCATCTGTCAGAAATCATGACCCTGAATTGGGTGCATGGGCTCCCCTGGGAAATGCATAGAGAAAGTCATGATCTCAGAACAAAGTTCGCAGGTGTTCTGCTGTGTTTAAGACATACTGTGTCCTATCTGTTAGACAAGAAGGTGGCACTGTTAAAGAATAGACTAGATAAAAAAAGCGGGAGAAGCTTTCACCCTCTTTGATCACAGCTGATTATTGAGGTTTTCTGGCTTTCTGGAAACACAACATTGGTGCCCAGCTTTCAGACAAGAGCCCTGTTTAGCCACCTCTGGTGTGAAATCAGTTCGTATGTAGATAACAAGGTTTGCATTTATCTGAGCCCTGGACCTGGGATTTTGCCTTTGCTGGGATGCTCACTTCCAAGGACTCAGGTGTTGCTCCAGAGGAACAGCACTCATATCAGGGGGAAAAAAAGCAAACAGTCTCATTATCAAGGAGATGTAATGAAGAGATGAATGAATGCAATTCGTCACCCATACTGTAGAGAAGAAAAACAGTCATCTTCATGCCAAGTCCCACTTTCAGAGCAGAGTGGAGGTGGAGTAACAGTGGAAATAAAAAACTATGGGAGAGAGCTCTTGTCTAGCTTGTGGGGAAACTCTGATACTTCCCGTTTAATTGCTGTAACACACACTTGACAGTGCTTCTAATTTATAAAGTAATAACTATGCTCCAGTCTGACCAGCCAAAAGTCTGGACTTACTATGAAAGATGCCCTGAAGTCCTGAAGCTTCAAAGCTTACGTTGAACAGAATGAAGTATGAAACAGGCTGCCAGAGCCACTAAGGAACAATTTGGTAGGTTCCCCTGGACTGTTTTCTGTAACCTTTTCTGTAACCCTGCCCCAAGAAGCCAGCAAGGCTCTTCCCCCAGCAGAGCTGCTGCATGGCCGGGGACAACACTGACCAGATGGGCCAGGACTCTTCAGTCTGGCCACAGCCCTACACCCGCAGGCCTTGCTGGCTGGCTACGAGACAGGAGAGTGGAGGAACAGTGCCCTGAGGGGCACTTAGGGGGGCACTTAGGAGTTCTGTGTGAACAAAGTAACACCAGTCTGGCAGGTCTTCACGTATGTACTTCTGCATCACATGAGAACCTGAAGCAATGTCTGTTTAGTCTGGAGAAGAGGAGGCTGAGGGCAGACTTCATCGGTCTCTACAGCCGCCTGAAAGGAGGTTGTAGTGAGGTGGGTGTTGGTCTCTTTTCTCAGGCGACAAGTGATAGGACACGAAAAAAAAGCCTCCGGTTGCACCAGGGGAGGTTTAGATTGGATATCAGGAAGAACTTCTTCACGGAGAGGGTGGTCAAGCACTGGAACAGGCTGCCCAGGGAGGCGGTGGAGTCACCATCCCTGGAGGTATTCAAGAGATGTGTGGACGTGGCACTGAAGGACGTGGTTTAGTGATGGCACTTGGTAGATCAGGTTGACAGTTGGACTTGACGATCTTGAAGGTCTTCTCCAGCCTAGATGATTCTATGATTCTAATGTCTGAAGTCAGAAACAAAGGCACCCTACAGGCAAAAAGAGGAGAGATCTGCTGATTCAGAGGGCACTTCCTGAGAAAACTCCACAGCCATTATGTAAATAGCTTGTGCTCAGAGTCGTTCCTAATTGTTTTCAGGGAGTTTACGGAGGCATAGCCAATACAGTCACCCAGAATAACTTTAATATAGTATCAACAGTTTCCTACAACCATCTAAATGCAGGAAAGGGAGAGGGAGAACTCTGAGACTGTGTAACCTAAACCCTGCAGTGTTGCCACCTATTGGAGGCTGAACTGAATTTATTTCACTGCAACGGTGCTGCCTTGAGTCTCAATTCAATGTGCTCAAGACATCCATTTTCAAACCTTAATCATACTTTATGACCAATTCTTCATTTAAAAAAGGAGCATCCTGAGCTAAAAAGACCACAAAGTGAGTAATTCTTCTTGACATGGGAGTCCCAGCAAAGCGGGCTTCAGCAGAAGGAAGCGAGGTGCCACACACAGCTGGGAAGCAGAAAGTCTCTGCCCCACGCCCAGAGCCACTCAGTGCCAGGGCGAGATATTGCCAACGGTGTGTGCCCAAACATTCGGCTCATTGTCTTTTCGGATGTCTTTAGGATCTAGATTTCCAATATTCTGTCCAGAAGGCTACTCCACAGACTCACCTCTACCTAGTTTTTTTTCTGGGCAGTAAGATTATGTTCTGCTTCTTTCTGTCATCCCAGTATTCCTAATTACATACTACCTGTCCCTTCCTAGTGGCTATATTCTTCAAGTGCTTACAAACTATTACATTGTTCTTCCCAAGCCCTGCCATATATACGTCCTGATAAGCATTTAGATATCACTTAGCTATTTTTTCTTTTCTATTTATTACTGGTTTTGCAATGGTAAATATTTCCTCTTTAGTGATTTGCATTATCACATCCCATTCTGTCATCATTTAGCTCTCTCACTTTATCATGTAGCTAGGATAGAGATGAATTGGCCTATATTTTATAAGTGTCTCACTTATTCATCTCTGCAGCTGTGACCTTTCTGTTTAGGGAGACAGTTGACTTAGATTGTATGACCACTGCATAGATGTGCACCATCAATAAGAGCAACAGCAAACAATAAATGAGTAATAGTGGGGAAAACCATGAAAACCTAGAGCAAAGTACATCTCTTCATGATGACAAAAGCACACATACACATGAAGACCTCTGCTGGCAAGCTCTATTTGAGAATCACTGAAATGAGAATAAGCATCTAAAAATGTTAAACTGTTTAATGAATTTTATTTCTAACCATAAAACCTCACTTGTGTGTCTGTGGAGGAATATTGTCATGTTGTCATGGCACTCTTTCTTACAATGCACGATTTGTTTTTAAGGTGTATTTCGCATCAAATATACTACTAATCTAGTTTGAAAAGCCCCGGCGGCTGTTTTCCTCTACATCCCTTGCAATTCATAGCCTGGTCATTGCTAGCCTTCCCCCAAGCCTTTCCTGCCACAAGCCCCTCTCAAATACCATCCCTGGACTCACAGCTGCACAGTTCCTTATCCTTTGCACATACGTGCACACTGTTAGCACACTTAGATTAACTGAGTTATTAACTTTGGTTCAAATAAAGCTTTCTGTCTCTGTCATCATAATTGTCTTTAGCATGCTAAGTATATGTTAACAATGTTGTTGTCTGTCAGCTCTACCTGGTGAAGGTACAAAATTAATGTTGCAGGTAGTCCTTGTTCTTGATACTTCCAGATCTTGTTTTTTTTCTAAAACATAAAAAATGTATGCTGGGTCAGCTAAGGCTTTCATGACAGACTGGGTGTGGGAGAGAAGTAGAGAAACATACTACTTATTTTACTTATAGCTCTGAGCTGAGTTTGGAGCCAAACCTCCAGGAAATTCATGAGAAACAACTTAAATCTGGCACTCAACAGCAGACAATTTTTGAAATTGCAACTGTTTTTTTACTCTGAATCCTTCATCACTAGGCTGGCGATATATGGTAAACATCATGCTATCTCTAAAACTGATCACAGGGAAGCACACATGGATGGAGCACATGCACTCACAAAGACAGATATTGATGATAACAGTACAATTGGTGATGGGAAAACAGTTTCTCAAATTAAATTATACTCTTAAATCCAATGATAGCTACAGTCCTGATAATATTGCCAATGGTGCAACACATGTTTAACATACCATTTTAGCTGGAATTCTTCTAGCTTTGCAAAGGACCGTTTTTCCACTGAGTGGACATCTGCTTTTTTCATTCTGAGACTGGGGAACTTTGGTTTGCCACAAGCTGACATGCTTTTGAGACCTGACAGCAGAATATGTTGACACTGCTGTTTCATATCCCCGATTCATATTTAATTAACTGTAACACTTCCCTGACTTCCACTTCCACCAGCCTGCAGCCGCGATTGTGCCATGATCCCGTCACATGTCATGTATAAATATGTGTGGGCTGGATCATGATTCGGATGTGAGACCTGCCAGCAACATTCGGCCGCTGCAGAGTTGTCTCTAGGTGTTTAAAGTGTGATGAAAGCAGGAGGATGATGGACCAGAGAACTTTGTATCTTGCTGTTGATCCACATATAGCCTGTGTCATTAGTGGATGAAAAACTTCACAGATAGATGCTGGTTTGAAATTACTTATTATATACATTTCCCGGTGTCAAGATAGGAACAACAGCCTCATGCAACAGGCTCCGACTGGAGAAGTGTAGCCGGTAGGAGTCACAAGCTCCAGTGAGATAGGTCACATCAGACCTCTGGCTACACCAGCTTCTGCAGATTGAGAAACCTATTCTGCAAAAAGTGATGTCTCTTCTACCTCTGTATAATACCTCTTGTATAATTTTATAAATCTTTGGCTTAAGACCTTCTCTTGTGTTAGAGGAGACATAGACAAGTCCTACCAAATGCTCACAGCACAGTTGCAGTCCTTGCACTGATGCAGTGTAATACTTTTGACACGAAGAGCTCTTCACATCAGCCTGTTGCCATTCCAGAAATCATCAGCATAGGTGATTATACGTTTCAAGTGCAGTTAAAAGTAAATTGCATACCTTCTAAAGCAAAAGATTATGAAAGAAGAGGTGACATCCAAAATGTTAGAGTGTGACCCCAGAGCACTTTGATATTAATGCAAAACAGTATAGTCCTAAAAATCAGTCGTATGTGTCTCGAAACACTTCACATTAGATTATGGACTATATTATCCTGACAGATATAACATTTGCATAATACAGCATGAAGGAAGCTGCTGTGAATGAAAAAGAAGGAAACCGAAGAGGAGAGCTATTTTTACAGCAGAGAATATGGACAGTTTCACTACCTGTAAACCTAGATCTGAAAATCTTTGCCAAGGCTGACTATATATGGGACTGGTACAGGAGAGAATTTGTATCAGGGAGGGACAAATGCTTTTCAACAGACTTCAACAGAAGGTAAAATACAGTTTCACAGCCACAATACCACCATGCCTATTCCTGTTTCGCCTCAGCTTTTCCAGAGCAGATCAACATCTCCAAATAGTCTTGGTTTCATCACCCTGCCCATTTTTAGAAAGGCCCATGTGAAGCAGTATCCAAAGCAAACAGGAATTCACGCATTTCTCATTTCTCACTCCACATGCCAGAACCACACTTATTGCACTGCATTCAGGGCCTTCTCCAGTTTTTGGTTTTGGATAGACAAGAGTTCTGCACGGCCTCTATAGTAAGTACACTTCCGCAATGGGGCTTTGGCTCTTATTTCCAGTTATCTTTCAATAAGAGTATCTTTTGTGTGAGTGAGCAAAGAAGAACTAGAAAAAGCAATCTCTCAGCAGCTGAAGAAATCATCTGTAGAAACTTTTGCTTGCAAGTGAGGATGACTGATCTGAGTAACTCAACAGATTCAATTTGCATTATTAACAGTAAACATAATTACATAGGTATATCACCATACCTCCAGATAGTGCTGCAATTACAGGCTGATTGAGCAGACTATGCATCAAGAAACTGAAGCCACAATTATTCAATAGAGGATGTGAACATGGTGAGATGCTTGTGCAGCATTAGATTACAGGGCTGCAGGAAATGACAGAGAGGAGTGATTACATTACAGCCAACAGATTAATGCAGAACCAGTACTTCAGTGAGGAGCAATTAAAACCAACGTATCTTCATCTTAATTACAGTGGCAAGGTGCTGAAGCTAGTGACTCCTAGATTATTAGGGACATTAGGATTTTTCCGCTTGTTTTTCTTGTGTCTCAGTGACTTCCTGTTCTCCCACAGTGACGACAGCTCTCTCCACTCTCTCCTCTTTCTGCTTTCCTTTAATAGCCCGGTACATTCAGTCCACTTAGGCTTTTCATTGTTAGATTCAGCCTTTCTTTCCATGCACTTCAATGGGCTTTGGGACTGTCCCTAAGTGCTTTCTGACTTCAAGCCTCTCCTCTGAACTACTGCCTTTAACGAATCCTTCACTGGTGTATCCGTGCTGATGTGCTTTGCCCTCTGGCCTCCCTCCTGCATTGCACCGACCGTGAGAAGCCCTGCAGAGCAGACACAGCTCTTCTTTTGGTTTTTGCAGAGCATGAGCACTCACAGCTTTAAATAAAAGTAATTATAACAGCTCTGCCCTTTCATGAGGAAAAACATACAAATCACTAGCAGTTAATATTTAAATGGAGCACACAAGATTAGCAAACAGCTATTGTTGTCTAAGAATTTCATGCTCACACCCTAAGTAGTCAATACAATTTTTAGAAAGCATTTGTATGTGTCATTAGAAATATTACTGTCTGGGAAATGAGGGACAAAGCCTGTTTCATGTTTTCCTCTTTCCATGAAAATTATTTCAGTGTCTCTTCATCAGTTGACTGAGTCCTGCAAAGTGGCTCTGGAACAAACTCAATTGATGTGAACGTTGATGTAATTAATGATGAAGTATTCAGTTTGTTAAAACCATCCTAGACTATTCAATCAATAGATTGAATCTGAGGAGCGTTGGGTGACTGTATATTTCCAGCATCAGGAACTATTAATAGGCCAGGTGAAGAGCCACGTATTCCATTCAAAAGACTTACCTCCATATTTCATCCCTTCTCTTTTTGTCCTTCCTCCAGATTTAGTAATTTCTGCATCAGGCAGTCTGTCATATTAGCTTTCATAAAGTTACCGGAAGCTCTACAAAGTACAGACTGGCTAGTATGTTAGCCCTTAAGAACAAATCAACTAATTATTACGTTTGCCTGCCATGCAACAAAAAGTCACCATAGCAACATCGTTCTTTGCTCGCTGCCGAATGACTAAAGGATCTTTTCTTACAGAAATAGGAGAACCAATAAGCCACGTAGTGCCTAGTATTTTGCCAGCTACCGTTTCAAAAACAGGAAGAAAAAACATTTTCTTCTTCCATTCACTTTCAGCTGGGTTTAGGATGTCAATTCGCTCTTACACACCTTTCACTCATGGGAGCCCTTTGGGCCAAACTTTGCTATCACTTTTGGGAATGTATTCGCCACCAGGGTCAATGAGGTGAATCTGATGCTGCTTACACTAAGGGAGAAGTGATTTCTCTTCAGCTGTTGGATGACAGCCTGGGGCAGTCTCCTTCACCTACCTGCCTGCCTAAAAGACTATGAGGTTTAACTGAGGACAATGGTGTGTTGCTTTGAGACTTCCAAACGAGACCGTATGAAGACACAGTATATTATAAGCATTACTTTTAGTATAATGACTTGTTCTGCTGTATTCCAAAACCATGTATAAACAATTGTTCAAGTGAGAAACTTTCCTGCAGCACTGAAAGATTCCTAAGGTTTTTCTTATCTAGATTTTCAAAGGTATCCATAGATTTTTGATGTTTTGATTTCTGCTTGTCCATTTCAAATAATTCCTGCCCCAATAAGTTTGGTTTTCAGTGGCAATCAGACTTCACAACGCAGCACATATTAGTGGGAGCTGTTGTGCAGAGGAATGAGTACTTGAAGATAAAGTGATGAAGATGAGTCCATGGTTGGAAGCTCAAGTGAGCTATCCACATAAATTCATAGAATTATTTAGGCTGGAAAAGACCTCCAAGATCATCTAGTCCAACACTTAACCTAGCACTGCCAAGTCCACCATTAAACCATGTCACTAAGTTCTACATCTAAACATTTTTTGAAGACCTCCAGGGATGGTGACTCAACCACTTCCCTGGGCAGCCTGTTCCCATGTCTCACAACCCTTTCAGTGAAGAAATTTTTCCTAATATCCAACCTAAACCACCCCTGGCGTAACTTGAGACCATCTCCTCTTGTCTTATCGCTTGTTGCTTGGGAGAGGAGACTGACCCCCACCTCGCTACAACCTCCTTTGAGGCAGTTGTAGAGAGTGATAAGGTCTCCCCTGAGCCTCCTTTTCTCCAGGCTGAACAACCCCAGCTCCCTCAGCCACTCCTCATAAGACTTGTTCTCCAGACCCTTCACCAGCTTTGTTGCCCTTCTTTGGACATGCTCCAGCACCTTGATGTCCTTGTAGTGAGGGGCCCAAAACTGAACACAGCATTCGAGGTGCGGCCACACCAGAGCCGAGTACAGAGGGACAATCCCTTCCTTAGTCCCGCTGACCACAAGATTTCTGGTACAAGCCAGGATGCTGTTGGCCTTCTTGGCCACCTGAGCACACTGCTGGCTCATATTCAGCTGGCTATCAACCAGTACCCCCAGGTCCCTTTCCTCCAGGCAGCTTTCCAGCCACTCTTCCCCCAGCCTGTAGCGTTGCATGAGGTTGTTGTGCCCCAAGTGCAGGACCCAGCACTTAGCCTTGTTGAACCTCATACAGTTGGCCTCGGCCCACCGGTCCAGCCTATCCAGATCCCTCTGTAGAGCCTTCCTACCCTCGAGCAGGTCAACACTCCCACCCAACTTGGTGTCGTCTGCAAACTTATTGAGGGTGCACTCGATCCCTTCATCCAGATCATTGATAAAGATATTAAAGGGAACTGGCCCCAGTACTGAGCCCTGGGGGACACCACTAGTGACCGGCTGCCAACTGGATTTAACTCCATTCACCACGACTCTTTGGGCCTGGCCACCCAGCCAGTTTTTAATCCAACAAAGTGTACGCCTGCCCAAGCCATGAGCAGCCAGCTTTTCCAGGAGAATTCTGGAAAATTGTGGGAAACAGTGTCAAAAGCCTTACTGAAGTGTAGGTAGAGATACATCCACAGGCTTCCCTTCATCCACTGAGCATGTCACCTTGTCGTAGAAGGAGATCAGATTCGTCAAGTAGGACCTGTCTTTCAGAAACCCATGCTGACTGAGCCTGACCACCTGGCTGCGCTGTTAAGTGCCACGTGATGGCACACAGGAAGATCTGCTCCATGAGCTTCCCCAGCACCGAAGTCAGGCTGACAGGCCTGTAGTTCCCCGGATCCTCCTTCCAGCCCTTCCTGTAGATGGGCATCACATTTGCTAGCCTCCAGTCAACTGGGACCTCTCCTGATAGCCAGGACTGCTGACAAATGATGGAAAGCAGCTTGGAGAGCACTTCTGCCCACTCCCTCAGTACCCTTGGGTGGATCCCATCCGGCCCCATAGACCTGTGTACATCTAAGAGATGTAGCAGGTGGCTGACCATTTCCTCGTGGATTATGAGGGCTTCATTCTGCTCCCCGTCCCTGTCTACCAGCTCAGGAGGCTGGGTACCCACAGAACAACTGATCTTGCTGGTAAAGACTGAGGCAAAGAAGGCATTAAGTACCTCAGCCTTATCCTCATTTCTTGTCACTATGTTTCCTCCCACATCCAATAAATGATGGAGAGTCTCCTTGGTCCTACTTTTCTTGTTCATGTATCTATAAAAGCATTTTTTATTATCTTTAACAGCAGTAGCCAGATTGACAGCAGTAGCCACAGCTCTGTTCAGCCAGGCCAGTCTTCTTCTGTACCAGCTCATCTTTCAGCACGTGGGGATGGCCTGCTCCCCTGCCTTTAAGATTTCCTCCCTGAAGAGTGTCCAGCCTTCCCAGACTCCTTTGCCCCTCAGGACTGCCTCCCATGGGACTCCACCAACCCATCTCCTAAACAGGTCAAAGTCTGCCCTCCGGAATTCCAGGGTGGCCGTTCTGCTGACCCCCCTCTTTACTTTTCCAAGAATCAAAAACTCTATTAATTCATGATCACTATGCCCAAGACGGCCTCCAATGAATAGATACTGCAGAAAAATAGGTTTAAATTTTAAACACATCAGTTGTGATACTAATCAACCCTCATCAGTGCCAGCAGGTAAATGGGATGGGATGGATATTTTACAACATGCCATCACACCTCAACTCCTAGAACAGAAAGAGGTAATCAAAATTATGGCATCCTGTTTACACTGCAGGTAAGTGCAGTGTAATTAATCCAGTTCCTGAGGGTGAACATCTGCTGTACTGCTCAGTTGTCTCCTATTAAGCTAAAAAAGAAATACATATTTATATTTCCTTGTGAATCTTTCTATTTGGCTGTTGATAATTATTCCTCATTTCCTGATCTTTCTCTCTCAAATGTACACACACAAGCGGAATACCTTCTTCCAACTATCACAGAATCACAGAATGGGCAGGGTTGGAAGGGCCCTCTGAAGACCACCTAGTCCAACCCCCCTGCCGAGCAGGATCACGTACAGCACGCTGCGCAGGATGGCATCCAGGCGGGCTTTGAATATCTCCAGAGAAGGAGACTCCACAACCTCTCTGGGCAACCTGTTCCAGTGCTCTGTCACCCTCACAGTAAAGAAGTGTCCCCTCATGTTGAGCTGGAACCTCCTGTGTTCCAGTTTGTGCCCAGTGCCTCTCATCCTGTCGCTGGGCACAACTGAGAAGAGACCGGCTCCATCCTCTGGACACCCTCCCCTCAGTTGTTTGTATACATTATACAGTTTATACACTATAACAATACGTTGGAATGAACTGTGCCCTTTGCAGATTAGAAATTCTTTCCTCTGCTTGATTCAACTTGGCTTCGAGTAGATGCTGCCCTTCAAATAAATCTTTGATGTATTAGATTTTTTTTTCTTGGGCTACTGGACCAAAACCAGCCTTCCTCTGCTTTATTTAAAGGTATTGTTGATCTGGAAAATCAACAAACTAGTCAATTACTACTGAAGCTAGCTAAGAATATCTGGTTAGATATTTTTCTTTGGAAAGTGTATTTTTTTTCCAAAGTAAGACATTTGAAAGGGTTTGTTACAATTAATTTCTTTACTTAAGAAAAGTTTGGGGGAAAACTTCAACATTGTCAATCCATTCCACTTGGCTTTTTTAAATAAAAAGGGTTTTGTTATTGTCTATTTATAAATTTTAGTTAACTTACACTTCAAAAAGTAAAAAAAAAACATGTTAAAAAGAAATAAATGCTTGAGAATTTTTCTAAATTTTCATTAAACTTTTCTAATTTATTCTCTATCATCAGTTTTATTAGAAACAAGAAATAATCTGAAGCCTTTCATATTTCAAAAGCATAAATATCCTGGAAATTTAAATTTTAACTAGGTCATTAGACTTCACAACAAAAAATAGATTTCCTTTGACTAATAAGAAGTGGGATGTTTTTGTTTTTGTTTTAAAAAATAGGTTTAAAACTTCTTAGTGAAGAGGAATTATTGATTAGCTGGTAACCTCTTAATCTAAAAGAAAGAAACAGATTAAAGCACGCTATCAGGCAATTTTGGTAGCAAAAAGAAATTTTTTGAATTACAAATGCAAAGACTATCATATGAAGTTTGATGGTGACAGTAGAAATAATATTCACGGGTTAGAAAGCCTCCCCCACAGAGTTTTTGTGTATGTGTGCCTGTCTTGCCAGCTCAAGTTAGGAGGGAGGAAAGGTCATTCTGGCAATTATTTTAAGAAACCATGCTATAAGCAGCAGCATGTCAGGACCAGAACACAAGCTGTAGGTGCAAAAGGCATTCCCAGGCTCCTAGAGGAAAGCCAGCAGGTGACGGGGAATATGACGGCAACTGCTGCAGGTTCATTCACTGCAGCACATGAGTTAAGCCGGCTGCTGAGAGCACCTCTGCCCGCCCCGGGCAGAAGGTCCGCGTTTAGGGCATGGCCCTGCCTGCATCCACTCGCCCCTCTGCAGCCCCGCAGCCTTCCAGAGACCTGCGTATAAAGGCCCGGTCCAAAGTGTATGGCCAAGACAACCAAAGAAATGCGTGCAGCACTGCTAATGTTTTTACACAATCTGTCTAGATGGTTGGTGAAGTTTAACGGTCTAACCAACCCTTCATGACCCTGCCTCTCAGTGGAGGGTTGATTCATGTGTCCAGTACAATACCTCCTTTCCATGAGGATTAAAAAAGCCTTTGTTCTGTCTTCACAGAAAATTTTATAGTATACCCCCAGCTTAAATAATAATCCTCTAAACTGGTTTATGCAAAAATTAAGTGCATAAAACCTTATTAGCTGCTTTCAAAGAATGCTTCCTGTAAGCTTTCGTATGTACCTTCTTTTAAACAAAACATTAGCAATCAAAGCTTCAAATCAAGTCTATATATAATGGTGTCAAAACATCTAATTTTTAGTGTATCTAAATATTGCTTTAATGTAGTTGCAGCCAAGAAATAAAATTTCACAATAGTAAACTAAGCAAGAGGTTGTTCGTGAATACAATAAATGCCAGCTCAGGTTGTGTGAATGGAG
The DNA here is from genome assembly GCA_013399475.1 of Chauna torquata. Lineage (NCBI taxonomy): Eukaryota > Metazoa > Chordata > Aves > Anseriformes > Anhimidae > Chauna > Chauna torquata. Next base: position 136,123 of record VXAL01007883.1, read on the forward strand.
GACTTCATATCCAAGAACATGAAGTTCATCCAAATTATTCCTAACCGTGCAGAGAAAATTTGGCTTTCCAGTTCTTCAGGAAGCCAGACTGCTGAGGATTTCTCCTCTGTTTTATCATCTCCTTTCCAATGTGTAGCAGAATCTATCCACTTCGGCATTTACTTCAATTTGAAGTGGTAAACGGTCTCACTGGAGTCTTTGGGACCGCTGGCGGGAACATGCATTGATGCTTTAGAAGGATAAGCCTGTAGCTGCAGCCCTAATCCTCCATTCTGTTACAGCCGCTGGATGCTAATTCACGCAACATAAAGCTGTGCTAAAGCTGGGGATCCATCTCGGGGCTCTCCACTGAAACGAGCAATCTGCGGGTGCCTGTTACTTGCTGTTTACTCTTTTCTCCTGAGTAATAGCATGGTGATTATGTGCAGGGAAAGAAAGACAGGGCAAGAGCTCCTCATGCCTTGGAGATGCAGCAGAGTCCCTGTAGATCAGAGCAGGCTGGGAGCTGCTCTCACCCACGCTGCAAGCAAGGCGGCTGCAGAATATCCCGGGGATGGGGAAGGCACAAGGACCACCGCTGTTCACTGTTTAGAAACACAATGCTATGCCAAGGAAGAGCACAGAAGTTATGACTAACGAGTCAAGTCATGGAAGATCGAGTGAACCTTTTTTAAGGGGATGCTATCTTTATTTGTATATACCCAATAATTCATATCAAATAGGTTTCAGCTGAGAGCCATGGATGGAGTTAGGGCTGAAACTAACAGGCTCCGACCTCTTTTTAAAATGAACAACATACAATGAATCGTACATTGCAAATGTATAATATGGACGTCAGGAAAAGAATGGAGGTGAAGGTGATATTCCCATTTTTAAAATCATAATATCTGAGTCTTGGTGATGGGAGTAGGACAAGGTAATCATGCTGCATAATGTAAGGCACTTATTGGAGCAGCTTCATTTAAAAAGCTATCTCCCTAGTTCCCTGCATGGGCAACGTCAAGTAAAAGACTCCCTAAAAGACTCTCCCAGAAGGGGATGGGCCTAGTTCTGAACTGGTGGAGAAACTTCTTAGCTGAGTTGGAGAGGAGCCTACAGGGAGCAAGCACCCTGCCAGCAACTACCCTTCATGTAGTCACGTGCCACTTAGCAGGTGGTGGGAGCACCTTCCATTGCGAAAATGCTTAAACTACTGTAAGCAGCACAGAAACTTAATGGTTAATTAGGTACTCAGGCACATACATACTTCAGAAAAAATATTTTGCAAATGGTCCTTAATAACCTGCTGTTTATTGATTTATTCAAGGGGATGTAGGTTCATAACCCGCTTACGGAAGGAGGGAGTCCGAACTGAAAATGTTTTGAAAATGTAACCCACTATATGTAGCTGCAGTAACGAGACTGATCTTTTTCTTATCTGTAGGTTTGTTTATTTAAATCTATGGAAACAAAAAGAGCTCTAGGTGCCTTGACATGTATTAAGAAATTCAGATTAACCTCAATGCATGACCAATCCTAGTAATTTCCTCAATGTGCAAAGGGAAAATAAAACTCTCTGCTAACTACTAATCCCAGCCCTAATATTCCCCCAGATCTCAACTGCCCTCTTCCTCCCCAAAAGCCCAGGAATAAAGATGTGGCCTTTACAGGATGCCTAAAAGATCAGCAGTAAGCTTATTTCAGAATAAAGAAGAGGGAAAGAAAAACAAAACACAAAAAACCTCACCCTCCCTGAACAATGCTTAACATTTTTTGATATGAAGGAGCAGCTTTTTGACACTCCCAAGGCTATGTTCATTTTTAGCAAACAAAGGACTGTATGTTCTTTTTTGTTACCCCTGCTTGCTCACTCTTTTTTTCTTTCTAGTGAGGGCAACACAAAAATCAGAGGCACTTTGACCATCACACACATTTATTCTTCACATTTCCTAATTTGACATTATCTGTGCTCTGCATCTAAACCAAAAATCTGGATGTTGACAGCAAAGACAAGCAGCCAGGTTACATAAGTGTATTTCCATAGCACTTACAGTTAAACAGCATTGACAGCCTCAAGAATTCAGAACCATTAACCAGATCACCCCACAACAGGAAATTGGTTAAAAAAAACACACTATTTCCCTTGTGATTCCTATTTTCTGCCACAGCTGTTCCACAGCATGTGTTAAAGTCAATAAGTTGGGTGACAATCTTGACAACATCCCTTTAATGTTGCTCCTGTATATAACTTCCTAATATTCATTAAGGCTACAAAAACAGATATGCTATTACAGATGTATCTTGTGAGTTCATAAATGCAAAGCTGAGCTTTTAGATTCACCCCACACCTCTACCACTCTGGTGAGCTCATGAAATAATTCTCCCACTTCGAATGACTGCAAAGCTACAAGCCACTAAAATGAGGGTTTTATAAGAAAAAAAGTGACAAAGAAATCTGAATCAAAACCAGTCCTACCAATTGCAAGTATAACTCTAAATAAATTTGGGTATGCCTGAACCTAAAGTGAGACTGAAGAGAGGAAAAATTGCATATATTTGAGTGAGAGGATATTCTATTAACTACACAGTTGGAGGTTAAAACAAATACAGATGTGATCCTGTAAGACATTAAACTTGATAATGTGTTATGAAAGCAAAGAAAATCTGTTTTCATTTCATTCCAAGTGCCCTTAAAAATTACAGAACAGCTGATACATAACAAAAATGCAGTTAATTCATACAAGAATAAAAATAATAGAAAAGTCAGATTAAATCCACAGTGCGTAACAGTAATGCTTGTGAAACAAATGGAACCAAACCAAGGTAAACAATCAAAACCTCACACCTTTCTACAGAGCCAAGCCAGTTATATTAATATATAATAAGCAAAGTTCCCTACTCATCCATGAATGCTAGAGAAAATGTAAAAGAAAAAACAACATCAAAGCAAAGAGCAAAACTTACTCCACTTCCTACCAACTGCTGTAAACTGAAGGCCCTTTTCATGACTGCGCTGATCTTTACACTGAAAACAGTGACAGATGTAAATATAATCTATATGCTCATTAACAAGTGGAGACTGGGTGAAAGCAGCATATAAGCATTTTTAGACTATACCTTCCCCTTGATTATAACCTCTCTGTTGCTAGTGATGCTCACAAATGAACCTGTCTTTCCATAGCAACTGTCCACGCCAGTAATATCTTCCCACAGATTTTCAAGCCAAAGAAGAGAAAGAATCTGAAAATCCAGCAAAGTTGCCAAGTGACACAGCGACTGCTCCAGCAGAGCAGGCAAGCACTTCGGTGCTGCAGGGGGCAGGTGGGGAGCAACCTCTGCAGGCCCCAAACACGGATGGGGCTCCTGTGCCAGGTTCTGCGCATGCAAGTGGTGCAAAACAGGCTGAACCCAAAATGGGCTTTTGGTTCAGGGTTGAGCACATGCTCGTGTTCAGTCTGTGTTTTACTGTTGAAAATGTCAGTGGAAATGTTGAAATTTTCTACAGCTTTTCCCCAGGAATATTGCAGACAGGTAGAGCTCACTGGAAGTATATATTTATATATTTATTTGGGGGGGTTCCTGAAAACTTTACCAGTGTTCTTAAAGGGCTACCTCTAAGAAAAACAATTCTTACAACAACAAAAAATCTGTGCTTTTATTTTGAGTAGCTGATGGAAGAGATGAAAGGAAGCATCAGGTCTAGGAAAAAAAAAAAAAGACGGTAACTTTGAACAGAAGTCACAAAGAATATTTACCACTCTTCCTCATCTGCTGCTGCACTCCCACACAGATCAGCTCACAGCAGCAAGTCCTAACAGAAGGGTCACCACAGTGTCTCTTCTTTCAGGGCAGTTAAAACTCCTGAAGTTTAGATTTCATTCCTAGACATACATTTATTAAAAACAAAACAAAACAAAACTCGCTTTCTTTTTTTTGTATTTCCATTCTTTCATTATGGAGAAGCTTCTCTGCTTACTTTCTCTGCAAATAACTGTAAAACAAGGTTGGATGCCTTCACTTGTTTTGAAAACACAGATGGGAAAAACGTTACAGGAAAACAAACTTTTGGAAGAAGAGTTGCTGGGTTGTCATACACAAAGTTAATTCCTGTTTACGTTGTTGGAACGATCAAAACATATAGTAGCTCACACTACGGGTGGAGAACAACCAGCCGCAGTAGCACTCTGGAAACATTTGCTGTGGGCAGTACTCAGTGTACTAGTCCAGACACGGTTTCAGTAGAAGATCCTTCCATCAATATTGCAAAACATTAGCTCTGGTTTTGTTCCTTTCCATATTTTAGGCTACTCGCTGTAGTGTTCACATACCTTCTTTCACAGTACCAGGCCGCACATTAAGCACAGACCTTGCAGGACGTCTGCACAGGCTAAGTTGTGACGGACGAGTCCTTCACGACAGCGTATACTGAAGCACCTCCCGTGACACCCAAGCAGAGCAGGGCAGCTTCCCAGGCAGGCGCGGGAAGCCAGGCCACAGCTGCAAACGCAAAGGTTTCTACTTGCGGCTCAGCACAACCAGTTTTGAACTCTCAAGGAAGACCCCTCTGGTAGCAGTTAGGGGAGGTAACCTCAATTAGCAGGACTAAGACACGCTTGTCCAACACATTCAGAAGATTTAGTATCATTTTTAAGAAAATTTAATACCATTTTTATGGATATTAACATCGTGACAGCTGGTTAATGACGACATGTAATAGGTATCGTGAGTGTCTTGTCCTGATGTGAACTAAAGCACAACAATTTCTGAAAAATACCTCACGGGGAAAGAACTCCGCCGCCTTCTAGGCCCCTAGGGCAGAGGACGCCGTTTTACACGTTTGAAACAAGAGCTGCTGTTATCAGACTGCTGAAAACTTCATCCCCACTTGGCTGTCATGTGTCTTCCGTCGAGAAAGACGAAAAGCGTTATTGACCTGAAACTGCACCCGAGAGCCGCCGCGACTTAAACGGTGGCTGCAAGGAGACCGCTAAGCGTCCGCCAGCGGGGCAGACGCTTCGCCGCTTCTCCGCCAGCCGCCTCGCCGCGCTCCGGGACGCGGCCAGAGACCGGGCCGCCCAGCCAGCCCCCACCGGCCCCGGCCACCCGCGCACCGTCACGAGCCGCCGCCAGC
>VXAL01007883.1:151355-207109 GCA_013399475.1 Chauna torquata
GCTGGCACACTGTGGTGTGTAGTGAAGAGCACATAAGCAGGTTCCCCACCTCTCAGTCCTTGTTAGGCATGACTATCTTGTACAAGTACTGCAAACTGCCTGTATTCTTAGAAAATTAATTAGAAGAAAGAGTAATTACTTTTTTCTTTTTTGGGGGGGGAGGTGTGTAACTAACTGGTACAAAAGTCACCTCCGAGTACCTTAGTGTCTTAAGTCACATATACATGAAAATTAATGGAAAAACTTAAACCCTTCAGTACCATATAGATACACTTTAAAAGTACCCTGTATCTAGCATTTCCGCTTACACGAAAGCAAGATAGATTAATCATTAGTATTCCTAGTATAAAAACCTAAAGATGTTTGAGTAAAGTACTTGTAACATTAAAAAAATTAAAGTTCTAACTAGTTGTATGTTCAGTACACAATGCAATTAAGCGGTGCACAGTCTTCGCCATGGAAACTTTCTGCAGGAACAAAATCTGGACAGTAACAGAAATTTGGAAGTTACACATAAAGCAATCCCTTTGATAACTGCCAGTGCTGTAACAACAATGGCAGCAGCAAGGCCAAGAGAGGTTGTTTTTCCATGTTAAAATAATGTGGTTCATTGTTAAAAACAAACCCTACATATGAATGGAGTGTTTATTTATCTGGATGACAGGAACCCTGAAATAGAGCTGGTTTTCATCTGCAGAGAAAAAACAAGCAAAGTTTTATTACTCGTTCCTGTAAACCTTATGAGATCTGGAAAGTCACAAAAAGCCAGTGATTTTTTAGGCAAGTACTTTCTAATCATAACAGCGGACCTCATCATTGCTTGACGGGCTCAACAGTTTTATAACGTGCGGTAAGCAAGGCTTTCTTTTTTTATTTGGGACATGGTTGTTAATGGCTGCTAGAAGCGACAACCACAAAGAGGTTGGTGCCACTGACAAGGAAAGCTACAACGTATTAAGCTAAACCAAGAACTGTATTCTGGTGCACTGACTACTGCAACCCTAACTGAAGAAGAAACACATTTGAAAACTAAATTGTTATCTTTTGTGGCATAATTTAACTTCTGCCACTTTCTCCAATGTTTCTGAATTCAAGTCAAAAAAATTATAAGTTATAAAGCCAGCATATTTCCCATATAGACAAAAAAGCTAGTGGGGTCTGAATTAAAAGGCAAGACTTACTCCAGAAGATCCAGAAAGCGAGCATCCTCTGACCATCCCAAAGAAAGCAAGCAGCGTGAATGATGCACTGGAAAATACTGTGCAAAAGAGAGGAAAGGCCCCAGAGGAGGGTACATATGGAAGAAAAAGGTGATCGAAAAAAGAGACACAAGCAGGAGCACAAACATGCTGCCTCTCTTGCCTCTACCTCCATGTCCCTTCCAGGACTTTAGAGGAAACGGCATTCTGCTTCGATGGGGGAGCAAAAAAAAACACACAAAAAATCCACAGTTTTTGATGTTACCATTCAGTGCCTAAAGTAACTCCTACCTCCAATTTAGGAGCTCTGTCATATGTGAAATACTCACAGATTCTAAAGATGTCTTTTTTACAAAGACGAATTAATTATTTTATAGCAAAAACAGTATCACCTACAATCGCCAGGATAAGGCTCTTACAAAGTGCTGTAATACCATTTAAAATTCTGCATATTCCCTGTAACATTTAAAATACTTTTAGGAAGATGAATAAATGAAGAGCAGCCTAAACTAACACGTATTATGTCTTGTACTATGCTGCTATAGGCAAAAATGTGCTAGAGGTTGTATGACTTTGTCCAGACATAGTTTTCCATGTAATCAGATCCCACTAGCTGGATGACCCCAAATGTTTCAGTGCTGTTAGTGGCGGTTGCTCGTTCTCTCCTAAAAAAAAACCCTCTGAAACAGTTTCAGGTACTCAGTAGCTGCAGGTACTCTCCTTCAGATGAGGATCTAGATTCTGATTACTTGGGTATCAAAGAGTAGGGATGCTAAATGCAGTCTCTTACATATTTCAGTATCTTCTGTTGTACAAAATAAATATATAACAATTATATTGTTAAATTGTTACCATATTTCATATTATTTCTCTAGGAGCTTGCCTAAAGATTCTTGGAATAGAAGTTACTAATGAGAAAGTTATGCTTTGACTATTCTGCCCTCTTTGGTGAGGATTAAATACAGAACAGACCTCTACTTCTCTCATGATGATTGCCTACATTTGGGTTAAAAGAGAGTAATCAATTACAAAAACTTGTTTAAAAATGGGCTGCTTAGAGATGCACTGTGGATACAATTTCATTTTTAATATATTCACAGTCCTATTAAATTAAGAAAAAAATTCAAGTTCCATTTGAATTTTAAAAATTAAGGCATATTTTTCATAAATATTCATAATAAAACGGTCATCTGTCAAAACATACAAATACAAGTTCAAAATAGGTGCCTGCACAAGCAAAGATTTGGCTTTTACTAACTGTTTATGAACAGATGTAACTGCTGTTTGACTCGGTAGTTATATATACACACACATGCATACCAAGCTGAAGGAAATTACTGAAGTCTGCCAGCTGGAGGACAGTGGAGCATCCATTTGGCAGATGTTTTATTTCCTGTGCTGCTCACCAAACCATAGTTGGCATGTACTGAATCTCTATTGAACTCCAGGGAATGTGATTTCAAACAATAGAATAAGAAATGTGGGCAACATTCAACAGGAGAATATTTGTAAGAGGGTATCCTTCTGTGGGAGTCAGCAATACTCCAGAGAAATGGATGCATTTTTGTGGGCAAAATGCAGTACTTGATTCCAGAATACTCTCAGCTAGTAGAACTCCATTTTGATAGCAATTTATATAAAATCTTAAAAAAAAAAAAAAAAAAAAAAAAAAAATTNGTACATAGTACCCAGGTCCCAACAGAGTTCCTGTTCGAAAAGAGACAGTTCTAAGTGTTAGTTCTGGAACTAGCTTGTGTCCTTTCTTCACTCTTACAAAATCTTCTTTTAAACCTCTAATAGTAGATCCAGCTCTTCCATAGGTACCCGCACTCTTAATTCTTTTTCAGTCATTAGATCAAGCATCTCTTGCAGCTGATCAGGGAAGTACTCCACTGCATCCATATAGAGTACCTAGAAAGGTAATGTTAAAATGAGAACCTTTTCTCTGCCATCTTTTTATCATAGCAAGACACACAGTAGAAAGAAGTTTGTAGACATGCAAACAACCCTGTACCAAGAACACAAGAAATACCATACCTTTCTTAAAACACAAGCAGAATTAGTACTTCTACATTCACATCAATGTAGATGTTTAACCAAGTCTTTTCCAACTCTTACTAAATAAGTGTATTCAAAAAGTTAAAACGTAGATCAAGAGGTGCTGGAGCATTTGCAGCATATACAGACATCACCTGGGGAGTTGCAGGTATTCCTGAATAACTTCTCTTACTATTAGTTAAATGCATTCTGGCTTGCCTATATACTTCTGCTACCAACATGCTCATGATAAAATATGGTCTGCAAGACACAACTACTTCTAGATCACACAGAGAGGACTTTGTTATCTCTTTGTTCCATGCAATATAACACCTTTCTGTTCTGAAATGCAAACAGCACTGACCACTATGTTTGTCTCCATTTCAGATATATTTCTTTTTTGCAGAAAATCTTACAGTAGTTCTCCTTTGGAAAGCTCTACTTTCATTTATGTATAACTCATTATGATAAATACTAAATTCTAACTTTTTTTTTTTTAATGCAGAACTTAAAAAATTAGAGTATTAACGACAAGCTTACTTTTTTTTTCTATGCTTACCTTTGCCCAAGGACAGTTTTGAATGGCTTTATAAAACAATCCTTTAGTTTTTTCTTTTCTTCCTACTGAAGCCTGCATGAGAAAAAAATGTTCATATTTCAATACAGTACTACCTGAAATTATAAAACAATTGTACCTGAGACAAAGAAAATACTACTGAAAAGCTCAGTGTTCCTCTGTTGAGGAGTCACTACTATATACTGTGACGGCTATACAGTCTGGTTACACTGATGATTATCTGACTAATCAAAGAGATGTCTTTAGGGGCTTTCAGGGCTTTACTAGCAAGACAAGTAGTAGAATAAAGAGTAGCAGAAAGAACCTCTACTGAATACTTCAGCTGCAGTCACTGCTTTTACCTGTAGTTGACAATAATATCGCAATGAGCAAGAGCGCAAATCGCTACCCAAAACTTACACTACACAAGAGCATCTTTGGTACCATGAAGGTGGTAATACGTTATTCTTGTGCACTGGAGAGATTATACACACATACTTTGCCAGTCAGTATAAGCTTGTTAAGGTTGGATCCCTTACGTACGAAAATGGACATGTTAAATTAGCATCTGTCTGGAAGGAGTTAAAAGTTCTCCCTCAAAGTACTCATTCAACTTTTTGATACAAGTACAGAGCACACAGCTATCAAAGTTCAAAAAAAAAAGGCAGGGGGGGAGGTAGCAGACGTCAGAGTGCTGAACAGCCTGCTTGGCTTCAGTCATCCTAGTTACAGGTAAAAGTATTTACCATTTCTTGTTAAGAAATCTTCTGAATTGGGCTGCTTTAAAAAACACTTTACAAACACAGGATTTCACGGCCACTCCAAAAAAGCAGTAAACCCAAGACACCAAAAATACATTAAATGCATTGCGATGTTTGGAGAAGAAGAGATCTTCAGTCATGAGTTCACATTTTCTCTTGTTCTGACTACTGCTAAAAATCAGTAGGTTCCCTTGTCAATGCTCAAAATCCAGAAATTCTTTTTCATATTATTGGTAAATTGGTTGTAGAAACACGCTGTTCTGGTGTCCTGATCTCCGTTTGCTGAATAGCTATGCATTTTACTTCCTGGAAACTCCACTATTAGAGCTGTGCTGAAAACTGGCTGAACTGCTGGCTTAGCAATGGTGAGGCCACACCTGGAGTACGGCATCCAGTTCTGGGCTCCCCAGTCCAAAAGAGACATGGACATACTGAAGGGAGTCCAACGAAGGACCACAAAGATGGTTAAGAGACTGGAGCACCTCTCCTATGAGGAGAGGCTGAGAGAGCTGGGATTGTTCCGTCTAGAGAAGAACAGGCTCAGGGGGATCTTATCAATGTATACAAATAACTGAAAAGAGGATGTAAAGATGATGGAGCCAGGCTCTTTTCAGCAGTGCCCAGTGCCAGAACAAGAGGCAACGGGCACAAACTGGAACACAAGAGGTTCCATCTGAACATCAGTAAACACTTCCTTTACTGTGCGAGTGATGGAGCACTGGTACAGGTTGCCCAGAGAGGCTGCACAGTCTCCCTCCCTGGGCAGACTGCTCTGGGAAGCCCTGCTTGAGCAGGGGGGTTGGACAAGATGACATCCAGAGTTCCCTTCCAACCTCAAGCATTCTGTGATTCCGTGAAGTTATACAAAATCAGGATCTAGATTTGACTGAAAATCAAAGTCCTTACAATTTCCATACAGAACCCTAAAGTAGGTCTAAAACATGAATACAAGTCATCATCGCTTATTTACATAAAGATCACAAAATCCTAAGTCCCTTAAATTTGCTTCCTCTTTTCTTAAATTTTGTTCCCTGCCCACTTGCCTTTATATCATGAGAAAGAGCAGGTGGAATCCATTTATTGACATTTTATGACATAAGTTTTATCTGTGTAACATGGCAGCCACAATAACTTGCTTGCACCTGTATTAGTCAGAAGCTATCACTCCTTCTAATCCATACAAATTAAATTTTCCCTAATACTTCAAACAATAGGCAGCATGAAAATTCACAAATACATTATCTTGAAAATCATACAGGTATGGCACCATTTAGCATTCCTTTTTTATACAGTGTTGTATCTGTGCTCATGAGAAGTTCCAGATCTGGTAAATGTAGTAAACTGATACACTCTTCTTACCAGAAAGTTCAAATACATTCTCCACAGCAGTGGACAATGGGTACCATTTTCGCTCTGAATTGCGTGTTCAAAAAGAGCTATAATCCTATTTGTTAACCCAGTTTCAGGAATAGTGGAATATATTTCACCGATGTCTGCCCTGAAACACAGAGGTGAAAAAAGAAAAACAATCACTTAAACACAAGCTAAAGGACCACATCCAGATGAAAGAGGGTAAAGATCAACATACTGACTCTGTTCACATAGCGCTGTATATAGCCAGAGTTTTGCATTTCGTGCTGCAAACTCTGAACGTTATAAAACAGATTTGTAGCACTTTCTAATCTAATCAACAATTTTCTAATTAGGAAAATCTGTTAAAAGAAGATGAGATATTTTGTGAAAATTGCTTACAGCATGTTGAAAAATTAACCCTGCTCAACTGGAGGAGATACTTGCTCTTTGAGAAAAACAATCTGCTATCATATGATCTTAAAACGCTTATCTTAGTCTTCATTCACGTAACATTCATGTAACATTCAAAACTTGGCAGACCAGCCCAAACCAAATTCGAGTCTAGGTCAGCAAGCCTTGTTTTGGTGCCCAGGCAAGTTTGTTCAAATTCACCCCTGGCACCTTTGTAAGACCATCTGTAGGTCTTGGATCAAGCCCTAGGCTACAGCTCTGGATGTCAGCTGCAATTGCAGTAGAAAACCATTTTATTTTTTACCTAGAGTTTCAAATCCCACAAGTTCCAGGCATAACACAAAAGAAGGTGCATATTTTTCACTGAAGCATTACTTTCTACCTACAGCTGATACAGACTGGCTTATTTGTCATACTTATGTTGAAAGTAAGAGCCTGGACCGCTCATGGCAATATCACCTCTGCCTCTGTGCATTTTCCTACTCTGCCGGCTTGCTCCACTCATGCTAAACACTTGCTCCTAACTTGCCTCTTTTTTCAAGGGTCTCTGAGGTCATGTTTCCTCTCATCTTAACCTTAGCCATGGCAGAATACGATGTAATGTACTCTGCATGGAGTCAGGCATTTGAAGCATTGTACCTCAATCTGATTTATATATGCTACTGTTTTACCCTTCATTTCTTTAAATGAATTCCATGCACTTAAACATACAGAAATAACAAACAGAATAGGAAACAGTCACACATAGTACCAACCTTTTCTTAGTTTGTCACGACATTACAAAACATTAGTTTTAATTCATGACTCACAGGCCGTTTCTCTCTCTTTTGCAGTAGTTCAGCTCCACTCTTGCAACATCCAACTCATCCCTACACAAATGTAATCTACAGGAACAGCTATGCTAGCAGAGAATAGTCTGGAAAGGAACTAAATGTCACAGAGAAAATCATCACCCTGGAATTTTAACACGGGTTTCCAGTAACAAGAATGGAAACCTATCATAGTGTCAGTCTGTAATTAACAGTAAATCAAATTACAATCTTCCTTCACATTTGGCAGCTGTAGAATTCTTATTGCAATTTAGGATCACATACTCTGACAGCTCAGGAATGTCACTATCACGGGTGCATGCCTGTTGCCAAACTGTGGCAATCAAAGCAGGGGGCACACCATCATTTTAAAGTATACTGAAAATTGTGTAATTTCATCAAGTGCTAATATTGTAAGCTTACAGCTATGTAAAGCTTCCAGATAACATTTTCTTAGAAATCTCTGTTGCTGTGTGCAGACACAAAGAACCAAGCCGCCAATATTGGGCATACATAGGTAGCACTGGATAGGTAGCTCCAAGCAATGGGTAGACAAGTTAAAAAGACTAAGCTTTAAGAATAAACACATACCTCTATTCCTCACATCTCCTACCCTTTCTTCCTTTCCCAGGAGCAAAATATCTGAGCCCAGACCACACCACAAATTCAGGAAATTTCCAGCCTCCTCTACCTAGCAACAGCCTCATATAAAAACTCAATTCTCAAGTACTCACTATGGAAACAGATCTGCCACAACTGTATTCTGTGACACAGGAGCAAAGTAGGGCAGTGAGCTCAGCAAGAAACTGACATAGCTTTATATTACACTCCTTATTGCTGTAAATATTAAAATGCAGCAGGTTCTAGGCTCATAATGTCTACTTTGGCCATCTAAGCAGGCTCTTAGTTGTTTAAAAATTACTTAAAGAAATATGTATCATCTTGATGTCAGTGACAAATAATCAAACAAGCAATACACAATCTGATCCAGTAGAAAGGACGTGAGACTATAATCTAGGCCTCTAATTCTGTTCAGGATTCTGTCACCGTCTCACTGCCCAGTCTTGAACAAATAACCCTCCCTAGTCACAGCTTCTTCATCTGCAAATTGAGAACAATGATAGCATTTTCTCACCTCTGTTAAGTGATCAGACATATCAAGAAAAAAAAAAAAAGCATAACCATAAGGAGCTGCAAGATATTACCTCTGGACATGCTCAGTAAGTTTTTTTCTCATCTGCTCTGCTTGGATTGCAAACAGCCAAGGCTCTAAAGAGTTAGTAGACCTTGTGACACCATCAAAAAATCTTCGTGCTTTGCTAGCACTGTGAGACTTCCTCTGGATCTGGATATATGACCTCCACAGAGACTGGTTGCTCGGATACCGTTTCAGAGCCTCCGTTAGTGCCTCTCGCAAAGGATTCAAAGGATAAACACTAATTTTCGTGTGGAATCTGAGCAAATTTGTATGCAGCAGTGTGACAGCTTCAAGAGCAGTGGGAAGATTTTGAATGCCAAAATTCTCTCCAGTATTTTCACATTTCTGTGGACGAAGAACTTCAAGCTTTTCCAAAGCCTGCGCATATATTAATACTGCAGCATCAATCCCAACAGTCAAATACTGGAACACTGCATAACAACCAACCAAGTTAACTAGCTGATTAGAATCACTGACCTGATCCTGATCAGAAACCGGTGTTTTATTTAAATAATCTTGCAGTGCATGCTCATATGTCTTACGAGCTTTCAAGACATTAACAGATAACACTTGTCCATTATATGGTACATATGGTCCACTTTCAGCCAGTTTGGTCAATATATGAACAGCGCGTGACACAACAGCTCCTTCTAGACTTTCCAGTAGTTCCACTTCCAGCTGAGCATAAAGCAGACCGAGGCTGCACAGCTGGGGACTCTTCAGTCCTCCCGTCCCTGCCGTGCAAAGAGCTGTGTCAAATACCTTCCTAGCATCATCAATGTTACCAAGCAGCCATTCTAGGTAGGCATATAGTTTCCAGAGAGAAAGCTCATTTCGGTTGTCAGGTGCTTTAAGGAGATTCTTGGCCAATTTTTTACTTTTCCTCCCTTGTGCTTTCAGCTTCTTCTTGTTTTTCATTTGTAGACACTGAACTACCTGCAGGGGAGAATAAGCAGAACACATTTTGAGAGAGGCGAGAGAAGAAGGGGAAAACAAAAACAAAGCAAAAAAAGCCAAACCTCACAGCATTTTTTTTATTTCATTACTGTGTTTTCCTACTAGGTATTGTAAATTGTCAGAGCTGCCTGTTGTCTGCTCCCTCCAACGCACCCAAATTACACAGGCTTATCATTCACGTTCCTGGCACTACCATTAAATAGCATCAAATTCCACTCTTTTAAAAGGCCAACAACTCAAAAAAGGAGTTGCTAACCTGCAATGGTGGAGAACAAAATAAATGATCCTGTCTGGCTAGATGCAGCTTATGACCAGCACATTTAAACCTCCAAGTAGCTTCCACAGCATGAATGTGCTGGGGGAAAAATCTGGAGATTTCATGAGAGACCTTCTGGTTAGGTAGTGTTTGAGTAAGAGACAGGGAACTTCTCCATAAGGAAAACAAAATACTAAACGTTCTGAAGTGCTAAGACAAACTTGAGTTCTGTGGGCACCTATTAAAACAGTTTTACTTAATCCATATTCAAGTGACGAGGTGTTATTTCCTTCAATAACACTGCAAACGTAACTTGTAAAGGAAGTAGTGGGTTTCTTGGTTAGGTGCTCACATCATGGTATTAGGGATTATGCACTTTGTAGAATAGTTTGACAAAAGTACTTGGCTCATTCACTTTGCCTTGTAAAAAATGACTTGCATCCATTCCCGTCTAGCATACAAAGTATCATATAGCACTAGATAATATATTAACATTTATCCAAGACTGCAAAAAATATTTTATCACATGAAAGTATGCTCCTGTATAACATGTACTGAAGAACGGGGTTTGTTTTTTTTCCCCAACAATTTTTTTTTTCCCCAGGGCAATCTTAATTAGCACTTACTGCTTTGAATACTCAGTCCTATAAGACATAATTAAAATAAGTCCAGAGGAAAATAAAATATAAACACACAAGAAAGCCACACATCACAAAAGCAGTTACATTCATCATTCCTCATTACCTTAGATATTTCATACTGTAACCAACAAATGGACAGGTTAGATTTTTCCTTTCCTGAAAACAGCAGGAAAAGAACATGAAAAACATTCTGTATGAACTCCTCCCCGTCTTTACAGTGGCCTATATGATGTCTCCCTCTTAGCATCGTGTCCATATGACCAATACTGTTGAATCCAGAAAGTGGCATATCAATCGAAGTCAGTGGCTTTTCATCAGAAAGCACATTGTCAAAGATGTTATTTTCATCCATGGCAATATAGAGGTTGGGAGGAAAGAGTTTACTTATACATGGCACTCCCAGGAATTGCAAAAATGAGTACAGTAGTTGATGTTGAAGGTCTGGATTAGAAAGCTGGATTATAGACGGTCCAAGATCATCAAATAACACCTAAAAAAAAAAAAAAAAAAACCACCAAACACAAATCAAAACAAACTCAGTTAATTTATGCAATCAAGTAAAATCAACAAACCTGCAACTTATGTAACTAAAGAAGCTTTTGAAGTCAATAAATATTTATAATTACTATTAAATGGTTAGGGAATCTGATTCAAATTAAAAAAGGCAAGTTAAACAAGCAATGCATTCTTCCAGTTAGATGGTAAATTTGCTATCAAGACATTTCTTTGTCCTGGATTATCAAAGACCTCTACAGAAAACTTACACAATGAAAGTCTAAAAAGATATTATTGATTAGGCCATTTAATGCATTTTTATTTGAAAATCAATGTCTGACTTGACCTACTTCCCAAGAAGAAAAAAATTTCCAAATATCTGACTTGAAGCTAACTTCAAGCAACAAAACCTTTGTTTATTTAAAGCAGATACTTTCTTAAACACAGACTTCTGTGACATTTCCATATACAGATGAGAGAAATCAGAACAGCAAGGACAGACTGTTCACCTACAGCCCTTTTCAGAGTTTACCCTGAGATTCCCATGGATTTCAGCAGTCTCAGCACAAAACCTCAGGTGAATTTTGAATTCCAAACAAATGAAAAAAATAATTACTCCTCTAAAAATATCTATTGGCAACGAATCCAAACATAAGGGTAATTTTATCATCTCCCCTTGTTTTATTATATTACAGCGACCTGTCTTTCTGGATCTTCACAGTCTTCTTCAGTTTGCTTTTTGGTTTTGTCTGGCCTCCAAGGTAACCAATGTCGTGCTTCACGAGAATATTCAATATCCAGCCAAATGTGCCACTTGGGAAGAGTTTTATCCTTTATTTCTTCATCTTCATCTATCTCTTCTTCTTCATCATCTAAAAACAAATCAAGACATCCCCCAACACTATTATTAAAGAAAGAATTAATCCACCAAATCCAAAGACCAGACTAGACATACAATTTAACTACTTCAAAAAACATAAACAAATACCATGTTCATAGAACAGACACAAGACAGAGCTGAAAATTTCCATGTCCTAGTTCTGGGTTTTGACACCAAGTCTAAGTGCAGGTTTCCAAACTGTCTGAACCAGTGAATCAGTGTCAGCACTTAAACTTTCTCACAGAGGAGAAAATAAAACATCAACAGGCTGTGGGGCACTTAAAAACAGCAGTTTACAAGCAGCAGCCAAGAGCCAGTAGCTATCTTCTTGTGCAGTTCAGGTTCTTCAATTCATACCTGGGCATGCTATCTCAAATGTGCTCTATGAACATTCATGTGCATAAAACATTTTGAGAAAAACGCTGTAAGTAAAAAGTATTATGATGTTAAACATTGCAAACTAAGCTTGGCAGTGTTGCTTTAAAACACATGGTATTTTCAAAATTGTAAGCAACGGGCAATAGAAACAACCAATGTAGTTAAACACATACAAAAACAAGTGTTTAATCACATCCCACTTTTACGATGATCCTTTTAGACACTTAGATGTTATTACCCTATTTTTCCTGTGACAACAATATATTAATTCTGTGCTGTAACTGATGAGCCCTTGTAGCTTGAGGTTAAGGGAAAGCTTGTAGAGACTTTCTTGTTGCTTGGAAAAAAAAAAATCCTCAAAATTTATGGTTAGCTGCACTATTTTTTTTTTTTGTAAAAAATTATGCCACTTTTACACCTTCTCCAAATTCTCGTTCCTGGCATTTTCCATTAACTACACAAAACATTCCCACTCTCAATACTTAAATTTCAGGTAAAACAAACTGGTGGTGGCAACGTTTTCAGTCTCTGCACTTTTTATTTTTTTGTCATTTATAGCCTCCTTCAGCCAACTCCTCTATGAAAAATGACAGCATTTCCACAATTTAACCAGTGGTTCAGCTGTAATCTCTAATTAGGTCTTTAAGACTGTTAATTTTTTTTCCAAACTTTTGAGCTTGATACCAATGGGAAAAAGCATTGACATCATACATGCTGGACCTGCCCAAAACTGGCAATGGCCCTCTTCTCTATACTGAGCCTTCTCAGTTCGTGGGCAAAACGTCCCCAGTCACCAGCAGTGGAACTGCTGACCTCAGTTTAGGGGCAGGTAAATTCCATCTTGACCGAGGGACGAGGGAAGCTGTATTGGGTTTACATGGTAAAGGTTTGGTAGCAGGGGGGGCCACCGGGGTGGCTTCTGTGAGAAGATTCCAGAAGCTGCCCCGTGTCAGATAAGAGCCAGCTCCAGCCGGCTCCAAAAGGGACGCACCGCTGGCCAGACCTGAACCAATGAGCGATGTTGTTTGCGCCTCTATGAGAGCAGATTTAAGAAGGGAAAAAAACTGCTGCGCAACAGCAGCTGGGAGTGAGAGGAGTGAGAAACAGTCCTGCAGACACCAAGGTCAGTGAAGAAGGAGGGGGAGGAGGTGCTCCAGGTGCCGGAGCAGAAGTTCCCCTGCGGCCTGTGGTGAGGACCATGGTGGAGCAGGCTGTCCCCCTGCAGCCCATGGTGTACCACGGCGGAGCAGATCTCCACGCTGCAGCCCGTGGAGGAGACCACGGTGGAGCAGGTGGATGTGGCATGAAGGCGGCTGCAGCCCATGGAGAGCCCCCGCAGGAGCAGGCTCCGGGCCGGACCTGTAGCCCGTGGAGAGGAGCCCACGCAGGAGCAGGTGATCCGGTGGGAGCTGCCACCCGTGGGGGACCCATGCTGGAGCAGTTTGCTCCTGAAGGATGGACCCCGTGGTACGGACCCATATTGGAGCAGCTCTTGAAGAGCTGCAGCCTGTGGGAAGCCCACACAGGACCCGTTCAGGAAGGACGGCATCACGTGGGAGGGACCCCAAGTTGGAGCAGGGGAACAGAGAGCGACCATGAAGGAGCGGCGGAGACGAAGCGATATGGACTGACCGCAACCCCCATTCCCCGTTCCCCTGCGCTGCTCGGGGGGAGGAGGTAGAAGAGGGTGGATGGGGGGAAGGTGTTTTTAGTTTGCTTTTAGTTTCTCACTGCTCTAGTTTGCTAGTTATAGTAATAAATTATACTAATCTCCCTATGTTGAGTCTGTTTTGCCCGTGACGATAATTAGTGAGTAACCTGCTTGTCCTTATCTCAACCCTTAAGCCCTGGTCCATCATATTTTCTCCCCGTTTCTTTGAGGAGGGGGAGTGAGCGAGCGGTTGTGGTGGAGGTCGCCTGTTTAGCCGGGTAAAACCACCACAGAAGCACAGGATCATTTCTCATTTTCCTTACTAAAAGCAGAGCCAAACTTGCTTCATTAGAGTTGTTGCTTCAGCAGGAGCAGCAAAACAGAACCAACTCATCTTTGGTCAAACCATGTTTCAGCCCCCTGCTTCCCTTCAAGATGTATCTGTTGCAGAAATAGTCCTTGACGTTAAGGGAAGCGCTGTAGACAAGAGGACAAGGTGGTACTAAGCAGCAAGGAGTTTTCTGCATCTCTTGCTGAGACAACAGCCTTCACTTCTGCTCTGTCCAAGAAGCACCCAAGCCAGATGAAGAAGCAATTCCTTTATTCTGTGTCACACACAGAAAGTTTTCTTCTTATTGCTATGAGAAATTGAACTCTTCAGATATATGCTCCTAGAACAGAATCATTAACCTAGGAAACTTTTAGGCAACTATCATCGAAATACTATAATCCCATCTGCTCTATCAGTAAGATGAAAGGGTCTTAACAGAAGTAGCTTCCTTCCACTTTAGATGAGCACGGGTCTCAACCAAGTACTCGCACCTGTAGCCTTTTCAGAGCAGAGTAGAGAATATGCCATCCCCTTCCTCAGTTCTAATCCTTAAGAAGGACAACGGTATTCCATAAACAATATGATACATAGAACACTCAAACACATCCTTTTTTCCCTGTGAAGTGTGATATAGTTCCGTCCTGATCTTGGTAAACATTTTTGAAAACTTGTATGCAAAAACAGAAGAAACAGCTTCTATCATTCTAAACAAACTGGTTAGAAGAACACATGGACACACACGTGTGAACTACACATATTGACATGGGCATACCAGGCTTGTCAACAGCAATCCAGCCACCCTTTTCTTGTTGGTGCATCCAAGCTCTCCAGCCTCGTGCTCCTTTTTCTCCAATTCGTGGTTCTCCACTATCCCAAAAGGGTTCAAAGAATTCCACCTGTTGTTTTTGGGCAGGGGGAACCAAAACAAAACATATTTAGGAAAACAATTTTTGCTGTTGTACAGACACTGACTAGATCAACTCTGGTTTTCCAGACTCCTACAGTCACTTACTGGGGAGCAGCTTCTGTATCTAAAAATTTTGTTAGATGCTGCTTAAGAAGCTGCAGCAACACCTGAGTACTTCAGTTATGCCTGTGGCACAGCACAACGGTCATCTGCTCTTCTCATGAACATAAAGATTGTTTTAAAAAGGTATTAAGCTTTATAGAAAGCAGAAGACTCTTGCGCCGTATGTTCTATAGAGATTCTTCAAGGGTAAGGATCTGAAGTCCCCAACATGTGGCTTTCAGAACCCTAATCTCCCTTCCTCCCCATTTTTTTTGGAACCATGAAGAATTTGGTGACTGGAACGATGATTCAGACAACCATACTCCTATGGTCAAATCAAAATGCTACAGTTGGACATAAATATGAGTGGACCGAGGACAAGAGGAAAAGATCAGTAAGGCCTTTCATCTCTCAGGTTTCAGGGTAATCAACAACTTCAGGGCACCTTCCAGTGAATCAGAAGTCCAGGGTTCTAGTCCTGACTTTGCCACCGCCTGCATGCAATCTATCGTCTTTAGATTAATCAATTCCATGCCCCCTTCGTACGTACTTAGCTCTAATGACCATCTCTCTCCTCTTATATGCTTCTGCTGCGTACCAAACCTTGGCTTGGACATTGAAATGTGACTCACATTCAAATATTAACAACAAAATTTACTCTGAGAAAAATCAAGCACAAAGTATCAGAAAATGCAGGGTCTACAGCAACTACAAAATCTAATTCTGCTCTTTATGGATTTCTTCTCTGCACAAAATGAGAAAGTAAACTGTGAAAACAGTATGGAAACAACTAATTTAAGACTGAGTCATAATGATTCCATAAGAGGGTAGAATTAAAGATGTTCCACCAATTGTAAATCTGGCATTTTCTTATTTTCAAGAACTGCGCTTTCCAACCTAGACGCTGTCCTTTTAACTGAGGTTCCTTTCCATTCTGCCTTCTTAAGAGATTTAAACACTACAGATAATCTTACAGTCTTTTCAAATGATTGGAGGTGTAACAGGTTTTTTTTGTGTAACTATACCACATCTTCCATCCTGCATGATAATTATAATTGAAGCTTAAACTTTTGGCATTTTAAGAGGATGCTGGTATTATTTGAACTACAAGATTGGTCCATTGGTGGGCAACAGCATTAATCTAGCAAAAAATGGTGTCTCAGTAGCGGATGCTGGAGAATGTGGGGTTATAAAAGGATTTTTAACATTGTCCAATTTTTGTCATCTACAGTAGGCCAGCTGTCTGACTGCTGCCCCTACCCACCACTCATTAAAAAGGAAGCAGCTCCCAACAGTTCAGTGGGTTGATGCTACATTGGCAACAGCCTGCTCTCTGAATATTAGCTGACTGATTATTATCGGGGTCCATGCCCAACATTCTCCTGAGCAAACCAAGAGAAAAAGTGATTTAGTACTTTAACAGAATAAGCTGAATGGAATCTCATGGAACAATTAAAAGATACTTTAAAGCATGAGGATAGTCCTAATGCAAATGTCAAAGAATTATTGAAAACATATTAAGGAGAACCTAAGAACTGGCTGCAAGAACTGTATAGAGCAGAAGGTGCTCTAGGTTATAGGTCCTATCAGCTTTCTCCAGCAACAACAGTAAAAAAACAACAGCAGCTTTGGGGAAAAGGAGGAGGGAAAGCACTAACTACCCAGACTTTGGTCAGACAGCTGAATTTTCTCCATCTTTAATTAGTAAGAAAGAGGACAAGAAATGACTGGTTGTTGCACTTCCATTACATACAGTAGAAGCAGCAATTTGGCATGTAGTTCCAGACGACCCACAACTATTTTTCCAATGCAGGCACCACCTTGAAGAGCCACGAAGTAAGCTGCAATTCAAAATATTTTCCCTATGTCCTTAAAATTCATCAACATTTTTCTGCTGCAGCATTCTCTGTAATGCACAAGGACATAAAACCCATTTAAATGGAAATTGCTACCTGTCCCTTTGTTGGCAGATCTTTTACACTGTCAGGTTTAAAGAAGGTGAAGTCAATCAGAGCCTGAAACAAAGACACCGCTTTTTCAGAATGGCCAGCCTGTCTCAGAAAGTGGCACTGTTGAATAAATATAGCTGCAAAATAAAGGAGATAAAATTTTAGTATTTCAAAGAAATTTTGTTGTGAAGTATTTTAATACAGCCCACAAATATGCAAAAGACATACATGAAGTGCTGTGGAGCATAATTGTTCTGGAACAGTACCAAAACCCAAAACACAGGAGTAACTTGCATAAATGCATGTCAAAATTGTTGTAGCCTGATCAACTTCACGACCTCCCACTTTAAATGGGCCAAGCAGATGCCATTTTATTTTCCTTTATGAAGATGAAGTCTGGTCGTTTAGCCAAAGCATTACTGCTTGAGAGTAGAGTCCTATCCTTTGATCCTCAACAAATTATTTCTGTAATCATTGTCATACCCCTACTACACACTGAGCTTCAAATACCGGATAATACAGGGAAGCATAACCTCAGATTTTCTATTCATATGTTTGCAATGAGAGTCTTAAAATAAAAGAGCTGGAGAAATAACAGGTATTATAAAAAACCTCTACTACTAAGGAATTCAAGGACATTTCAGAGATATTCCATCACCACAAATTCTTAGCCTTAACAGAACAGTGGCTGTTAGACAAAGTGCTTTAAATTAGAGTCTTAATTTATTTGCAATAAATAAATAAATAAATGGCTTAAATAATTCATTGGTAGTTTTGAAGATAGTTACTCAAACACTGTTATATTTTGGTTTTGAAGGTTTTTAAACAAAACATTTAAGTGTCTAGATATACACATGAAACAACATAGGTTAATATAAATTGATTCTGATGATTGATTCTGATTCATTCTTATCTATTTATATTAAGAAATGGCAAATGCTTTACCCCTTTTACCTTATATTCAGATTTACTTCAGATACGCGCACCTAAAAATTTGAATTCAGCTAAAACATACAAAGTAGGCATTTTATTAGATTTTCCTGCAAAGTCATCAGTTGTTTCTGACAACAAAGACTTATTGATATTTCTGAAGGTATTTAAACAACAAGAAGTATGCTTAAGTATCTAACAGAATCTTCCAAAGTCTTTTAACCAGTTTAGGCACTTTTTCCATCAACGTCGGTATCCAATTGCCACTGAAAAAAGTTGTTGTTTCCTAGTTTATCAGCTTCCAACTAATGAACTTTGATTAAAATATTCTGAATGAAGAGAATATCTCATCAGGACTTGCTGTCGAACTGGAGCCAAAAATAACTTATAGCACAAGCATGACAAAAAAGAAAACTATATTTGAAGAAATGAAAAGATCAGCATTTTCTTTATGGTAAAAGCTGAAAACAGCATACATACATATTTAATTCAGTCCACAATGCTCAGACACTTCTGGAGCTGAATCTAAAAGATATGGATGTTTCTCCCCAACTAGTACACATAATTTGAAAAATAGGACTGCCTTTCCATAGCAAAACTTGAGAATGCTTATTTTCACTTGCTTTACATTAACAGATACTAGTAAATTTAAAATATCACAAATCATCTCAAAAATTTTGAAGACTGATCTATAATTTTAAATCAATTTTTAACTTTCTTCAATTTAATGTTTAAAAAATATATATTTTTTCCAAGCAAATTGTGCCATGCACTGAATTGAACACTAGATGGCATAGTCCACCACTATTTAAAATTAGCTTTCACCCTTTATGATTATCAAAAGGTCAAAGGTTGAAGATACAACCCTACCATACATCTACAGTGCTACTCCCCTCATAATTAATTTGTGAAACTCTTAGTATATTTATGTTAACAAAAAAAATTGTAACTTTCTTAGTAAGTACAATGTCAGTTCAAATTTAGCTCGAGAATTACAAATAGTTGAGACCCTGTAAAAACAAACAAACAAAAAAACAACTTTCACACCAAGACTCCCCACTGGAAGTTTCTCCATTCCTATTATTTGAACTCAAAAGGGTTGGGGGGAGAGGGAAGGAAAACAAAACAAAACAAAAAAAGACAAACAGGGGAAAAAAAAAAAAACAGAAAAAAGTTCTCGACAGTGCTTGTAAATGAATTACCATACTGCTAATACAGGAATAAGAAGAAATTAAGAGTGAACAGAAACACAGATAAAGTTGAATTGATTTTGTTTTTTTGCAGCCCATCTACACAGATAGATTTGCCAACGTGTTTTCTGAGAAATGTACATCAATGTAACATATTAAACTAGTTAAAGGGACACCACTGAAAAGCAGTTTTCTCACAAAATATTTGACAAGTCAGATATGTTCTGTGCAGGAAAAAATATGAAAGAAGATGTTTGAAAAATATAGAGGCTGAAAAAACATTTGTCCTGAGAAACATTCATTGTGGTTTGGTGTACAAAGTGACTAAAGTATTAGAAGTTAAGTAGGACCAACTAGCAGATACCAGGCAGTACAAAGCCACCTGCCAGCACAGGACTTTTCCTTTACAGCACATTTTCCAGTGCTTGACCCAAGATGAATCAGAGGACCACCATAAGAGATTTGAACAATTGAAAATAATTTGTAACCCAGCATCGCAGTCTTAAAGTCCAGACTGGATGGTGCAAAACAGCATTATTGCTCAAACAGCAGTTTCAGGGTTTGGACAAAAATAGAGATTTCCTGGACTATGCCACTGGTGAAGGAGCATCATACAGTCATATGATGCTCCTACATCATAACTGTCTCTTCTAGCTTTAAAATGTATTTTAAAAGAAAAATAATCCATATTCACGGTGGCACTAATATCTTCCTCCTCAGTGTATCCATAGATTAATGGCCACAATGACCCTTTGAGGTAAAGAAGCGTAATTGAAATGGGATATATTCCATTCATTTGGCTCCAAATAAATTTAAAGCCTGTGCCAAAACTGAGAACGAACCTGTTTCTTCCCTGGATCCTGCCCAGCATCCTAACCATCCGACTAACTTTTCTTCCAGGGATAATTATATAACAAATTTTAACTTGCAGATAAATACATACAATAAATAAAAAAGGCATGATTGTATGGTATTACAGTTTAGAATTCTGAATCTACTAATTGGGACTCTCAAGAAAATTTCACATTACCCTTCTCTTTCCTGGATTAAAGTAATTAACAATAAAACTTTTGAACAAGAAATTCTTGTTTCTTTCACAAGTCAACCTTTTTTTTTCTTTCTCTTTTTTTTTTTTTAAAAACACTTTTCAAAGATAAAAGCACATCTCTTGGCTGTTGATTGCAGTTCTTCAGCATTGCCATTTATACCATGAACCATTCAGCACTTTAGACTTTACTGGATGTTTTATCACAAACTCTTCTGGGGAAGGGAAGCATCTGCTATATCCATATTTGGTTGGAATATCTGCTTTAATTCTCATCTAACAAATCAAGATGCCAGGCATTTTGAAGAGAATAAAAAATTACCATAATAGATTTCCTATTAGAATAGACTTTCCTAAGTCTATTCTTACAGAGAATGTAGTCAACTGCTGTGAAGACCTTTCTGACCATACCACAAAACAGAGAGAAAGAACCTTACCTAGCATAGCTTCTTCTGAGCCAGGCAGTGGAGGATGTGATACCATGCTGCCATCCTGTACAGCTGCCAGCGTAGTCAAACATTTTCCATAGAGACTATTGAT
This sequence comes from Chauna torquata, assembly GCA_013399475.1. Classification (NCBI taxonomy): domain Eukaryota; kingdom Metazoa; phylum Chordata; class Aves; order Anseriformes; family Anhimidae; genus Chauna; species Chauna torquata. The sequence goes on from VXAL01007883.1 coordinate 171,932, forward strand.
TTTTGAAACAGAAAAGGTACTGAACTGACTTTGACAGAACAGGAGATATTTCTTCCACAGCTCTGGGTTATTGGGGTGTATGAAAATTAGCTTCTGCCATTCTTTGATCAAAGCTGGTGGTTCCCAGAATTCTGTGCAAACTTTCAGCCTGGCGAGCTTCAGATCAACATTACTTGGATTGCTTTCAATTGCCCTATCTAAAATAGCTAGTTTCTTTTCTAAGATCAACTTCAGTGATTTTCTTCTTACTTCCTGCTCTCCCATACTTGCATAAGGGCTAGGTCCTCTCATTAATTCATCCTTTAAACAAAACAAAGATCATGACAACATTAGGAAGAATTATCATGAGAAGAATGCGGACATTTGTGAAAATAAATTAACAGCTCATTCTTTTCCAGTATAAGATACATAGTCCTAAACAAAGGAAACTGAAATATAATGTTTGTGTATTTATTACTCTATAATAAGCAATTACATCTGCCAAAACACATACCTGAAAAGAAACAAATTCCATCCAAGCATTAATATCTCTTGGGTTTTCTCTGACTTTCTTGTTATGTTCTTCCACTTTTGTCATTAGAATGGAGTTAACATTTATCCCAGGCTCTTGAAATGCCTGCTGCGTATTTACAGGCTCATGTTCTGCATCTTTGTACCCTTTTCCTTGTAGCCACACTGTAGTCGATGGATCATAAATCCCTAGAGGATTTACTTCTGTTGTGTCAGAAGGATCACTAGTTTCCATTTGGAAAACTGGTATAAAAGCAGCTGGATCAGATGCAGAGCTTTTATTGCAAACAGGAATCCCATCTGTGTTCAGTGTCTTCACATTGTTCTTTGAGAAATAGCGCTCAGGTCGCCTCTGTGATTGCTTCCTTTCTGATGCAGGACTGTCCCAAGCTATACATTGTTTCTTTGCATCTATGCCAAGACAGGACTCTCCTCTCCTTTTGTATCTGAGAAAGAAAAATACAATTAAACATCTTCTAAAACACACATTAGAAAAGATAACTCCTTTTTGAAAAAAAGCATGAATGAAGTACTTCAATTCGAATTCACCCAAATAACATACGCATACAGCTTCAAAAGTGTAAGAACTTGACAACTTTCTCCTTATTTAAGGCTTCAATTTATCTATTTTTGCAGTGGCATCAGAACTTTTATCATTCTAAGCTTTCTCCAAGTTCAACAATATCTGTCATACTTGCAGAAGAAAAATTATTTTTTCCTCCTATCACTTTAAGCCATGTAGATATACCTGGACAAAGATCCACAAACAGTATTATTTAACGCTATTTAGATTAGATTACTTTAAACTGAATAATTAGACACCAGTAGTTCATCTGGAAATATCTTTTTGTATTCCTAAGCCTCTCTCCATCTTATATGCCAACAAGAGGGCAAAAAAAGAGAGAGAAAGACCAGGTTCATGAAGGCCACAATAATCCTATGGACAAACAAAGGAAAATTATCTTCTTAAAATACTACCAAGAATGTCATTTCAGTGGCAGACACAGTGATGTGCATTGCTAAAATAACACTTATCATCTCAAACAATAGCTGACAATCCAAAGGTGGCAGAAAAGTGGAATGGATTGTAACCAGGCAATTTTACTGCAAAGGTATATACACTACAGAAATAAAACCCACAAATCCCTCCTCCTCTACAAATAATTACATTTATATACAGTAAACACTTTTTCTTGAGAACATCAAGAAAACAGTGTGCATACGTAACACATAAGCCCAGTGTCAGTTCCCTTAGATGGACTTCTCTGTTAACGCAGGGAAAAGTTCTGAAGGGTCAGCACAGTACCAGTAACCCACTAAGGATATTGAATACACAATTTCATCTACAGTCATTTGATATGTAGCAATGCATTAAATAGATACCCTTTGGTATAATGTCTGGGTGATCTAACACAGAATCCATTTGCTAAGAAAGTATTAGCACTTTTTGCAAATATCTCAAACCATTCAAGTAAGTAAACCTCTTGACATTTCTAATATGAAAAAATCAGTACCTTCGTTTCTCTTTTAGATGCAGAAACAGAACAATAAAGAGATCAAAAGGTACAATGACCCAGAGATCATCTAGAACAGAACCTGGGATTTCTGACCTTGAAACCATGCTTTTGCATCTGCCCCATTCTGCCACCTCCAGATGGCAATTCTACAAGTTAGCATGCTTGCAGTCTACTACATAACGAACGTTTAAAAAAAAAAAAAAAAGTACTTTATTCCCATTATTTCATGGCATCTTTTGTCTTCTAAAACATTTCCACCCAATGCAAAGTTAAACTTTGAAATAAGCTATTCAAACATTTTCTCATCTTCTTCATAAAAATCTGAAATGTCAAACATTTCACAACCAGTCTCAATTTAATGAATCTTGAGTTAGTGATTCCATGATAGTTTGAAAACCAATACAAACCAACATATTGTACCTTGCAATGTCCCCTCGATACAGGGATTTGTAGGCCCAGTTTGCAGGGTCTGATTTCTTGTCTATTCTGAACGTTTCTGCTGTGAAAGCCTGGATATCATCAAGCCAAACAAAGCGGTTGCTGATAAGATTTGATGTTTTATCATCTAGACTGAAGAAAACAAGAAGTATATTCTTATTATTTGTGCACATATCCAGCATTTACAAAACCAGGAAACACTGCATTTCTGTAGTTCAGAGAGAGGCACAATCATAGAGTGGTTTGGGTTGGAAAGGACCTTAAAAACCGTCTAGTTCCAACCCCCCTGTCATGGGCAGGGACACCTTCCACTAGACCAGGTTGCCCAAAGCCCCATCCGACCTGAACTTGAACACTTCCAGGGATGGGGCTTCCACAGCTTCTCTGGGCAACCTGTTTCAGTGCCTCACCAACCTCATAGTGAAGAATTTCTTCCTTATATCTAAACATACCTTCTTGTAGTTTAAAGAACCCCCTTGTCCTATCACTACACTCCTCGACAAAGAGTCGCCCTCCAGCTTTCTTTTAGGCCTCCTTTAGGTACTGGAAGGCCACTGTAAGGTCTCCCCAGAGTCTTCCCTTCTCCAGGCTGAACAACCCCAAGTCTCTCAGCCTGTCTTCATAGGAGAGGTGCTCCAGCCCTCTGATCATCCTCGTGGCCCTCTTCTGGACTCGCTCCAACAGGTCCATGTTCTTCTTATGTTGGGGGCCCCAGAGCTGAACACAGTACTCCAGGTGGGGTCGCACAAGAGCAGAGCAGAGGGGGACAATCACCTCCCTCGACCTACTGGCCATGCTTCTTTTGATGCGGCCCAGGATACGGTTGGCTTTCTGGGCTGCAAGTGCACATTGCCAGCTTATGCTGAGCTTCTCATCCACCAGCACCCCCAAGTCCTTCTCCTCAGGGCTGCTCTCATTACATTCTCTGCCCAGCCTGTCTTTGTGCTTGGGATTGCCCCAACCCAGGTGCACGACCTTGCATTTGGCCATGTTGCAATTCATGAGGTTCACAAATGGCTGCTCAAGCTGGCAAACATGATGAGAAACAGGGAAAGGTGACCTACACAGCCAGTTAGATTGAGCCACTTTGAAACAAAAGATCAAAAACCAATAGACTGAGAAAATGGCTACCTGGTTTGCCAAGCCAGAATACTCAATGTGTTCACAGAACCTCTTTTACTGCTCAAAGCTCATGCTAGTTACTAGATACCTATTTTCTTTTTTTGTGTAAAAATGACACCTCCACTAATTACACAGTACTTTAGAGCTCCTGGAATTAACAAAAAAGATCTAGTAAAACAATTTCAATTGTTCAAATACCAGTCTAGATATACTATGAGCAAGAAGTATGAAGCACACAACATATAGCAATAAATGGATGGACATTAAAGAAATGTTAAATTCATATAAGCTTTGTCTTACTATGGAAAAAAAAGGGAAACGTTAACTCTGAGGAAGTTACATTACAAGACAAATACAGCTGTTATATTAAGTCTTTTGCACTAATTAAGAATGATGTTTAATGCAATCCCTCTACAAACTCTCCAAGTAGAGCACAGACCCATAATCTTACAAATACTCAAGCCTCTAAACATCTTTAAAGATGTCTCATTACAGCCATACCATGTTTCGTTCTGAAGAACAGTATTTCACAGAATATTTTAGTTGCAGTCTTTCAGAAATGATTAAACAACTGTTTCTAATTCCTTTCACTGCTTTGAACACTGGTTTGATCATCTAAAGCTTGGAAAAACAACACACCAGGGGCAAGAACCTCATTCAGTTGAAGAGACAAGTACAAAAACACGAGTTTACATCTTGCTAGTATTAATAAGTACATACTTTGCTGCTGCTTCCTTTTCATGATTTCTGCCACTTCCTGTAGTTTTGTCCTTGATGCGCTTAGTGTCCAGGTCCGATTCACTGCTACTGGAGTCCCCTTTGGCTTTCTTTTTTGTCTTATAGTGGTGATGCTTTTTCTTTTTCTTTTTCTTACTTGACTTTTTCAGATTCTCATCCGAATCACTTTCCCCTGACAACTCTGATCTTGAAATATTCCTGCTTGGAAACAAATGTATATATCTATATATACTTACATATCCGAGTTGTAAAACTGTAAAGAGATATCACTGTAAGAAAGCTCAAAATCATTTTACCCTTTACCTTTCTTCTGCCTGTATTTTTGGAGAAGAGAGTTAACAGCAATCCATACAATGAAATATAATAGATCTGCAGTAAATGACAACTGTATTTTTTCAGCTTCTGGAACTGCTGATAACTAGTCTTAAATTTTTTAACTGTCAAAGGCACTTTAATGTGAGATCTACACAAATATCTGTTATCATCACCAAATTAAAGAAGATGATTGAGCTGATAAAATTTTATAACAACTTTGCTGAAACAAGTTAGGTCAAGCTAAAAAGATGAGAAAACTTTCACAGTGACCTGAAAAAGAAAAAAGTCTGTATTTTTTCCTTGCTTCATTATGATTTACACAAAAAATATCAAAAAATTATTTTAAAAATCAGTTCCAGCTTAGAAATTCAAATCCCACTTCTTAAGGAACAATTTTTGGTGACTACTGAATTAATGCTATCATATAATATAATGTAATAACAAGCACTACATGCAACAGACAACTGACTTAGAGATCACACAAAGGACAGTTAGTTAGCTTTGGCAAATAACTTGTGTATCATTGCACATATTACATACACTCCCATACTTGATGACTGACTGAAGTAATGGAGGTCCTCACTTATGAGCCAGTATTCTCTAACCCCTTAATTAAGGCACAAGCTCTTTTTAACCAATTTTCTAAATTTTCAGGAATCTTTCAACAAATGAGGAGTGAGAAGGCTCAGTATTCCTAAAGTGTCAATAAAAGAAAATGCATTATTTCAGAAGCAAGGCACCTCCAAAAAGAATCTTACCAAACCAGTGCCTTTATATAAGAGTATGAAGAAAAAAGAATCCAGGGGAGAACCCATCAGTAGGTATAAAAAAATCAGCTATGTTAACTATATTGGAGTAATTAACTTTTATTGAAATGAGAGTGTACCCTAGTAACAGGCAGAAAGATTTTTTTTTTTTTACATATTCTTTTTCAAAGGTTAATTAAATATGGTGTGTTTATTATATCATTCTACCTGAAGGGTAACTTGTAAATTCCTTAGTTTTGTGACATTAAAATCCTGGAAAGATTTAAAGAAAAAGAAGTAGAATATATGACTGATAAACAAAACAGTGATAGCATATTATTCAAACAATACATATAAATGCAAGCATAAGCATATGAAAGGATGTATTCAACTGTGATTTTTATTATAAAGACATTTTGTCTCACTACCACCAACAGTCAACATAAACACAGATGCTTATATCAAATTAAACATGACTAAGTTTTCAAACTTGGCAAATATAACTGGATTCCATTAATTATTAGGTCTTAGTTATAGTCTAGATATGTCAAGTATAGCAACTATTCTATTGAAGGTACTAAAATCAACCAGTTCCTCAGCAAACGTGGTGCTTAGAGAACATTTTTGTAAGAGAATATAATCAGCCTCTTCAGTGATCACCGTGTTCTACACAGCTGCACAACTTGATACATGTAATATCTCATTAATTCACATCTTCAGTTAGTTTTTAAAAAGTAAAAAAAAAAAAAAAATCCAATACTTGTCTGTGAAATGGTTGGTTGAACTGGTTTTCACAGAGAAATCACAAAGATGGTGCTTAATCTTCACATTATTTCAAGGGTCACTTAGGACATTCAAAAGCTAATGAAGAACTGTGATCACTCAGCTCCCTTTCCTTGCCAAAATAACAATGATTTAAATGTAGCTGTGAGAAAAAGAAAATGGGAATGTAATTACATAAGATTAATTTCTCATTATTTTACTTTAAAGGACATGGAAGCATTATTGATGTTTTTACATATGACTCAGCTCAGGCCTTTTTAAATAGTGAACAGTGGAATGAAAAACAGCACTAAAAGCTCCTGATTTTGGTCTCACATAACAAAAGATAAGCAGGACATAAGAAAGAGGCTAAAGAGATATTGAAGTATATTCTACCTTATTAGTGGTGACTTTTCAGGGGTAAGATTTGCAACTTCTGTAGTGCGCTGATGCAGTAACAGTGCATCTTCTGCAGAGAAGCTTGGGTTACTAAGCCAGTCCAATTCTGCAGATAAAGAGAAGTGTGAGATCAACACAAATTAACTTGCTGTGTTTTTTAAAGTTGGGGGTTAATCTATTCAGCAGACAGCCAAATTCGCAGCAAATGTCACTAAATCATGTGTAATAGTTGAGCATATTTGAAAGCACTCCATGAAATTTCCATTTAGCAGAACACTACGTTTCAACAAGGTAAAATATTTAGGAGCTGGAATCTTCTTGTGACATCAGTCTAAGCTTTTAAAAAGACACTAAGTAACAAGACTTGAAAGTTCATACTGAAAGCAGATAATATGTTTCATATACTGCTATATACTTAAAAAGAATCTTAAAAAAAAAATCTCTCTCCAATATTAATTTTTAACATATAAAGATTCTAATTTGAAAGTAAAATTGAAAAAATGACAGAAGGACATAATTACTTGAGAGGTGTAGTTAATGAACATAACGCAACTTATGCAAATTTAGAAAACTACAAAATGTACTTTACTTGCTGCATGGAAAATATTTTTGACACAGTTTTATTGAGAACCCATTACTGATAAGAATACTCAAGTGTTTTATACAAGGTCAAAACATATCACTGGATTCTCAGTTCCCTAACCACTTTAATACCATTATCCTTTGAAATAGAGTTAGAAAAGGCTAATTGATGTTCATTTTGATACATTAGTCAGCATTTAGCATTTTGCATCTAGACTTCAACCATTTCAGTCATCAGATCAGGTCAGATGTTGACAGAATGTGGAAGGTGGATTTTCTGCCATAGTCTTACTGATATTAAAAGTTCCACAACAATTTTCATAGAAATTTCATTTCTAGAATTCTTTTAAGTGTGTGAACTTTTCTAACATTAAACTAGAACTGTTATTTAGCATTATAGAATTTAACAGCAGCCTCTCTGGTGCCATTCCACAGGAGATAAAAAGGAACAAATTTTGTCTCCCTGCCTGTTCTCCAAGCTCTTTACAACTGCTTTTTGCCTCAGTGTTCTTCCTGTCACATTCTTGTCTTTGTGCTTTTGACCGCACTGACCTCTAATCCTTAAATAGCATGAACTCATTGTCTGCCAAGCCATACATCTCTCCTCCTTCAAAAGTATTTCTTTCAGAAATATCTCTTCATACCAAAATTCTTTCTTCTGTCTCATGTCTCTGAATTGTTGTCCACAAAAGGATTTAAAATGGAGCAGGCTGCAGAACAGTTTGTTAACCTAAGATAAACTCATCAAGTACATATAATCAAGCAAAGTCCCAGTTCTCATTTCCCAAGAGACTGCCCAAGCTAGCAAAGAGCAAACACCCCTGGCGAGGGCTGCCTTCCCTGCACCATGCTGAGCCTCCATCACTGTGCAGAGAAGAGCGCACCATCCGTGGCACTGTCGGGACCAACCCACACTTCCCAGAAGCACCCCAACCAACACACTGCAGAGCACTGCCACGCACCATGTTTTCAACTCACCAAAACGTAAGAAGTAGAGTGAAAAATAAAAATACAGCTGTCTAATATATATATATATGATTGTATCCTTCTGCCTGGCAACAGGAGTCACCACACGAAAGGCAAATACTACCATACTTTGTTGCGAATCAACACCAGAATCTTTTTTTTTTTTTTCCTCCAGGGAAACACTTAAAATACATTAATGCAAAGTTAGAATAAAAATCAAGACCTTAAAACCACAATCCATACTTGCTTATTTAAAATATAACAAAAAATTTATTATTTAATTTAAACTAATCCACCCTGGCACAAAGCCCTTCATTTTAAGTATGTGTGTTTGATTCTAAAACTGTAAATCTACTGCAAAACATCCTTCCCAAACCTTTGGTGAGCTTAAAGGGGAAAGATTTATGCTGGATAATATCCAAGCAACATTTGACTCGCCTATCTAAATAATTATTCCCCCTGCTGGGGAATAAAGTGTTCTGCAATAAGAAGTTAATTTCTCATTTCAGTCCTGTAAGAGATGTATTAAGAAACAACCTAAAATCAGAATTACTTCTTAGAAGAATTTTATTTACCATTTTCCATGAAATCCCCAAATGTTTCTCATAGATAATTCAGTAACCATTCCATACGTGAAACACACAGGACTTAAATAACTTCATACACCTGCTAACTGCATAACCAAATTGAGTCAATTCAATAAATGTCACATGGTAGAATGCTGCCTTATGCCTGAGATTTCTCAAGTATATTTACTAAATATGATGTTGATTTAAAAATTAGTATCTTCCATATATTCAATTATTTCTACTCATTTTGATATTGAGGAAGGAGTGTAAAGGAATGCAGGAGCAAACTGCAACCCTACCGTATTTTTCTACTGGTCACACTCTGGTCTTCCTTACACATAGACAAATTCAGAGAAGATAATTCAGTCCAGAGCACTCCATATTTAAGTAAATACAACTAATCTGTGCATAAGGTCTTTCATTTATTTACAGAAATAAAGGAGAAATTCAAAGATGGATTTTTTTTAAGGGAACTGTTTTGATTTGCATAGTATCACCCAGAAGGCTTTGAGCCTCTTTTTGATAAATTACTATTTCATTTCATGATGTGTAATAAGTCATTTACTAGTATTATTTCTTTTGGCAGAAATTAATTTATTGTAAGGTGGTTCTGTATGGATTTGAATGAAGAATTATGGTTCAGAACCACTTGAAATATATTAACACCAATATTCATGAACTTCTTAATAAAACATTGGCTTAAGCTTTTCAGAAAAAATTAAGCTAAGGCAGAATGAAGTTAAATAATTTGTTTTAAGCATACAGAGTTGCTGGTGATGAAATTCAGATTACAAGACTTACAATATCCAGACCATTAGGAAAAAAGTCTAAGATGTTTAATTTTAAGACCTTGACCTAACATCTTCTAACATGTTGTACATGTCAAAACAGGCTTTTCATCGATTTCAAGAGCATAGTATCTGGTCCTCCAAAGATTAATGCAGATAATGCATTTTTCAATATTACTTGACCGTTTAAACATTTCAGATACAGAGCAGCCCAAAATAGGAAAAAAAATGCCTGCATACAACAAGTATGCTAAATTTTATAACCTTGAGCATTAAGGAACTACCGTTCCAAATAATTTCAAAATGGAGATAAGGATCCTTAGCAGGACTATGAGCTTCGGTCTTAAAAACTGAAAAATAAAAACCCACAGATACATTACTGTTTAAAATGGCATTATTGATTACATTGACAAAAATGAACAGAGAAGAAATTAAACAAATAAAGCAGTAAAGCTTCATCTCCTTTAGAAGACACAATAAAACCTGGGGCTGATCAACCATACAAATCTCCCTGAAGCACAAACCACATTTGGAATCTATAAGTCAGTTTACACAGAGGCTACAGTTGATTTGGCAGAAGAGTGGAAAGCAGTTATCTTTATATTTCTCTGCTTACAGGGCTGTTCTAAGACAGGAACCACATTCTTAAATAGTGAGTTGACGAAATTTTCACTTTCCTCCTCCTCCATCAAAAAAGTCAGTAAATTAACCTTGCAGCTTAGGAAAGAATGAAGCCTGGATTTCTGAGCTGTGTCCTACGTCCTTTACACTCCTCATCACTGCCACAGCTTCAGGAATTATCTGAGTTCTCTAGACCCTTCTACATTCCCACATCCCTTCACTATCAGCTGGGCAAGAGGCAGCCTGTGCTGTACCGGAATGTGAACTCTGAAGATGTTTATTAGTTGGCTAACATGCATATGCTCAATGCCAAGCAGTTCAATTCATGTTACGACCTCTCTCTCAGCAGTGGCTCTTTTCTAGATTTATCTTTTCTAAGCAAGTGTAGATTTTCATAGACCCCTATTTTTGCCACTTTTCTCTCCCACTCACAAAAAATTTTACTAAAAGGGTTAAAAATGCTGGGGGGGAAGAGAGAGATATTGAGGAAGCAGGCTGGCAGACAGGTGCACAGCAAGCATGCGTGAGATTCATTTCCATAGGAAATTTGCATTAAATATAGCAAAATAACATCTACTATCACCATTAACTTTTATTAACAAACTTCTAAGCGGCTATTTTGACTTAACTTTACCTGCAAGTATCTATTACTCCCCTACAGATGTGCAGTCCCTTGCTAAAGTTGGTGCGATATGCTTATGACAGTGAGCACAAGCAGAGTAACGTTTATTTTTGAGAGTTAAAATTATTGTTTCAGTGCCTCACAGGAAATCTCCCCTTGAGAAATGGAGTCATAAACATTAATGCCCTGACTGCCTGTAGCTTGGTTCTACCTGAATAGATGAGATCAAATTGCATTTTTAAAACATTGAAGAATCACACTGCAAGAACAAACCCCCGTAGCACAGTCAATATGTCTCTGTGGACACGCCAGGAAAATGTTTAGAATTCTCCATCTACAGTGCTTTCTGAACAACTTAATCAAACTGACCTAATATTCTGGAAAGAACTGCATAATTTTTTCCATTACACAACATGCAAGTCCAAACCTCCTTGTAAATTATCTCCAGTGAATCAGTTAGGTGGATACAAACATTGCAAACATCAAAATGTATGTCAAACTTTAAAATTCTACCATTTCATTCTTTTTTCTTGTCAGATGTCTAAAAACTTTAATATTTTCAAAGACCGGATCTATGTTCTTAGAAAACATAAAAAATAAAAGACATAAAAGAATTCTTAAGTGATAACATGCATGCACTTGTTATTCTTCTACTCCACCATCCATATTCATAAGCACAAGAGTAGAAGCAATCCAATGGCATTTTTTATACCTTTCCAAGAAGAAAAAAAAAAAAACAAAAACCTATGCATGTCTACAGGGACAATTTTGTCCCTGAATTTTTCCCTGGAATTGTGCTTTCGGCAAAAACCACTGCATCATATTAACTATAGAATACTTCAGATTGTAAACAATGCTGTGCATAATGCTTACTACTGTCAGTGGGGTTAATTATTACCACTGCTCTGTTCAGTATGGCTACTGGTAAATTTGTGCTCTATCTTTTACCAAAAAGTAATTACTTTTGACAATATCATTGTAAGAAACCATATACAAAATTACTTTGCACTCTAGAGGTAGCTGCAACTCAGCAATCTAGCAGGATACGATGACTGCACAGCAATACTTCTGTTTCAGACAGTACTTATACTCATAATTGGTTTATGAAAGTTTGTAAGAATATCAGACAGAGGTCAGAAGAATGAAGTGCAAGAATGTTTACATTATTACCTCAACTTTTATGATAGAACTACAAAGCAGTCCGGAATGACTGCAAAAGACACCTCAGTTTTGCACATCATGTTAAAAACCACATACTCAGTGATCTCTGTATCAAGATGGACTTTGGCTTCATATCAGCTCTGAGAAAAGAGAGTCATCTATCTGAGAGATACTAAAGTTGCCCGTCAAGTTCTCAAGTTCTCACAAGCTGAATGTGTGAAATTTGATATATGCCACCATAAATGTGGTTCTGAGTTAATGCTTAATTTTTATAACTTACACTGAAATGTGATAGTTAAAAACAAAGTACAAAATTGCCTAAAGCATAAAATGAACAAATGATGGTCCTTAAAGTTCTGTCAATAATTCTGATACAACAAATTTCCACTAGACCAAAATATATCTCATAAACAATGCTAAAAACTGAAATCTAGATCTGAAAGCAAGTCGTAACATCTTTTTCTGCATAACTTGATCTTCTAGACAGGTGGTCTGTGGTAACACAGACTGCATAACAAACTTAAAGGCTCTATTGCCAGAGTTTTAAAATATAAGCAAAGGCCTCACTACTAGAGAAATCTTACTGTACCTCTGCTTGGCACAGCAGGTCCTCTCTTCCTAGAAGCTATAATTTGGGATCTTATTATGTCCACTATTCCCTGCACCAAGTGTCGTTACCAGAAAGGCTCCCGAACACGGCCAAAGCATCTCTGTACTGGCATACTGAGTATCAACAGGTGCAATACCATCGGGGAAAATGCAGAACTGGTGAGGACATGGGAAGAAGCTAACCCCAGCCTGTATTCCTGAAAGCGTCAAAAACTCACCATACTGACTGGAGCAAACATACAAGAAATTTACCCTTGGCAAACAACTACCTTAGAGTTCCCCCTTGCTGTGGTGTCTAGATGACAGGCAAGGGCACTGAAAGATGGCAAGCAAAAAGCGTCGTTCAAAACATCTCCCATTAGAACTATTACACGTTGTGACTGGGTGCATACTTTATAGAGTTTCACAATACACAACATAGGTTTCTTTACTCATTTAATAAAAGTACAACTTTCTAGACAGCAAGCGTGACAGGTAAAAGGTCAAAAAATCATAATTTCAGTCATAACCTTCCAAAAATGATATTTTACAACTAAAATTTGACTTAATAAGGAAATTGAGAAAACACAGTATTCTTTAAGTTACTGAAGGCCAGTGGGAAAAAAAAAAAAAAAAAAACCAACCTCATTTCCTGCATAAAAATAAAATAAGGCACACCTTCTCCACCACACACACAAAGCTGACATGCATATAGTTTTTCAAAGATGTGTATTTCTACAGCCATGCCTCCAGCGCCTACCAGCAGACAGCTGGAAACAAACCTGAGCACACCCAGAACGCCCTTGAGAACCTGTCAACGAGAAGCCAGCACCATTTTGACGGAGATGTCCCTATTTCAGGTTCTCCCCAAATTTACATCGCAAAAAGTAACTTTATTCAGAAGCATGATAACTTTATTCAAACCGGTAGTGACACCGCTTGCGCACAGCAAGTTTTCTTTCGGGGTTTTCCTTCGGAGAGCACAGAGGAGCGCTCACCATGCGAGCACACACGTACACCGGCACCCGGGAGGGGAGGGCAGGGAGGAGCCGGAGGCGAGGGACGCTCCACCCTATAAAACAGCACGCACAGAGCGCACTCAGAGGCGGGCCTGCCCTGCCCAGGCAGAGGAACTGCTCTGCCGCACGTCCAGGTCTCCGACGACCTTACAACTAAGCCGGGGTGCCGTGCAGAGGGCCCCAGCGGCAGCACCGCCCGCGGGACCACCGGCGCCGCAAAGCCAGCGCGGGGGCGAAGCGCGTACCGGCCGTCCCGTGCCGTCCCGTCGGGAGGGCGGGCGGCCGGGCGGCCGGGCTGNCGGCGCGCGAAAGGGTCCGCACGGCGCAGGAAGCTCCGTGTGACGGCGAATGGAAGCGGAAGGGCTTCCCGAGGGCCGGCCCGCTGAGCGCCGTTGGGAGAAAGAATTCTCCAAGGACTTTACCTTTTCTGGAGCCCTCGCTGCTGCCCGCTGGGGTCTCCCCGGGCTCGGCGGCATCGGCAAAAGCTGGGAATAGAGCCATATCCCAGCTCACCGCCGGCACTACCTGCCCAAACTGCCCCGCGCAGCGCCGGGGCAAGATGGCGCCGCGGCACCCAGCATGCTGGGAAGTGTAGTTCGCCTGCCCGAGCTCCCAAAATGGCGGCGTGGCCGCGGTGCCTGCTGAGGGAACAATGGCCCTGTGCTAAGGCTGCTGGGTGCGTCTTGCATTCTCCGGGCCTCCGCTGACGGGACTGGAGGATGGGACTGCTGTTCAGCCCGCGGGGAAAAGCCGGGCATGGGGTTTCCGCAGCCAGAGCCTGCCTTTCCTTCCCCACCACCTCGTTTTCCCTCATGCTGCGCACTGGGAGTGAATGCACTGACTGAAGGTCTGTCTAGCCAGAGAGCCTGTCTCAAATAGTGGTAGCAGGGGCTTAGGGAAAAAATAACCTCCCACAATCTGCAATTTATAAGTCCCCTGGCTAGCAGGGACTCTCATCACATTTAATAGAATCAATGAGCATGTCCTCTGTAAAGGAACTGGGAAAATAATGAACACTTTATGCTTTTGAATTCTTGGGCAGGATGTTACACTCGAATTACATATTCAAAATTAGATATTACAAAAGAGTATTTCCTTTTTGTCTCAAGCCCATTGCTTAATTCTTGGATTGTGAGGAAAAAAAATAAGCACCTCTATTTACTTTCTCTGCACAATTTTATACACTGTTATGATAACTTCAGTTTTCTGGACAGACGAGCTTGCCTTTTTCTTCATATATCAAAGCCACTCCATAATGTCCTTGATGAATTTTTCTAGTTTTTCTAACTGCTACACTAGTACCACTGCATGACCAGAATTTCATGCAGTAATCAAGCCACAGATGTACAAAGGATGAACGTATCGCATGGAATTAAAATGACTAGTTTGGCTTTGGCTCCCTTCCCAATGCGTTCCAACCATTCTGTTTCTCTTTTTGACTCTCCTGAGCTACAATGTCTCTCAAGAGCCTATTCCTGAGTGCCAAAGCATAATAAGTAACTATGTGTATAGCTATTAGGATTGGTTTCCTACATACACCACTTTGCGCTTAGCTAATTTTTTTCTGTCATTTTATACTTTGTGAAATACTTCAGCAACCTTTCTCAGTCAGCATTCCAGCTGATTACCCTGAATACTTCTGTACTGTCTGCAGACTTCGTCAACTCTACATTTGCTGCCTTTCGCAGCCTTTTTGTAAACATTGGTCAGATCCCAGGGAATTCCATGGGTGACTTCTTCCTTTGGAAAACTGCAAAACTGTTTCTTAACCATTGTTTCCTATCTTTAATTTATTGTTAATCTATGAAGTATTATTTATTTTTTATCAACAGGAGAGATGAATGTGAGACAGGGAGGATTCAGAACAAAATAGTAATCATCATCCATAGTCTGGAAGTCATCAAATGTGTGTGGTTAAGAAGAGCAGGGTCTGACTGTCAACACGGAAAGAACTGGCTTTAAATATTATGCTCACAGAATGATGTTTAGCAATGCTTTTGTTCAAGTGTGTTAATATCTGTCAAGTTTTGAAGTAAAACATTAGAATATGAAAATGCAGTGCATAATATATAGAAATATATATCTGCCTAAAACTGATACAGAAGATAGGAAAAAAATCTAAAATAATCACATTACCAATTTATGACTAAATTCTGAAGAGACAATTTCAAATAGAATTATCTTGTCACATGCAATTTCTAGCCTTTTTCCTGAGAAAAGTCTATGTAATTATGCTACTTGAACATGAATTTGTCCTTCTGTCTGCCTGGCATAATTTCTCCAGGTAGTTATAGAACTCATGACCAATTTCAACCAAATTTAACAGGATGTTACAGGTTATTATGTTACTGCAAATTGCATGACAACAGGTGTCAACATAGAGCAGGGTTTTCAGTGGGAGGAAAACGCCAATGTGCACGCAGTTCTTACTGAAAGTCTAAACTACTGGGAAAGTTCAGTCAGAAATCTCCTGCTCATGGAAATATTTGTTATAATCTTATTTGGATAGGTATTGAAGTCTGTAAATGTTCATTCTGCAAGCCCTGATACTAGCAAAACTACCACTTATCTATAGAAAATTAATTACTTCCCTGTTTTCTTAAGGACCAGACTCCAAGCACATTCAAGATACTGATGCTCTAGATGCAGGATAAACTAAATGGATTTCATAATAAAAGCATTCAGTTTATTTGCTGAAATATCATTATTCACATTGTCTCTCAACTGTTCATAATGATGGTAGCTTACAACTTCTCAACGAAGCAAATACAGAAAGAGAAAACATGCTTTTTGTGAGTAAATTAAATGCCCAAAGAATAAGAATCCTAAATACGGATTTAGGATTCTTATTTTTGTTTCCTGATTCCCTGGAAATTAGCCATAATTATGCAAAAAGAGAGGGATAAATTAAGTAAGGGTGTTATTATTGTTGTTATATTACTAGAACACCAAAAAATTAAATATGTAATTAACACTACTGCAAACATATTTAACACTACCACATAAATGCAGGCAACATTTCCCATTATCACAAGTGGAAATTAAACTTATGCGAGCATTGCTTTTAGATTATTATATTTATTTGTACAAGTAGTTCCTATTTACTATTAGTAGAAATCAGTTTTATAGTAAAATCTTCTACATCAACATTTCCTTGACCTACTGAGTAAGCAATGTCTATCCTGATGAAAAGCAGTCTTCTTCAACATATTTAGCCCCACATTTAGCAAGTTATATTTTGCAGCTTTTGTCTTAAAAACCCTGGAAAAATGCATTTCAATAATGTTATACAAATAGTTTACTAAGCTTTTATAGGCAAAAAGTACAATTACAAATACATTAAAGAAAATGTTATTTTCCTCAGTGAAGTTGAGCCAAGCCTTTTCTTAGGATTTTGCGGAGCAACTGACCAAAACATCTCTTGATATTTGACACCTAAAATAAAAAGTTACCTGAGACTCAGCATTGTTATTTCAGTTCTATCCTAGTAACAGCAAATCCTCAGGCTTTTTACAAGGGCGAAAACACAGCAGCTGTCTACAACAGGAGTTCCTTGTTAATAATAATTAACTAACTGACAAGAGGAACTAGCAAGTTCCTCTTTGTATCACCTTACTTTAAAACACTTTGGTCTGCTTTTCACATTGTGCCTACCTATTTAGCATACTGAAGTCTGGTATAGTTAATGTTTTTATTAATAATTCTTTTTAAGGATTTTTATTATTATTATTTGAAAAGCCTTATGGTAAACAATGTACTGAGCTAACCTAAGAGATGTGATAGTTTTCAGTAGATTTGGGGCTTGAGTTCTTTTGTATATTTTGACAAAAATCCTAACATTCTATTTAGCGGCAAAACCTCATCATCTGTTCCTTAACATTTTCATTATTCCAATAAGATTGTAACAGATATTTGTGAATCTGACTTCTGGAAAATAGGTGCCATATGAAGCAGTAATTCAAGGTCCCTCACCAGAGCCTGGAAGGCCACAGCAGGCCAGTTTAGTTCTTGGCCTCATATTTTCACCTTTTGCTCTGTTATGCTCTCCACACCCTAACTTTACAGCCTGTCATATCATCTCTCTCATCTCTTTCATATTTTCTGTTGCTTTCTCCACACTTTCTACTTCTTCTGTAGTAAACCTTGTGGTTCGTTCCTCCTCCCACTCCAATGACCAAGGAGTCCCTTTAAGGGTTAGGTTAATCTCTCTAAACGATACATAGAGACCGTCCTTTTTACAAAGGAGGGTTTGTTCTTAAATGTAAAAACTTACAGAACAAGCCTTATAGTACAGCACTATAAACAGCATAATTTAAAGCATATACAGTGGGTATCTTGAATAAAAGCATTAGAAATAAAGGCAACCATTTGAAATAAAGACTACACTGCGCTGATTTAAAGAAATAAGCATCCCTAAAATATTGTACATTTTTCTAAGACTGTAAGAGCAGAGGTCACATTAGGGATTATACAAAATGAATTCCGACCACAGAGCGAGAGGGATAATTGGATGTATTTACGTGCACTCTCTTCAGCTTCCCTGAATGACTCCTGCAGGGTAGATTAGCAGCATCCACCTCTGTGCTCCATCAGCCTTCCCAAACCTCATTTACACACCAGAGAGTTCTGCTAGCATCGTGTGATCATGCACTACTATCATTGTAAGGATGCTCATGCAGCTTACTCTGGTAAGAAAATGGGTATTTTTAATGACACTTTTACAGTGAGCGAAACTGGGCAAATGTAAAAAGAGGGTGTTATAATTGTATCTCCCTGCAGGGACACCTATGGAACACAGGTTTCTAATAACACAAGTTCCTTTTCTGATGGTGTGCCAAGTTTCCAGCCTTCCTCTATATTTTCCCAGTCTCTTCTCAGGTTTCTTTTACCGAAAAATTCTTTTGTCTATGCCAACACTACTCAGATGTATTGAGATCCACTGCATATTTTTACCAAGGGCTAATTTTTTGTTGAGCCCCACCCAGCACGCAGGAATGCGACAGCTGCTGTTTCGGCTCTGCCAGGTGCTGTGCACTGCCACCAGGCTGTGACCCCAGCACTGTCCTGTCGTGGGTCTTGCCAGGAGAACGAGATGAAACAGATAATCTCCTGCAGGAGCATCACGTGTCTGGGACTTCAATGATGTCCTGATAAGGTCCCTGCAGCTATTTTATTTCCTCAGGAAGCATACTCTTTCTGCCCTTCTCTCTGGGTGCTGTGTGGGCTGGCATCTCCCTGGGGGCCACCAGGGCTCCCCCGGGGTGCAGGGCAGGGCCTGGCAGCCAGGGCCCATCCCACTGCCCTAGCCACGAGTGGGGCAGCCAGGGGCACTGGGGCAGCCCCAGCCTGGGCACCAGGAACCTCCCTGGGGATGGAAATGGGCTGAGGCCGGGCTAGGATGTGGGTCTGTGGGTGGGCCTGGCTTGGTGGGGCCCATGGCAGGGCTGGGCTGTGGGGAGCTGGAGCCCGGCCCTGCTGCGGCCGCGCTGGGGCAGGGGCTGACGGCCCCGGGGTGACGTGGGGGCCGGGGCCTGGGCAGGTGGGGGAGGCCCACTGGGGCTAGGCAGTGGCAGTGTGGCCTGGTGGTGTCCTCAGGCCCCCGACACCACCATGCCACTCTATTCCCCTTCAAATCTGCAGCCATACTTCCCACCTTCCTGCTGCCTCTCACCGCCGCTCATGTGAAGGGGGAGAGGACTGGACCGCCCTGAGCTCGGATCCAGCCTGGCAGCAGCCAGCTCTCCTCCCTGCACATTTTCTTTCCCAGGTAACCTGATTCCTGCCGTGAGCATCAAGCATCGTCTCACACTTTTTTTTTATGGTGGCAGAAGACATCTTCTAGGAAATAAATTCTTCTTAAATGTTTTGACATTATTCTACCCATCCCCAAAACTGACAGATCAAAACTGAATATAGTTTGTTGAAAAAGTATAATTTTACATCTTGCTTTTACAAAAATGCTTCTATTGTATTTTTAAAGAGAAACAAGCTGATGTATGTTTAGCAACAGATCCCAATTATTAACTTTCTCTTCAGATTCTAATTATATAGTGTTATGTGTACAGTTAGTATCCTAGATGAGAATATTTTCTAATACTGCTATTAAATTTGATGTATTGTATTTTATCCTCAAATTACCTATTTTGCAGGTCAGCATGTATATACTTTTTAGAGTCTTTTATACATAGATTTTGAAAATCATGCTATTGCTCATTAAAAACATACAATTATACTGCCTTTTCTTCTTACAATGAATTCAATAATATATGAATAAAATCTGAGCAGTTTAAATTATTAATAAAGCAGGGATATAAAATTTCATGGAAGTGGTGCAAACATTTTTCCTTCAATAGAGAAAATTAAATAGAAAATAAACATATATGAGTTGATCTTATTCATACACGCGCTATTGCTAATATTTTTCCAAAGGCTGTCAGGCCATCTTTCTAATGCTTTATTTCAACAATTCTGGTGATTTATTTACTGTTCCAAGTTCTATCTGTAAAATCTTCAGTTATGATAAGCATTCTATCAAATGCTTGCTAGGTAGATCAGCTATTACAGGTATGTTTGCGATAATTGGTTCAGTTCAGATATACGTTCTGATTCTACACTTAGAAACCCTAAAGGAGACTTTTGCACTTGATGCAGCACAAGCTGCATGGTTGTGCTGGCCCTGAGCTCCGAGCTAAAACCATGGTCAGACTGACCCTGTATGCATGTATGAAACATGTATATAGTGTTCCATAATATAAAACAGAAACAGCGACCAAATTAATATGAAAAACTTTTGTTTCAAAGCCATACTCTAGATAGGCCTATTAGGTTTTTAGGCATAAATGTCTGGATTGTCAAGTATTTTTACTTCTGTTGTAAGTGCACGCATGCATATGTGAATATAAATCTGTATTTCTAAATAGATTACAAAAAATGAGGGTCTTCATATCATTCCCTCTACATTTACTGAGAATTTTGTTGTGAACAAAACTATGCCCAGAAGAGGAAGGAGGTATTTTGCAGACATAAGCACAGCACTCTGTTTGCTAGAAGAGCCCATGAGCATTTTATACAAGCATTCTCAGGACAAAGACTGGAGGACTAGGTTCAATTTTAAGAAGTTCTGAATGATCAGAACTTCCTATAGGGTCAAAAACATGCAATTTTATCCATTTTCCTTCTGTAGAGAAACAGAGGCAATGAGTTTGATTCCTGGGAAAAAAAAAATCCATTTTTTTTCAGGCTGTTTATCTACCTCGTACCCTGGAGGCCCACTATCCTTTTTTAAAACAACAGAGGAATAGATCTTCCTGTAAGAAAAATGCATTTCACATACTTCTTTTATTCTCAAAGCAAAACAAATAAGTGTCACATGCCATTTAGACAGAAAACATTCAACTTGTTGCAGCATTTTGAGGTGGCTTTGTGGCTTTCACAGGTGAAGCTTCCAGTTATTGTAATGTTTTTGTTTGTTTATTTGTGTCCTCGCATCATGGGATCAGACATTTTAATTTGAGGGAGAGATAATATCCCCGATGGACTTTTCAAAATGCAGCCTATGAAACAGTTAGCATGCTTAAATAATCAATATTTTAAAAATAAAGAAGCTACACTGTCTACGTGAAGGGGTTTTCCATGTTCTATTACACATTCCTTTGGAAAAGTTAGCAATTCTTTTAGATTTCCCCCGGGTTTCATGATTTCTTAGGTAAAATCCCTGCTAATTAGTCATTAGTCTGTCCCCCAAACAAAATCTATCTAGCCATTTATCCCTCGTCTCTAACCTTTCATGAACATAGTTGTGGAAGGGATGGTCTAAGTCACCGAGTTCAGCCCCTGCAGAAACCCCTACCATACAAGTCAGTTCACAAATTCCATTTCGAAATTTGTTGGGCTTTTCTACCCACAACTCCTGTTACAGGACAGTTCCAGAACCTTGACTTGCTGATGCTTAGACACATATTGACTTCCTCCTCCTCATGCTCTGTCTATATCCAACTGCTTCTGGGCCAGCATTGTCCTGTGACTTAAAATAACTCTTCTTTCACCAGGGTGCTAACCTGGGTGTAATCTATGCACAGACAGTAATCATATGCAACTCAGCCTTTTTTCAGTTAAACATTTCTAAAATCTTTCCTCAGTCCGCTTTTTGCACACTGTGACCAATTACTACACTTGGGCATTTTCAGTCTGTCACTTCCCCTGGATGAATCCCCTATTATACCAGAAAATCTTGTTATTAATCCCTAAGGACATGGCCTTGTATTTCGAATTAAATTTAATTTTACCTCTATTACTCCAGCCTGCTAGGTCATCTGTTTTCTAGGAATGACGTTCTTGATATGGCTCTTTCTGAGCAAGGCCTCTCAGTTTTTGTCATCAGCAAGTTTAATTAGCACATTCTCATTTTTGTGCCACTGTCTTTATTAAATAAGATTGCACCAATTGCTGAGATAAATAACCCCACTTGAAACCTCTCTCCAGTCTCATGGTGTCCTTTTCAGCACAGAGCTACTGTCATCCCTCTTTTAGCCAGTTCCTTATCTAAGTTACGTTTCTTGTGCTATTTTCCATTTCAACTAATAACTTCACAAGTACTACATTTTCAAGTGCTTAACTGAGAAAAAAAGTCAAATGGATCTACCAGGTTTCTGTCCTTAAAAATTCTGCTGTCATTAAAGTACGCTCCTGATCTACCTTTAGTAAACTTGGACTACATTTTATCCCATCTTCCATTTATATCCATATTGTTCATTTTTTTCAAAATTTGTTTTAAAGCCTTGTGTGTTATTGTAGACTAACAGAATAACTGCAAGTACATCAAATGTTTACAAAAGAAAAGCGAAGCTTGCTATATAGAACCACCACAATGCAACAGATGGATTGAAATCTCTACCACAAGCCATACAACTTCAAGCACTGGTTCTTTCATTAGTCCGTGATGCTTTCCCAGTTGAGCAAGCTGAGCTCTCCTAGATTAGTTTCCATGTCATGGTTCTTTTCATTTGTATGTATTCTCTTCTAACAACAAACTTATCTTTGACCTTCCTTTCTACATCTTTGTCCCTTCTGAAAACTGAAAAAAGTACTCTTTAGGTTGGGGGATGTAGCTAGATTATATATAACCTCAGTGCTTTGGGGATCCCCCTTCTTTTAGTGCTAGTTACAATGTGCTATCTGAATTTCTAAATAATCTTTTGGTTTTTGCTTTACTCTTTTGAAAGATCTAGCTCTGGGTTAGGTTTGGCAAATCTTCCTTTACTCTTGTACCTCCAAGCCTCCAACTCATAGCTTTTTTTTTTTCATTCACTCATTTCCCTTCACCACTCGATATAGATCTTTTCCTTGTTTTCATTCTCACTGCTGAGATGGTTGCTCATCCAGCATCCATACTTGGAATGTAAATTCCAGGCAGTTTTTGCATCTCTGAGTTAGATAAATTCCAGATCTCTGTCATGTTTAAACCGCTGATTTATTCGGTCCATTGAAATACCTCCACAAATTACCAGAAATTGTTGTTCTGGTATTAAAAAAGGCCTCCAAAACTTTAATCATTGAAACAGCTTTGTTTATTCTTCCATTTTATTTGGACTTTTCAACCAGGAGAGGATGGAGAGGAGACTGCTCTGTTTTTACTTTAAATGGAACCAGCTCTCTCCCCACCATTAGTACCCATCTAAAACCAGTCTCAAACAGCACCAGTTTGTGCACAGTAAAAAAATGCTTTGGTTGTCACTTGCACAAATATCTGGGCTGTACTGGTATTAGTAGCATGTTCTCCACTGTACATCTTCATTTTTGAATCTCTTTTCAACCTCATCAGAAATCTCCCTCATCCTCATGTTTCACCAACAACTGAACTGTGGTGCTTGCAGGAGATTCTCCTTTCTCCAATCTTCATTTGTGCTGCAAAATCCCTTTAATTTAGCTGCCAATAAGATTGCAAACTTTCCTCCAGACTTTTCTAGAAAACTCCAATTTCTAAATAATTTCACATTGGTATCCATTAATGGTATTGAAAAGTTTTATTACCAGACAATTTGTATAATGCTTGAGTTGTATGCATTGTCATCTCTCTGACAGAATGCTGACTGCTGTCACTACACAATCAATATGACCAGAACTGAAACTGGCTGATATACACACAGTAAAAACAATCTACAACATAATGAACTGGAATCCTGCTGTCCTGAACTATTCCAGCGCTCTTTCAGCACACTGAGGATTATTATGCCTATAAAAGCACCACCTTAACATACCTGAACTATGGATATCATCGCTAGTCACTACAATATATTAACTGGCACTAATCAACTACATATATATTAAAATGAAAACCTCTATTTTATAAGCAGTGAAAATCCTTTTATACAAACTGCAATTATTCTACTGAAGTACTGTTACTTTTGACCTGAAGAGCAGCACTATGCTGCACAACCCTTGAGAAGAGATCGCACGGGCAAGTACACTTGGTAAGCACTATAACAGCATTAGGAAATTTAATTTTCATGTAGAGAAGAAAGGATATTAATTTTAGCTTTATGGTCCTTCTTCAAAGGCACAACCATGCTTCCTCCATACACTTCTTTTTCACCTTACCTGTCCTTCAGTGTTTTTCTATGCCCATTAAATTACATAAAAGCAGTTCTTTTGGCTCAGAAAGGCAGGAAAAGAAACAGCTGTACATGTATTAAATGTATTAAGAGGAGAAGTAAGGGTGAAGGTAATTCAAACCTAGTTCTTAGTGCAATAAAATAACCTAGGACAGAATAATTTGAATATCCATGTACCTTCAGGATATGAGTAGAAATACATATATCTATCCAATTTTGTATTTGATAACTTATTTTATACACACACATGAGTTTGAAATTTGCAGATTTCCAAGAAAATTAATTATGTCAAAAATCTACTACTCAGTCTGTACGACAAACATGTGTATACGCAACTTCATCATAATGTTTGCAACAATCTTCTTCCCCACGTGAGCAGTAGGCTGGACTAGATGAGTTCCTGAAGCTCCTCCAATCTGACTTGTGCTACAATCCTGTATGTATTCCCTCTCCCTCCAGAATTCTCTCTTTCATGCACTATTTCATATCCAGACATACACAAAACAGAAGATAATCCTTTGTCAAATAGTTCGCAGTATAAATCTGTCGCCCATATATACAAATTTCCTTTTTGGTATACAAACTCAGGACGACCATCACCACACATGACCAGTTGCTTACAAATGCCCAATCACATACTGTTCCCTTTCTTCTTCTACTCACTCAGCATTGTACAATGAACATTTACCTCACTTTCCATCCAAATACTCTCTTCCCCCTCAATAAATGATACTTTCTTTTTTCCCTGCCCTTAGATTCATCATCACTTTCTCTCACATCATCAGTTTTGTTCAAAGCTGCTGGGCTTCCATGAACCCTGAGCCCATTTTCACAAGTGCAGCCATTATCTGAAATACTCTCTACCCATTTGGCCATAAGTAAGTCCTTTTTGGTCAGAGCACTTCTCACCTATTTTCATGACTTCACTTTTGGCAGCATATGAAATCCACCCCCAGAAATACAAGCTTGGACCTATCACTGGGATGGAACTGGGGGATTACTAAGACAAAGGAACAACCACCACTTCAGCAGTACATGCTAGACCTCAACAGCTTGCAAAAGACGCATTATGTGTAGTTCAGATGGGTGAGGGAATGTGATAAATATATGGAATGTGAAAGAGTATCTTCTTCTTCATTTGTATCTGTCTATCAGTCTATCTGTGGTTACTCTGCTTCCCAAATATTGTGTGCATCTCTGCAAAACAGCAAGGTGGGAGGTGTTCGTAGTGGCCTTGAGAGGTAAGACCTCTGTAATTATCTAATAATTCTTGAGAGGTCAAGCAGTGGAAACTAAAGCCCATAGCCAACAAAAAAGTGTTCCAAAACTTGTAATGAGTGACTCCGTGAATGAAGAAGCCAGAAGATTGATGTCTATACTCATTTTGTTTGCTTAAAAATGGTTTTAAGTTATCATTGAAATAATGTGGAACACTATTCCTCAAATTCTTCTAAGTCAATGTGTTTTAAATACATCAAGCATACTGCTGACCCATCTCTAGTAACACAGTCTCAGTTGCATTTTGAGGTGACTGGAGTGGTTCTAGCATTTCTTTTCCCATTACAGATTAAAACACTATCAATCTTTCCTCTTCAATTTATTGTGCTGGTCTCCTTTGTTAGCAAATTTAGGATACAAAGTGGTAGAGCCAAGCTACGGCATTTATTATTCACTCAAGTAGAAAAAGAGCATAAGCAGAAAGCCCCATTTCTCATCTAGATGATCTTTAAAGGTCCCTTCCAACCAAAAACGTTCTTTGACTTTATGATTTACAGATCATATTAACTAACTAAACATAAAAACAAACAAACAAACAAACTTTTCTTCTGTAATACACAATCCCATCTATAGTGTGATCTGGTGTAGCTTTTCCTCAACACATAGCTTGCAGGTAGCACGCTCTGTGCAGGCCTTTGACGTTGCTCAAGGTCTTAGAAAACTACTGCCTTAACTATGGTTCAGGCTGATACAGAACAGAACAAGTGTCACCTCTAGAATATTAACTGCTCATGGAAAACAATACTTAGATAACAAAGCTTAGGCACACAGTCCATGTTGTGTTGTCCATCAACTGTTAATTTCCATTGTTGATGTTATTTTCATAGGTTATTTTGCTCCTGACTATAGAATTGAAGAAAAATAGGTCATTTTGCTATTTGAGATGTGGTGGAGACGAGCAAAAATACAAAAGGAAGGAAACATTAAAGTTTATCCTACTAAAGGTTAAACACCCTGGAAACCTATGAGGTTTCATCCCAGAATTTTATAGGACTGAAGTTGTTCATTATTTAGACAACTAAACCTGAAAACTAATTAAAAGGTCCTTTCAAGTATTGGGTCTCTTTTCCTCCTCGAACAAGTGAAAAGCTTTGCTTTTCTGAGGGAGAAGTACTGGAAAAATTACCCAGTAAATTCCTAGTACCCCAAGTGTATTATTCCTCTAGATCACAAGTCACCAGAGCAAGAACTGAGTCATGAGGGGCATGTAGAAATGGGAATAAAGTGAGACTATGCGAAAAATAATTACAGCACAGAAAAGGGTAAAAGAGTCAGAAAAATGTAAAAATCAACTGTATTATTTGTACTGTATAATTTAGTATTATTTGTCCAAAATACCTTGTACCATTGGAAGAGTATCATTCAAATACAGAAAACCTCTAAAATGCTTCTGTGACAGTTTATTATTCTACTTATTTTACTTTGAAACAGCCTTAGTCCATTAATTTCTATCTGCTCTTTTCATTATTATCTGTACTAAGTATGAGCTGTTCTCTGTATAATTTAGCCTAGCAATTACATTAGGTGGTTATTCCAAAATAAAAATCACATATTAAAGAAAACCAGCAAATCCATACAAAACTAAATAAAAATGCAGCTAACACTGAAATACTTAGCTGACCATATTTAAGCAATTATTAATGACTAAGAAATTATTATTACTGTTTATCAGTATATCCAGAACAACTTCATTTATCTTTAAAGCATAGCCAGCCATGGTAGGCAAACCTTGCACTTGAAGCAAGGTATCTCCCAGGAATCATAAACTTTGATTCCTGACATTTAGGACTGTTCAAAGTCATTATATCCAAATAAAACCGAAACAATATTCCACCACCTTTGTTACCCAAAGGGTGCCAGTGAGTTTTAGAATGAAGTACTTCTTCTGAGCTAAGTACACTGCCGTTCTAATGAAGAAAGCAGAGTTTGCTGAAATCAAAAACTTTCTGGCACCCGCGCAGTGAAATAGGGAGGCTGCACTCCACCTCAAACTACGCTAGGGCTGCTGGCAGATGCACAGCAAGCTATGTAGCCTTGTATGAACTGTGGAAACTCTAAACACTGTCAAAGCAGCCCTCATTTGGGAGGTGCTGTAAAGTTCCGCGAGGTTTGTCTGAGTTAGTTTATAGAAAAATTGTATCTTGGGTTTGTAAGCTGGTATCCCAAATTTGTTAGCAAACAAATCAGTAGCAACATACTGGAATGTTTACATTACAGAAGTGCTGGAACAGCCATAATCATTAATGGAGGCCATACTGTACTAGAGTAACACTACTCAAATATGAACCCTGAAGAGTTTAAGACCTAGACTAGAAAACATTCTATTTTAAAATGCTAAAATCAGAGTTTTTCTTCAGCTGCTAGAAGTAATTACTTTTTATTGCTACTCAGTAAATAACTATTTGAGAAAGGTAAATTAATAAGATTAGCAGTTGCAGACTAGCCTGGAGATAAGCACACGCAGATAATCAGCACAATATTTTCAGTGAGTTGTCAGGAACGCAGACAAGTTGGGAAGCAGCAGGGAGAAACTAAAGAGGAGGAACAGGAGGGAGGAAAGAAATAGGAAGGGCTAGAGTTAGAAAATGAGACCTGCTGAATGCCATTTGTAAATTAATAGCTGTAGCCCAGCAGAGAGTTTCCTGGTAATAGAATTTGTTCTTCTCAGGTCAGGAGAAATACAATCTTTTTAGGTGATCTCTGTTGCTCAGGGATCTCTTTCCCTAGGGTTGCCAGCTGTGTTTTGATAGCCAGATTGGGTGGGAGATGTCTCCAGCAGCAGATTCTGACATCTTTCTTCCCTGTCTAGGAAACAGCTTGACAGCCATCAGTTCCTCTGCTTGTCAAGGGAATTTCTCCGCTCTTTGGCAAAGTGCCTGCTCTGTATTTATTCCCTTTGTTTGTATTTCTTTCCCTTTTCAATGAAATTCTCTGCACACGAGGATTCTCACCCTCTCATGCAAAATTGCAGTAAAATCTATCACATGCCACTCCTAGAATTGACTTCGGAAACGATCTTTCTCTCTCCCCACCCCCAAATATGATTTTTTTCACCACAAGAGTACTGGATCAAGAGGAGGCAGCAGCAAGGACAAGCAGGGATTTCTCTGCAATTTCTAGCCTTCTGACACCATGGCTGTGGGACAGAGAGGCCCCTGAGGCCATTTTGTTCTTGGCCTTTTCCTCACTGAAGGCACTGACAAAGGTCCCTGGGACCCCCGAGGCTCTATTGTTTTCCATTCCAAACGAGCCATGAAGTGTACAGTCTTATGCGGCTTGGTGAAGCCACTTAATTTTTACAGAGTGTGGCGTGTGGTTTGTAATTTTGCAACCCTGCAGTATTCTAAGTGGCGATTAAGTACTAAAACAAAAGAGATTATAATTTTCATGTGCTAGAATGAAATCATTCTATTTATTAATGCCACTCCTAAAATATTTTATTTGCAGTGGAGAAAAAGCCTTACCCCAAATTTCCACTTACCTACCACCATTTCTAATTTTTTAACGTTTCAGTTTGTCACAGCAAATACATTTGGTGATCTTGGAAGCATTGCTTTTACTTGAGATTACTCCTAATTTACAATGGTATAGCTATTAGTGGAATTAGAGGAGTATAGCTGCCCTGTGGCTATTGTTTCACAATAAAAAATGGCAATAGTAGCTTAAAGCCTCCTAATACCCTCTCTGCTCCTCAGCTGTGCCAATATAAGTGTTTGTTGGGCTTCTTAAATAAGGCTCATTAAAAAGGTGTCAGCACTAAGCCAGGGAACTGATTATATTTTTAAAAAATTATTGCTTTTGACCAGGTGTGCTAGCACAACTGAATGGGTGGCATGCCACAGACAGAAGAGGGAGCAAAAAAATCGAAGCAGGAATACCTCAAACTGCTGCTGCTGCTTGAAGAGCAGTAAAATAGCCTGTGCGAGATCAAAAGCAAGAACAGGCTTGCAATACCCATACAGCCAATTCTCAATTATCCAAGATTATCTGCATTGCAGATTATCCATGCCACAGATGTAAAAGCACCTCACATCCAGAACAGTTATTGGCTGAGGCCCAGCACTGTACAAATGCAGCCTGGAAGACTGTCACTGGTCTGGAAACAATACAGGCACCTCCACGCAGGACAAAGCTGGAGAGAATAAATTCAGTCGAACCAAAGGTGCCTCTGTGAAGAAACAGCTGAGGTTTCTCCACAGTGTGTTCCCAGACTCAGGAGTGACAGACAGAGTGCTGCAGTCACACCTCACTGCTTCCCCTCAGAAACAGATCAAATCCAGCCGGGCTTCAGGCCAACTGCAGCCGACTTCATGTGGAGACAGCTGAAATGATCCCCAGCATGCAGGA
Source organism: Chauna torquata (assembly GCA_013399475.1). NCBI lineage: Eukaryota > Metazoa > Chordata > Aves > Anseriformes > Anhimidae > Chauna > Chauna torquata. The sequence goes on from VXAL01007883.1 coordinate 201,630, forward strand.
TTGTGGGAGGCCTTGTAGGTCAGGTGAATATGATACACATGCACGGATCCAGTTTGGATATCTGACCCAACAAACTCTCCTACAGGGAAGGAAGGAGATAGCATTGAAACATCAGCAACAAGAAGCCTTGCCAGTTTCTGGAGGAAAGTATGAGAGCAGAATGAAAAGGCCAAAATGTCATAGGTGACACCACTAGTGAGGCATTTACACTATAAAGTATTACTTGCAAAAGAAAACAGGAAACATTGCAATTACAAGTAGGATGTTCAGAAGCGTTCCCTCTGTGGCTCAGCTCCAACCCTAGTCAGCTCAATGACACAGAGGGTCCAGCTGAAGCTATCTTTTTGTTGTCTGTTATAGTACTTACACAAAGCTTACAAGTACAGTAGTTTCCTGCGAACTACGACGAAACAATCAATTCTTTGTGTGGAAATACATATTGGCGCCAGATAGCAGCTTTGAAGCTGATTATTGTTTTATTTATATTGCACCATAAATGTGTTTACCTTTTTAAAGGATCATTTTAAAAGAATATAAATTGCCATAGAAAAGCAAGCCAACTTTCAGGTGAACAGAAGTATTTTTAATCTAATGTAATAGCTATCACATTGCCTTTAATAGCTCATCAGAAATTCAAAACTAATGATTTTAATTCCTTACAAATACTCAGATAAGGTGCATAATTCTATTAAAACAGTTAGCTTTAGCACTTTCATGTTTGTATTTTGTCTGCCTCATATAAGCAATACCAACAAATCCAAACAGGCTATTGCTCTGTTCCTAAGTTGCAATCTTGTGTGATATTATATTTTCTAATAATGCCAATTCTTTTTGGCTGAGTAGGCCAGCTTTCCACATCTTTAAGGTTGTTTCCACTAGGAAAAGAAATTGGTGCAATTTGGTACGATCACTTTTACTTAGGAAGAATGAGCATTGCATCCTGTTTTATGGAGCACAAAGGAATTCAGATGAGTAGGAGCAATATACTTACCTGTAGCTCCCAGACTCTCTGTAGGCAGCTGTATTCTAAAAATCATCCTTCCAGCATTTCTGGTGCCACACTGACAGAATTACAGCAGCTTTCAGATCACTTCCCCAGTTCTGAAAATATTTCTAAATCCTCAGAAAACCACTTTGACTGTCTGACCCTTCTATTGCCTGCACCTACCTGTGACCCAGTGTTAGTACAACATTTTCTCTTGCCTGGTATCTAAATTGAAGTAAATTTTAATTGTTCCTTGTGCATTCTGAATGGAAAGTGGCTCTCATGACCAGTGCTTTCAACAAAATCATTGAACTGTCCAACACCCAACACAGTAGCATGTTCTTCAGACTTCATTTTTTCGTATTGTCAAACAAATCCCCCTGGAATTGCACAGAATCTCTTGGCTTAGCCAGATATCACAGGCAATCCCATGCGGCCATCCACTGAAGCCAAGAGAATTACTGCAGGGATGGATTTGGCAGTATAGCATTTTGAACTGAGTTCCCTTAAGCAAGAAATCAGCACAAATGTACAAATCTGGCTGTGCTTGAAGGTTCTGTTTTGCAGCCATCTGTGCCGGCTTCTATTGTTAAACAGGAGTAAGACAAATTCTGGACTAAATGATACTCATTTATATATGCGTTTAGGTAAAAAAAATACACAGAATTAGGAAAGATGAAAATAACAAGAAAAAGCTGTTTTGAATTATTAGAAAATCCACAAAACAATACGCTTGAGTAAAACACTAAGCACACAGCTTAAGATACGTTGACTCTGCAAATTAACATCGGAATACCAATATAATTTCTTAAGCTAAAAGATGTAGTCAGCTGAAGGCAGTTTACTGTGTGTTGATTTTTCAGACAAAATATAAAAAAGCTGAAACATTGTCTCCTTTGTAATGGTATATAAAATCTTGTACATTTTTGTAGAAGAAGTAATATACTTGATTACTGTTTGCCAAATCAATGAGTAATTATATGGTGAAACATACTGCTACAGAAACCCACTGAGGTCAAGAACAAAATAAATTCTAAAAATGTACATGAATAACAAACTGCTTGGAGCTGCAGTTGTTAACAATAATTCTGGAAGTGTTATTACATTTCATGCTTCAAGTTTAAGAAAATCACTTACTGTTTAAATCTCTGCAATCAGATGTTTTTTTTTAAAATACAGCTTTGCACACAAACTTGAATCACATCCTGCTCTCACTCCTATTTGGGACCAGCTTCTGATCCATTTAAGCAGGGGAACACAGTGAGTGTTTAAGCATTGAGTGCTCTCACATTCAGGCATGATCAATAATTCTGTTAACCAGCATTAAACACAAACATTATTTTTGCTTTTTTAACACTCTTTAGCTTGCAAGGAATGACACAAGTGACAGATACATACTCACTGGAGCTGTGGAGCAATCACCACCACAAAAGTAGTTCCAAGCAGTCTCTAACCACTCCTACTGCAAAACCTCCCTTGTGCCTCCAGTACGGTCTGGCATAGAGCAGTTTCTCTGAACCAACAAGTGTAACCCACGGGTAAGCTACTCTACACCCGGAGTAGCGTAATATTGGCAACTAACACCAGTCAAGATGGGCAGTGACCTGCTCCTGTCCAGGCCAGCAGCTCTTGCCTCTCCAGCATCATTGCCCCTGCTGTAGGAACCTAGTAAAAGCCACCTTTTCCAAGACTCTCAGAGAAAGATAAGGTAGGAAATGTGACATGGATGGAACGGACATGGATGAGAGAATGGAGCTGGCCTCTTATTGTGGAGATGAGAGAGGCAAGTTAAAGTTTAGGGATGGGGCTTCAGTACATGATGGACACAGGTACAGAAGTGGCGTAAGCAGGCTCGTATGGAACCATGTATCTTCCTGTACATCCATGCAGATCGGCCTGGGGACAGAAGTTTGACGCTACTAGTAGCACCAAGGGCTTGCCCCTATCCAATGGGTTAAGCCTGCTCTGTGTCACAGTCTGTGCTGTTGTCATGGCATCTATGCCAGGATTGGTAACAAACAAATTGTAATTTACACCCAGGAAGTTAGTCATATGTTGTGACTGACCAACACACCCCCACAATGGAAGAAGGCTTAGAGCCATAAACTCGTGCCATAAAACTTGTGACAGAATTAGTCAAACCATTAGAGCAATGGGGTGTTACAGAAAAAAAATGACCCACCATACAGCAGCCTGGTCTTCTAAGAAACCAGATGGGACCTAGCACATGACTATTGACTATAGGACGTTAAATAAATCAACTGGCTCTTTAACAGCCCCTGTTCTCAGCATAGTAGATATGAATGTGCTTTTCCATGGATGGGAGTGTTACCTGTAAAAGGTACATTCTTTATGATCCTGATACAAGAGCAAGACAAACCACAGTTTGCATTTACTTGGAGTGGAAGACAATACACCCTTAATCACTTACTCCAAGGTTTTAAACATGGCCCCACCATTGCCCATTCCATGTTAGCTAAAGAGCTAAAATCAATCATTCTCCCACCTGAAGTAACAATTTCATAATATCTAGATGTTATTGTAGTTGGAGGACCAGAAGAGAAAATGGTTCAACAAAGTATGAATGCTACCATCCAGCACCTGCAAGAACTGAATATCAGCATTCCCAACTTTAAACAGAAAGGATCAAGTCAAGAAGTTACATTTTCAGGTACATGATGGATAGGAGGACAGAAAACTGTTGCAGAATCTATATTAATAGAGATGCAAAGCATTCAAGCACCTTCTGATAAAAAGGAGTTATGAGATTTATTAGGAACTTCTGGGTCACACATTCCTGGATTCTGTATTTCAGTGAGACCTCTGTACAATTTGCCAAAGAAAAACACAGAGTGGGATTGGGAACAAAATCATCATGAAACACTAAATGCTTTAAATGATGAAATTTTACTAACTAATCTATGGGACCCATTCACCCTACATGCCCCTTTACACTTCATAAAGGCACAGACGATGAGGGATGAGGGATATCAGTGGGGATTATGGCAACAAGATGTGCAGGGTAAGAAAGATTACTATTACCTTTGGCTCTAAATTGTGGCAAGGCTCCCAACTACACTGCATTTGAGAAAGTGCTGTTAGCTGCATATGAAGGACTGCTAACTACCAAGCTATTAACTCAAGAAAAGCAAATCAAGTTACATGTGCCCATTCCCATTTTAAAACCAATTTTAACTGGTAAGCCGTTACCCCTTGTGGTAGCACAGGAAACTGCTCTGCAGTAACAAGCTTTGTATATACGGCACTGTGTGACAAGTGACAGGACAAATAAAGAAAACAAACTATCAGAGAGCATGGAGCAAATCACATAAAAACACCCTATGCTTGTATTCTTAACACGCATTGTACTGTTACTTGTTGTAACCTTGATATTGACCTGTTACCTTAAAAACTGAATAGCATACGTGAATGAAACATTAACTCAAATCACATACTAAACTTATAAATAATCATTTTCCCATATACGTATATGCTCTCACCCTCACCTTGCACACGCGAGAGGGCTGGTCATTTATACGATGAATATATTAAGCTCATTTATAACACCGGTAATTGTTGAATGCTGGTCTGAGCCAAGGGGTGGAATCTGACCAAACAACACACCCCCACAATGGAACAAGGCTCAGAGGAGATGAGAAAAAAAAAAATTACCTCAGGGCAGAACATAAAGAATGACCACGAATTATCATAAAGAAAGCTGAACTTACCTCAAGACAAAGGGGACCATAGGGTAACCTTTGTTTAAGAGATACAACTGTACCATTGGGCCACCAGGTTGCATAAACAGCCTTCCCTGAGATAACTCAGGGAAGAGAGTAATGTCTATCTGAGCTAGCCAAGCAAATATGGCACCGGGGAAGCATATACGTGGCTCAGCCAAACACAGAATATGAACACTAAGCAACCAGCATAATGAACTATGGAGAAAATAATGGGCTTGAGTTGGCTTCAAACCACGTATTCCTTCCTGGTGACTGGGGATGCCCAGAATTGTGACAGTGAGCATGCAGAGATTGATAACAGGAGTCATGTTTTTATTGATATATCTGTATATTAGAATTGCAACTTTATCCTTGTGTTGTGATTTCAGTAGATCGCTATATCACTCTTCTAAATCAAAATCCCATGTAACGCCAAATATATCACGTAAGTGAATTTGATGCTAAGCAGTGGAAGGAGAGGAGAGGAGAGGAGAGGAGAGGAGAGGAGAGGAGAAACTTAAAGTTTCAGACGCTTCTCTGCTGATGTCTATAAAAATCAGAGAAGTCTAGAATGGTCATTTACCTAGCGTATTCTTTTAGGTAGGATGAACCATATGTTTGTCATCCTTCTGGTGTCTCACAGGCTATAATTTGCTCTAAGATACCAAACATATGTCATATGCTTCCATAAATAAGTTGGAATTACTCTAGAAAATGTTTATTCTGCAGCTTACACCAGAGAGTGCCGTATATTTTATCATAGAACAGAAAAG
>VXAL01007883.1:207397-220604 GCA_013399475.1 Chauna torquata
CTCTGTGCCTGTGTCCGGCATCACTCCGTCCCAGGTGCAGCACCCGGCATTTTCCTCTGCTGAACCTCATGCTGTTGCTAATTGCCCAGTGCTCCTTTGTATCTAGCTGCCTTTGCAAGGCCTCTCGTCCCGCCAGGGAGCCAACAGCACCTCCCAGTTTAGTGTCATCAGCAAACTTGCTGAGGATGCATTCCACTCCCACATCCAGATCATAGATCAAAATGTTGAACGGAACTGCCCCCAGAATTGAGCTCTGGGGAACACCGCTGGTGACCGGCAGCCATCCAGATGTAGCCCCATTCACTATGACCCTTTGAGCTCTGCCATTCAGCCATTTCATCATCCAGCATAGCGGGGATCTGCTCAACACACGGTTGGACAATTTGTCCAGAAGGATACTGTGAAGGACCATATTAAAAGCCTTGCTAAAATCCAGAAAGATTATATCCATTGCCTTCCCTTCATCCACCAAGGGGGTGACCTTATCATAGAGGGAGATCACATTACTAAGGCAGGACTTTCCCTTCACGAACCCATGGTGACTATGCCTGATAATAGCTCTGTTCTTTAAATGCCTTTCAACAGCACCCAGGACAACCTTCTCCATAACTTTCCCAGTTACTAAGGTTAGACTAAGAGGTCTGTAGTTTCCTGGGTCTTCTCTCATGCCCTTCTTGTAGATGGGTATAATATTGTCTAGTTTCCAGTCAGCAGGGACCTCCCCAGACATTAAACCCTCCTTGTGTGCAATATCTAAAATAACCTGCTCAGTTACAACTGGACTCTGACAACAAATGTCATGGGCTCTAACACACATGAAAATATGATCTTACAATCAAGTAAGACAAAGTGGGGGAAAAAACCTTTTTTTACAAGTGGGATATAACTGAAAAGGTGAAGACTCAGTTTGTTCTTGCACAAAACCAACTATGCTAAGACTTTTAATGTGGTGGTAGGTAGCATTTCACATCACCAAATCAAGTTGATGGTAATCTAAATATCAGTTGGTGCTCAGCATCTGTTCCTAGCAAAAGTATCAGGATTGATGTGAATGTTTTCAAATGAGACTGAATGCAGAAAAAATAATGTAGAGTACTTCCTAGTACAGGCAAAACAAAGTAAAGTCAGACATCCTCCTGAGTTTTTAGTTTCCAGGTTCTACCAGTTCTTCACTGAGTACAGGACAATTTGCTTATCTTAAGTGCTCAACTATGATATCCAACAGAATCACAATAATTTAGAAAAATCAGTTTCCAAACTCACCTCAAACTTTTCAAAAGCAAAGTAATAAGACCTTCCTGAGGAATCCTTTTCAAACTAAAAATAAACTTGCACCAGTTAATGAGATAATAATGTATAACAATACATACTTGAAGTACTGATTATAACACAAGAAGCATTTCTACTTGGCTGTCCCAAAAGTCACTTACTAAGTTTATGACATCAGCTTTTATTGAAATAGAAAATAAAAACAAATCTTTTTAGCAGCTTTAATAGCTTTGCCAAACTTTAATCACTTGGGCTGAAAATTTTCATGATGGTTGTCTGCCTTGGCCCGTACAAAGTTCAATCAAAATTTTTCACAGTAATACTCTAATAATAACAGATACAGAAAAGTCCATATACCAATTAATAATTTTGGCTTCAGAATAGGGCTTGACTAGATTGCAGCATATACAGCATAGTCACGCTCCAAAGAATGAGGCTAAAGCAAAATTCTGAACAGCTATTTACTGAACGGCATCGTCTAACCTGAACACTGATTCAGACAATGGTCTTGAGGAAAAAAATTAGCATATGATGATGTCGTTCAAGGCTGTCATATAATGTAAACAACCAGCTTCAACTTCAGTGCTTCTCAGCTTTTCCATGCTTTAACTTGCATCTGCAATGCCTTTATTTCACTGTGCATGTTTATGTATGCTTGCATACATACATAAATTCAACAAATATACATATCAAATAGAAACAGTGAGTCAAAATGGTGCAAATTTTAGAAGAAAGAACACATTACCTGAAAAGGAAAAAATTCAAACCGTTCTCCTACTATGACCATGTAGTTCCATATTCTGTTATTTGGTAGTACCATTCAGGCTCCATAAGATGGCAGACCTGCATACATTTAACAGATGTTAGTGTAATGACATTGCTGTAAATACATTGCTTTTAAAATGGTTGCTGTAAATGGATGGTGTGTGTTTTTATTCAGACTGTTTTGAATGTGATATATTTAGACCTACAATGAACTTCGGTTATTACTCTGTATTACCTTTCCTGGAGTTATCAATGGCTTTGGACATGGCCTACACACACAAAAAAATGTACACTATCATCCAGAGTTGGTTTATTTGAAATTACCTGAACTTGCTCAGTCTAACTCTTTCTAATAAACATGTAATACTTATTTATTCCCATTGATTCATTCTAGCAACCTGTGCTCAAAGTAAACTAATTCTTAGAATATAATTACAGTCCTGAACACACTAAAGCTTGGGTTTATCTTTTAAATAGTCTCCTTCACAAGAGACTATTTTGGGGAACAACGATTTACATGTTAACGCTGAAACTGGTATTTTTATTCCCCATTAAATGATCATGTTACTTTTAAAAACTTTTTTCAGGTTCTCTGACATTAATATAGCTCTATTATTTGTACAGTCATTATCATAAATTAATACCACCAATTTGGTTTATGACTAATACACAATGTTTAAGGTTGTTCTGGAGAATACTGTCATCACACGTTACCAGTGCTTTATATCCATTTCCTTTCCATTTGTTAAGACTTCAAACTGTTTTACACCTAAGACTTTCAAAAATGATTTTTTTCAAAAACGCTAGCGTACTTTAAATGACCAAGTAAGAAATGGAATGAGCTTGCAATCTTGCTTTTATGTTTCACTTTAGCAAACCCTCACTCATAAACATTATAATTATAATAGCACAGGCATATAATTTTCCCATAAAGGTTTCATTCCACTTGTTCCACTTGGCTAGGACTACAAGTGAAAGTGCCTAGATTGTTTTTAATATTTTGAAAGAATTCTTTTGGAAAAAGACAGTAAGAGGTGTTCAGGCCAGCAGGAAAGCAGTTTGTACTCAGCAAGACTGTGAAAAGAAAATCATGACAATTTTAAAATAAAGAGCATTCTCCTTCCTAGTGAGCAAGTGGAATAAGGGAAACATTAACTTGTACTTTAACTCAAAATTCTTCCAATAGCACATCAGGAATGTTACCCTGAAAACTGTAGTTAGGAAGAAAACTTTCACTAGAGTCAAGAAATTGGGCCGTTATATTCATATTCAAATTTGCAAATTTTCATATGTAAACACGCTCTTTAATAATTGCTTGGCAATGAAACCTTTCTTAAAATACTGTTCCCTGACACATTCACAGACTTCTTGCTGACGCACTCTTTAAGAATGGGATTTTGAAAGAGAGCAACGAAACACTCCAGTAACAAAAACTGAAGAATTTAGATAGAATTACGAGCATCTGTAACCTACGTCCACATTTAGATGGTTATTGTATCTAGCTCTGCAGATGTGCCAATAATCTTTTGCTGGTTTGAAACAACCATCATTTTTAAAGCGGTCTTGTAAGCCTCCTACTCGTACAGAGAAGGCATTGCTGTTTACTTGCTTGGTTTTGGTGTGTTGATGCTTCTTTCAATTAGACACGTACAGAAATCCCACCTAAGCGGTTACAGTGTGTCTGCCCCAGCCTCCAGCTCACAGTGCAAGCGGGCCAAGGGGCTTTTGGCCAAGGCCGAGGAGCCCGAGACACCCAGCACTGTCCAGGAGTCTCAGGTGGAGGCAGGCCAACTCCACATGCTTCTGCACCGCTCTTCACTTAGGGTCTAATTTTACAGAAGCAGCTCCTTGTGTTGAAAGATTTTGCAGTGTTTCAGCAAGTTATTTAAGAGATCACTCATCACTTTATCGTGCATATCCTCCTCCAACTGTCACTCAAACTGTCGCTTTGAGCAGCAGTCCAAGAAACACTTCTCATACTGATAGTGGAAGGGCACAATAAGCAAATTTGTGCTGCCACATTTTGTACCTCTGGCACCCCGTGTGACGGAGAAGCTATGAGAAAAGAGGCTTTGTCTTTCTGCTGCTTTTTGATACAGAAACCCGGCCCTAAAGAGATAACTGACTGAGGAAAAGCATCATGCTGCCAGTTCTGGCTCCTCTGAGCGAAGCAATTGCTGTTGCTGCGAGCAGCAGCAGCAGCAGCAGCACAAACAGGCGGGAAACCCAGCGCCAGGGCTGCTGACAGCGCCAGGAAGGGCCGAAAGCACTACGGACCTCGCAAGGCTCTGCGGGCTGCGGCGGGGTCAGGCTCCCGGCGGCCGCCGCCATGCCCGCCACCGGCGTTCCCACAGAAGCCCTCCAGTACACGCACTCCAGCATCTCCACTTGACGCATTGCAGGTACAACGCAACCAATCAGAGGGCTTGACTCTTACCAGCTAACCATTGCAGAGCCCCTTTAGCCAATCAGGCACCCCTTGACAAACTGCTGCCTCAGTTGCTTCGGCACCGCTTCCGTCGGGAGTCGCCGTGCCAGAGGATGGTAACCTTCCGCGAAAAGATATAGGCCCTGCCGCCAGCGAAGGCGCGGGCGAGCGGCTGGCTGTCGCTGGCTGCCAGCTGCACGGCGAGGCAGGCGCGGCAGCCCTGGCGTTGCTCCTGGTGCCGTAGCCGCTGCCTCTCCCTCGCTGGCGCTGTGGAACGGGGCAGGGCGTGGGGTGCTGCCGCCGGGGTAGCTGCCGCCTTTCCCCAGGCAGCTAACGCGCCCTGCCCCGGCACAGAGCCCTTCCCGCCCCAGCCTGCTGCGGCCCCGCTGTCTGCAGGTGAAAAAAGAAGGGGGGAAAAAAAAAAAAAAGGAAAAGCATTTTCCTCACAATTCCACTTGGGAGGCTGCAGGACGTTTTGGAAAAGCAAAGGGCTGTGTGCTGTGCGGCTCAGGCCCCTGCTGTTGGTTGTGTTAATTGCCATCAGCAGCCCTTGTGTGGAGACCAGGAGCCTGGAGAGCCACCAACACCGAGCCGAGCCAAAGCCTCAATTCAGACAAATTTTGAAGTGACTTCAGAGATGCTGCAGAGCTGCCTGTGCCAAGCCGGCAAAGGGCATGTGCTAGAGACGCAGCTGAGAACCATGCAGCGTCCCCCAGTCAATTGCGCGCGCCAGCCACAGCACCTCTGAGCGTGAAGGGCAGGGCCTGCCGTGGCCCCCTCACAAGGGGCAGGTGCGAGGGTCCTCCGATGTCTCACCGAGCCACTTGGGTCGCCTGCAGCAAGGGGAAGTCCACCGTATATCGACAATTTCTCTGTAGCCTTTGGGATGTATGGTTAAAAATCCACCCCCCTCCCCATACCCGCAGCTCAGATAATAAGATGACTTTATTTTGATGTACAGGTTCAGATGCAGCTAAGCCTCCATGCCAGTGTGGTGCTGCGATTGCTGGCCTGGGACAGCAGTGCAAGACCCCTTAGACGTTACTGAACATCCAGCTGGAAAAACCCGCACGAGGGCCTAGCAAGGGTATCTAAAGGGGCTTTCTCTCTGCAGGACACTCCTGGCCACACTGGAGGCTGAGGGAGTGATGCAAGGATCTTGGGACAGCCAGAATTCTAACGATAACATTTTTGTAAGAATTAAGCTAGATGAATACTTGGCACCCATGGACCCGTCACAGAACATTTTTTTGCAGAAGCCTGTGGGCCAGCAGTACGTCCCTGAGGAGAGAACAAGATGAGACAAACTAAAGAAAGAAGTGGGAGGAGGAGTAGGAAGATATCTATGTTTAAGTGATTTAACCCTATAATAATAATAACAAAATAGTCTATTTTGAGTCTTTTGCTTTTTTGCTTATTTGATGCTGAATATCTTGTTTCAGTTGCATATTAGTTAAGGAGATTGGTGCTCTGTAAGCACCTAAAATAGAATATGGAGATAGAGACAGCAGAAGCAGAGTGGATGCCAAAGTGAAATGATCTGGAGTGCTGAGCACTGCATCAGCCCACACACAGGCCCACCCCAAGGATAGTGATGCAGAGAAGTCTTAGATGGTGCTCCCTGCTTGGAAAAATGATGTCAGTATTGGCATACCCAAAACTAAACTGAAGGCTAACCAAAATAAACTTATTAAATGTTCTTCCCTTCTATATAGCATAAAAATCCCATTCTCGGTGCAATGCACCTTTGTGTTAGGCTTGTGCTCTGTAACAATGCTGCTGACAGCTTCACAGCCAGCACATAACGCTGCACTTACTAAATATAAGTACTTCATTAGCATCTAGCATACTTCCGCTACAACAAAAATAATAACAAATAGCCATACTGGGGGGCAGGTCAATGCTGCTTGTCAGGAAAGGTGTGCGCAAAGTGTTAGATGCCTGGGACAGGCCAGAATTTTAGGCATATTCTTATTTCACAGAAGCTGACAGCCTCAGAATAAGGCAGGCAGAATAGAAATTTAATTAAGTAGCTGATGTGAACTGTACCCTCACAAAAACATTGGGAAGAATAGCAGGCCCCAGGCAGAGCTCAGTTTTCCTGGTTTACAAAGAAAAACAGTTTTTCTCTTTTGGTACCATATCTGGAATTTCAGCAACAAGCTGAGGTCCTTTAGGATGGAGGCTCACGCATACTCTGAGGATCAGACATTTTAGAAGGCTGGACTTCACACGTGCTAGTGCCCCCAAATGTAAGAACCTGAAGTTCTAGACAAAGAACTGATTTAAGGGGAAGGGTCAAAGAAAAACCTTAACATGGAAGAAAGGGCCTGTATTCTGAAGCCATCATGTATTCCTGTCATTTTAAAAATTCTCTTCACTGAAAGCCTTTAAAGGAGATGAGCCTGCAGCAGAGGATTTCTTAGGTAGAGCCATGCCAGGATCCCAAGGGAGAGGCAGTCTGTTGGCTCTCCAGCAGTAGGTTGCGGAGACTGGAATTTATTTTTACAGTTCCTCAGAACTGATCATAGAAATACCTCTTCTCTTCAAGGCTGTTGGAAAACTTAGTTTTTTCTTCCCCCTAAAATAGTGATTGGGCAGTTGGAGAACTCATTTCATTTTCAGGTGGGTTTATTAGTGATGCAGACACAAACAACATAAAACAGCTGTCCAAAGAGGTGTAATGATTCCACAGCTTTCTTCATGTACTTAAACAAATGAAGAATATCACCTGTCAAGGATGATGGCTTCTAGCATCTGTAATTTAGGAGGTATGTATAATACTTCTCACCTCATGCCAGCTCCATACCATGGTGGATGAGAATACTGGGTATCTGTTGGATGGCAGTATTTGACAAGTCAGGTGGTTTTGATCTCATACCACCTTATCGCAAGGAATCTGACAAACTGTGTTTCAGGTGCATGACAGAAAGGAAGAATATATCACTAACTGATGCAAATTAACATGGATTTATTGACTTCAGGGCATGTTTGCAGTTGCTGAAAAGCTGTACCGGAAACTACGATTCTGATCGCCCTTGAACTCTGTATTTGTAGTTGTTGAATTTTTTAAATCTATCTGTAGCGTGAAGGCTTATGACAGCCTTTCTCTCTGACCCAAAGAAAAAGTTTTAATGTAGAGCTACTACAGAATTAGAAACTGGGGCTAAGGGAGACATGGCCATCAGAAGTATCTGGAGATTTTACATACCTGTCTGCCTGTGCCATATATATTTGTATTTGTTTACCAACAAAGTATTCAAAACAAGCAAAATTTAAAAGAACACTTGTGCTTACTGCTTTACAATACTGGGGCCTGATTCTGCACTGTTCAGTCAGATATCTGCAGTAAATGTTTTCTGAAAGTTTTCTGAAATAATCCTATTTTTAAGCAAAATTGCTTGTTAAATTTAGCTGGGATTTTTACTGCAAAATTAATGTCCCAGTTTGCCCTATGGGAATATTCAGATGAAAATAAATTACTCATGGACAAAGGAGAGTTGTAAAAAGCAATACAAGCAGTTCATTTGATCACTTCCGTTATGTAAAAAAGCAATCTCAAGTAACTTTGGAAGGTTTTTTTTTTTTTTTTCCATGTGTTAAATAGAACAAGCTGAAATGAGAAAGAAAGGTACTGGAGTTGAACAAACTACATTCCAACCTTTCTTTAGGGCTTGAATTCTGAAACGTATTTGTTTATCATTGCGTATCATGCCACATTAACCTATATATTGGTTCAAAATCTGTAGCTAACAGCAACAACTGTTCAGCTTTTATCTATTAGGTATAATAGAAATTTGAACTTATAAAGTAAACCAGGTTTTGGCCCATTCAGTTTTCCAGCATATTGAAAAATTAAATGCCAACTCAAGCCATTTCTAGTACAGTGAATTTGACTAAGTATGGGTTTACTGTTTGTTATATTGTCATTTAAAATTTTGAGTAATCTATATATACTGAAATTAGAAACAGAACTTCTCCTGTCATTTAAATGGCTGTTCCCATACGTATCTTTCCATAGAAGATATTTCTAAATATATTTGTGGAAAAAAAAATCACTTTTCTTTCGCAGATATATTAATCATTGTCATGGAATCATTGTCGGGGAATCTAGTTCACATAAATGTAACCAACAGTGAAGAAACATGACCTAGGAAATATTTAGTATGTTTGACAGTGTTACGTAAAAATATGTAATACTGAACAAACATGCGTTTATAAATATTCTGTCCTCTTCTGCATTTGATTCTTGAAAAATAGTGAATACAATTTGGCTTTTATCCATAAAAACACAAACAATAACAAAACAATAGAACAAATGGAATGAGTAACTTCTGTTTATATCATGAATCATCCAATGTTTACCTTTCAATGAAACTGGCAATTACAAAACCTGAGAAGGAAAATCCTGTTTTCACATACTCCAATGTTTCTAGCAAACTCTTCATAGGGCTATGAAGAAAGGTTGTTTTTAAAGACTGTGAAAATGTTTTGTTCTTTTTTTTTTTAACTCCTTTTACATTTCAAATGTAAGAAGTAAGGAAAAATACTTTGGTTTAAAATAATTATTTTATAATCTTTAATCTGCAAGATGCATGACTGAGTTTATGTATGGGAGCAGCTCTGTAATTCCCATTTGTGCAAATCTTTTTAAGATAGGATCTTTATGGTTCCCAACTCAAACTGCCCTAAGTTTAGAACATAAAACTTTTCAAATTATTGGGCCTCAAGGGTGCCAATTTACATAGCTACGTAGAAAAGGACTCTCTAATTTAATTGCAATGTGTAAATAATTTAGTTCTTACCAACGGCTAAGTCAGTTTTATATCACTATCTAAAGCTTTACAAGACAATGGACTCTCAACATAAGGAACAACTACTATTATTCAATTACACAGATGGCCTTTTATCTCTTAATGCTCAGAGGAGATCCATAATTGTATGTGATTTTAATACATGCTAGTGGGAATGAGGCAAATATAAAGAAATTATGAACATATAAAATATTGGGGAGTTTCTTCCCCTCCCCCTTCTTTCAAAAAATAAACAGTAATCTACAGGAACATGTATGTTCCCATTTAAAAGAGCTACCAGGTCTGGAAACTTAAATGTTAAGATTAAAGCAATTTTTATTTTCACATCTTGTACAAATGTGGTCAAATTCAACTCTGTTCTAGCTTTTTATTTCAATGGAGTTCCACCCACTTATTTGCAATCTTAGTGAAGCTCAGAGAGTATTTTTATAAGGCTCAGTTTTTCACAGCTGCCAATGGCATTTTGAAACATTAATTTTGTGGGAAATGGTCTCCCAAAGAAACGCTGACTATATGGACAGAATTTTATAGAGAGGGTAAAAAACTCTTTTTTGATATACCAACAGAATTCCAATTGACTTGAAAAGGAGTACAACAAATTCAACTCTACTTTAGGTAGCTTAAACCTGTAACTGGTAATATTGTATCAATAAAAACTAATTATGAATTTGTTCCAGATGCACAGGTATTGCACACACTTATATACTTGATTTTCAGTTCTTATACTTCTAAATTATTATATACTGGTTATCTATTTTTATCGCCATAATATCAACCTCCCAGCTGTGCATTACATCATATCTCAAACCTGTGTCTGTTCTCACATCCTTTTTTCAAGGGCAGATGCCCGTGATTTGATTTTTGTTAAATTATGTTTGTATGAGAAAAACTATCTGCGTGAACTCACTTTCTTCAGTACTTATGTTAACAAACCAAGGTTGAAAAACACACTTTGCATCTAAGTGGTAAGGTTTATTATTTTTCTACTTTCCTTAACTCGTATCTTAGGCTTCTTTCTTCGTATCTTAGGTTCTTTCTCATATCTTAGGCTACTCCCAAAGAACGGACATATAAATATCTACAAAAACAGAGACCAACACTGTAACCTTACGATCATATTATAATCATATTATAAGGTATAATATTAGGTAGAATGGTTGTAAGTGTTTAACTGGAGCTAGTAAATTTGTAAACTAATCTTTTGTTCCTATTACAGCTGAAACACAAGTCAACAAAAACACGCTTAGTGATGCAGAGTAAATTAGAACAGTAAATCCTGACCAGTCAGAAATACTTGGTTAGAAATTCATCTTAATAGCTATTGTATAGCCCTCTGTTCACAGAAAAAGTCAGTAGCAATGGGATGGCCAACTTCTATGGTTTTAGGCACAAATACTGCGTAATTCCATAGCCTAGTCCAGCTCCCACTGAGATCCAGGAGATTTTGAGTGAGACTGTATAAGATCCTGGCAAATCATTTGACATTGTATGTCATTGGAATGACAGGGGCATTTCTTGCCTGCCCACAATTGAATGTAAATTTTAAGTGAACAAAGACTACCGAACCAACTCTAGCTGTACACTTGAGTGAAAGCAAGCTTACGAGGAGCAGGCAGATGCGAGTTTAGATGAGGTTTCTACATTAAATAAGCAGCAAAACATTAGTGTTCTGTTTTGTTTACATTTATCATTACCATATGTCAAATTAGGAAAAAAAAATTCCCCTTAGTCAGAATGTTATTTTGGAGCATTAGCTGTGAAATACTTTTAAATCCAGAGTGACGAAATTTAACAGAAACTACTGCAGAAGCTCTCTGTGGTATCCTATTTCATCATCTTGAAATTTTTCTTACATGAAGTGAGACTATATTCCAAGCTACTCAAAAAGTAACTTTATTTAAAAATTCCACTTTTAGTATAAATGATTTATTAGCGTAAAACATCAAGAATTAGCAAAAGTAGTCACACACACAAAAAAACCAATTGTAATAGGAAAAAATATATAGCAATCCTTCTACTGAAAGGTCCTCTTAATCTTTGCCAGCATTCATTGAATGTGACCAAGATGCTTTTTACTTCACATTTCCAGTGTTCTTCTTACAGGTACAAACATTGCAATGTTGATCTTTTGTAAAAGAATCTACATGAAATTTAATTACTTGTCTCATAGTCTCCCCTCAACAGACGTAATCTAATCCCTTCACTTTTTAGCAAGTGAAGGCTTTGTATCAATGGAAGAACGTATTACATGTACTTAAAAAACTTAAAAAGTTAGAAATAAGGCACCCGCATTCTAAATTGTTGGATTTAAACACTGGTGAGATTATTCTCCTGATAATACCTTCAGCCTTCCACATTAGAAACATTTTGGCCAAAGACCATGAGATTGCATTAGCTTTTTGTCTTTGTGCTGTAACTGTATAAAGTTGTTAGCCCAATATTTCCATAGAGTTCTCATTTCAATAATGAGATCTTCACTTGCGTACGGCCGGCACAATGAAGTGAAGGATTTATATGTGAACATTCTTCTTCACACATCCCTGTGAGACTCGGGGAGTTCCAAGATTCACTTATCCAAGCAAAAGCTCTTGTAGCCCACATCAATCAAACATTGTGCCATATTTTCTGGAAAGAAATTAAGCTGGGAAAATAAGACCTTAAAATTGTTGGTCTGGTTTGAAAACAAAAGATCAATTTGCATGTTCTTCTATGTTAAAAAAAAAAAAAATCCAACCTCACTGCTTTGTATTTAAATATATATATATTTAATATAGGAGGCTAGGCATTCTGCATCTAAAATGGAAGCTGTCTATAAACCTATCATTTGCAAACCAGGCAGTCACAAATCAGTTTTCTGACACCATTTAATATACTACTTCTTACACAAATGTTAGCACGGTTTTGGGCCCAAACTATGATGCATGAAATATGCTATAGTTTGCTATGAGAAATATTTCTAGATTGGAAATAGATGATAGTTGTGTTTGCCAACCTGTCTCTGTTCCAGAAAGGCAAGCAAATAAATTGTGACTTCATTGGCAGAGCTACTGAAATTGCTAAACAAACAGAACCTAACCCATTTTGCCTTTATTTCAAACACTGAAAGTATTCATGATTTTTCAAAAATGAAAGAATAGAAAAACGCATTTTAAAAGATTTAGTGCTATACTGCAAGCAGATCACCAGAATTATGACCACAACGGAAATCCTACTAACCTTCCAATCCAGAGAGGCCCAAACTTAACTAAAAATATCTTGAACTACAATGAAGCTCAATATCTAAGGGTACCTGTCACGCACGGAACCAAAATCCTTGATTCCAGTTTAAGTCCATGTTTGTTTGCATGCTCGGGTACCTATTAAAAAAGGTACAATGTGAATGCTACAATATTTACCCGGATTACCATCAGTTGGACAAAATCCCCAAACCCTGAGCAGACAGAGATGCAGGGAACGTTTGACATCAGGACATGGTCTGACATCAGGACACGCTTTTGCTGCCTCTCACTTGTAAACTACAGCAGTTCTGCTGAGAAGGGGCTGAAGTGACACGTCACTTGCAGACCATCTGATTCTGGATCGAATTTTACCGTGATCTAGCTTTTGGTGCTTGACAAAAGCCCTGCGATTAAAGAAAGGCAACTGTGTTCGCTTTAGAGCCGCACACCAGCTCTACGGCCTCTTTCGTACCCCGCCTCGTGCCCGGATCTCCCCGAAGAACACGCTTTATTAACGCCAAGTCCCCCCCCGCGCCATCCTCCTCTCCCAGGTGCTGCTCCCGGCTGCCAGCGCAGGCCCCTGCCTGCCAGCGGGGATGCCGTGTAGGAAAACACACCCGAGCCGACGAGACCCCCCCTCACCCCAGGGACCCCGGCCTGGAGAGCGACGGGGAGACGGGGCGAGGCCCGGACGGGGGGCCGGCGGCTCCCTG
>VXAL01007883.1:221965-241618 GCA_013399475.1 Chauna torquata
GGGCGGCTGCCAGCCGGGCGGGAGGGCGCCTGTTGCGCCCGGCGGGTGCGCGCCCTCCCCGGCCGCCGCGGGGCTGCCAGCCTGAGCCCTGGCTTCGGAAACACGGGGCTCGTGGGCTCCGGGAGCAGCCCCCGGGCGCTGTGGTGCTGGCCTGGACTCCCCGTGGAAGAGGAAGGGCTGGGAATCTTTTTTTGAGATGTGGAACAGCGGCAGGCTGACCTCTAATCGCTTTTTGGCCATCTGGGTGTACCTCCGTTCTGTCTCTCCATCTCCCCTTCCTGTCGGGGGAGGCTGACATCACTGGGACAGGATTTGATGACTTGGCTGGGTGGGGTGAGCGATCCAGCCTTAGGTACCTTTGTCCTGCAGCGAGAGAGGGCGATCGGGCAGCGTTCCTGCCTGTCGCTTAGGAAGGTGAACCCCATGGAATAACCTCGGCACTATAGGGTCGGGCCATTCGCTTTTGTCACTGCGGAGTGTGCGAGATAGTTTTAATTAAAAATAGTATTTTAGAAGCATCTAGAGAGCCCCGAGAAATGGAGCAATAAGATGGTGCTGCTGGTTGGAGGTTTTTACCGAGGTGTGGCTCTATTTCCTGTTCTGCAGGGCATTTGGTCTGTTATGTAAATTACTTAGATGATCTTGAAGTAAAACCTCATATTTGCTGGAGAATCTCAAAGAGTGGGAAGTCAAGCTGGATTTTGAAGACTTTTTCTGCAGTTGTTTAGTATGACTTAAGAAATTTAAACTTGGTTTTTACCTGCAAGCATTTTTACTGTTTTCTGACACACACCTCCATACCCCCATACTTGTGGGGAGTTGTTTAATCACTACATACAGGTATTAAAATGTTAAAATTGCCACCTAAATACAGGTTAAATCTGTATATTGCTTAACGCATACAGCAGGCTTTGAGCCCTATGTTATTCCCCTGCGCAGGAGCTTAACAGAACATATAGCCATTACATTTGTCTGCTGTAGTTAACTGGCTTATGTACTTGAGAGTAATGGTGTTTTATGAGAAAAGGGTTACAAGATGCCTGCTTTCTTTGACCTACAAAATTACTTATTGAAAAGCTTTTACTAACACAAAATAAAATGAATTTTAAAGGAGTTATACCTTGTGTTCTCCAACATCTGTCTAGGTATGTAAAATCCAGTTTTAGGTTTGCTTTGTTTTCAGTGACTAGAGAAATGCACATTTTCTGTAAAGAACTGGTTAGCTCTGTCAGTCCAGTCACTGGAGGTTTTTGTGATGGCCTATCAATGCAGAAGGGAGAGACTTCTGGAAGGCTGCAGTTAACACAGTTAAGGTCTGGAAGAGCGCATTTAATTGCCCACTGAGCGGTGCACCTTTGGATGCAGCACTGGCTTCCTGATATACAGAGGATCACAGGCGAGCATTTTAATCTTGCCACTTAAAAGGATGTACAAAATGGCTTAGGTGTCAGTGGGAGGCATCTTACAGTGCTTGGCTGAATGGAGGAATAATGTGTCACTTAAACTGGCATTTTCTTTTTGTCATGGCAAAAATCTCTAATACTAAGTAGTAATTCCTCCTGTTACAGCACAGTCCTTTCTGTTCAGCTTACTGTAGGCTAATATTTGGACTGTTATGGGGGTGGACTTCTGTAGTGTTAGATCACTAGGTGGCATACTTGTTGTTAGCCCAGTAATGTGCAAATACCCCCATGCTTGATTAGGGTCACTGTACTTCTGGAAATGACATCTGATGAGATGTGAAACTCTAAACATGTCATTAAGGATTTCATGCCTCTCTGACCAATTACAAGGAGCCTGCCTTGTCCTTTGCTTGACCAAATCGGGTTCTCCAAGTTGAAGGATGGCATATTTGATTCTTAATGGGCGGTTCTGAAACAAGTTAGTTTTCATGCTTTTGGAAACAGCTGCATTGTGTAGGTGAGTGGAATCTTCTTGCAGAGGGAGAATTCCATGGGCTGAAAGTGGCTTTGTAATGGTAGTAATAAATAGTTACTGAAATTTAAAGGAAGGGCCTTGTCTTGACATAGCTAGAGGTAAACATTATTCTAAAATGTTCTATTCTTTGTGTAGGCTGATCAGCTGACTGAAGAACAGATTGCTGGTAAGTGTCTTAATGATAAATATTTTTTTGGCTAATTCCTTTTGACTAAAAGAGAATACATCTCAAACATAATGGGAACATCTTTTTTTCTACAATTTCAAATCTATGCTAACACTTTTCTAAAAACCAAACAAAAAAAACAAACCAGGAACGCTCCTCTTTTAAAAGTTCTGGAAGACTACTGGCACATTCCATCTTAATGTAGGCTGCTTGTTCAGTGGACTGCTGATGACTTGAACCAAGTCTTTCTACACTTCTTGCAAACAAGTAATTGCTAGAATCTTGAGTAAACTTCTTGGAGTCAAGGCAGAACTAGGTACTTTTTTTATGTGAAGATAAACTTGAAGTGAAATAGCAACAAAAACCTAAAATTGATTTATTACCTGTTAATATAAGCAAGTGTTTTTTAAAATAACTTCTAATGGTGTCTATAACTCAAACTCTGAGAGAAGGAGTATTGTTTGACCTTCTGGAGACCAGTCACACACACTTGAGGTTTACTTGAGTTCTTATTGTCTGCCTTAAGTGTTGTCATTTACCACTTATTTTTATTGTTCCTGTAAGTTTGTTGATGGTGAAGAGGCAAGCTACTGGGTTGCCATCAATTATCCCAAACAGCTGCTATTTATGCTGCAACAGTGATGCATTTCAACACCTTGTTGCTTGAATTAGTGTTGTAATGTGATGTTAGTACATTGAAACTTACTTCATGTGGCTATGCACATTGTGTTGGTACTGTAACTATTAATACTTGAAAAATGCTAATTCTGTCAATACATGGGCAAGCTGAATAAAATGTTTCCTAATCTTACCAGACATTTTTCACTGGAATGCAGTTTTCTTACACTGGCGATGTTACTAAACAATGGGACTGTTTCTGCCTCTAGAATTCAAGGAAGCGTTTTCCCTATTTGACAAAGATGGTGATGGTACTATCACAACAAAAGAACTAGGAACTGTCATGAGGTCACTGGGTCAAAATCCAACAGAAGCAGAATTGCAGGATATGATCAACGAGGTAGATGCTGATGGTAAGTGTTAGAAAGATATTTCTTAGTGTTGTAATCATTCTAAGTATGTCTGTCCTCCACACCTGGGCCTGGTCTATATAAAGAAGATGCTGTGACACTGCTCTCAAAGCAAAGCTTCACAATACTGGATAGAAACTAAACTCAGAGGGGTATCTGTTATTTTGCTTGTTCTCTGCACAGCAAAGATGCTAGCAGTCTAAGTGAGAATCTCCAAAAAAAAACAAAAGGTGGGACAAAGTTATGCTGTGTCTTCAATATTTTATGGGTTGCAGGCTTCCTATTGTTGTCCAGCTTTCCCTGACCTGCATTTAACCTGTGCTTCCACATAGCTTTTCCATATATGTTTTGTCAGCTCATGTTGTTATTAATAGCTATACTAATGTTTGTTTTTGTCTAAGGCCAAAGATGTGATTAGAATGGAAAAATTTTAAACTCAAGAGTTGAAAATGCAACAGGGAGAGACTGCATAGTCTAATGTAGTGTATTAGATCACTAATAGATAGGGGGAGGGGTTGTAGGCTGTCGCTTGCACAAGTAGGAAAACCTTCTTGTATCAAAGTCAATCAGAATCACTTTATATGGATACCAGAAAGGCTGTCTGCAAGCTTTGTTTTTGAGACTCCAGTCAGGCTAGCAGCTAGAAAAAGGGAAAGCTCACTGTGCTCAGTGGTGTCAAGGCTTTGATCTCTTATCTTGGCTGGTAGTAACTTTTCTGCAATATCCCAAAGAGTGAAAAGTACATTGGCAGGGGTGTGGATTATCTGATTATCAGCCTGTGTTAATCAAAACTACTTTTCTAAGAGTGTAAGTTGACCTTAATTGCCAACTCTTTGGATGCAAGTACTGAAACTGATACTCGGGGTTTGTAGTGATACATAGAGGTTGTGTATAGTGGCTTTTCCAGGCTATGTTCCACAGTGTTCATAGAATCATAGAATGGTTTGGGTTGGGAGGGACCTTAAATACCTAGTCCAACCCCCCACCCCCTGCCATGGGCAGGGATGCCTTCCACCAGACCAGGTTGCCCAAAGCCCCATCCAACCTGGCCTTGAACACTTCCAGGGATGGGGCACCCACAACTTTTCTGGACAACCTGTTTTGGTGTCTCACCACCCTCGTAATGAAGAATTTCTTCCTTTATCTAATCTAAATCTACCTTCTTTCAGTTTAAAGTCACATTGCACTAGTAGATTAAAATTGAAAGTAAACTGAGGACTTCAGATAAGCATGCCCTGCCCATATGTTGAAATTTGTTTCATGGCAGAATACTCTGCTAATATTCTGCATGTTCATTGAGAACTCTTACAGCTGTGTACAAGACCTGTGTTCTGACTTAGCTGGTAGATAAAGTTGGCCATGATGGTAAATAGCTGCATATGTCTCAATCTTGAATCCCTAAACTGCAAAGGTTTTCTTAGAGCAGTTAAATAAATAGTGTAAATTTACCCAATGTTTGTATGTTTCCCTCAAGCAACAGGTAGATCTTAGCTGTGCAGTGGACTACTTAATGCTTTGGCATGTAGGGCTGAATCATGACTATGCTAACCTAGTTTGTGCTGTTTGAAAGAACTTTTTCTTTACTGTACCATTTTTCTCACCTTTGAGCAGCCTCAAGTTTGAATCCTTACTTTGGATGAGGAAGTTAAATCTTAGGGATAAGGTCTGGACAGTGGCAAGGATTTTCTGTTTTGCTGTGCAGAATACTTACTAAGGTTATCAGAAATATCAGATAATGACAACTTTTGTCATGTCAGTTGAGATTGCAGAGACTTGTTGCCCATTAAAATTGTGTGTTACTTCTGTGGTGTACAACATAGATTGGTAAAGTTGATTTTTAACAAGGAGCAAGTATTTATGAGCAGCTTAATGAAGCAGAACTTTCTCAGATTTTAGATGTCATGGATTTGTAGTGCCAGATTTAATATATTCCCTTCTGGAGTCTGCCACAGCAATTGGGAGATTCTAAACAAAATGATTAATTTTGGAGTAACTGTAAATAAAGATGAGTCTTATTGGTTAACCTTGGAATGTTAGACTGACATTTTACTTGCAACTTGTATAGTTAATGGTATGGCTTGACCTGGAGAGAAGGCTTCATTATGCTGAAACACAGAAGTGGAAGTGGCTGTTGCATGTTGTAAAAGCAAAGAGACAGTGGTAGCAATTTAAGGAAAATATCAAGTTCTTATATAAGAATAGAGAGAAACTGTCAGTCTGATTCTTGTACCTGGATAAATTAAATGCCAGGTTTTTTTGCATGAAAACCAGCATGGAAGTTTAATTTTTGGAAGTTTCTTTTCATTAAGGCAATGGCACTATCGACTTTCCTGAATTTTTAACCATGATGGCCAGAAAAATGAAGGACACAGACAGCGAGGAAGAAATCCGTGAGGCATTCCGAGTCTTTGACAAGGTATTCCTAGATCTTCAAGTATTCTTGAGGAAAAAACAGGCATCATTACTGCTTCTAAGTGTTTTCTCATCTCCTCTGGAAGGAGAAGTCCTCTAGTAGAAGCAGGGGGAATTTGTAACAGAACAGTCCCTGTTCTGTTGCAGAGGAGGCTGGTTGTATCTGCTTAGATAGCAGGGCTAAACATAAGTTTTTTCCAGGAAGAAAACTTTCTGGCCTTTCCTTAGAAGCAGAGATGAGCAGAACTTGATGCCTGGGGAATGAAGGGGTGTGTTTTAATCTTCTGACTCTGGGGAACTGGGGAAATGTTTGCATGGGTGTGTGATTTTTATACTTACGAAATCTTTTGAAGCTGTCACCAGTATTTACAGGGGCATGAAGTATTGCATGTTCAGTCTTCAAGAAGTGGACTTTGAAGTTGCTTTCAGGAAAGGTTAAGTTCAACTCCCACCTTCATTAAGGATACCTGGGTATATGTGACAAAAGTTCTGAGAAGGTGGGGGTTTCCTCTTTAGATTAAGTACGTGTGACAGTTGTTACAAGAGAATTGTGTTGTGCAATGGCTGGTGAAGTTGATAAGCTGATGCACATGCATGCCTGGAAGGAGGTCTCATTTCTTCCCCTTTCTAAGGGAAAAAGTGCCAGTCTATGGTCCTTTGGTGGAAAATGTGCTAGAGGAGGTTTTTGTTTAGATAGTTCTAATCTCCTCTCTGGGTTTTTCTGCAGATAAAATTTGTGAGTGGTAGTAGGTGTGACACCATCTAAGCTCCTGCTCTAAGCTAGTATATCTTTCATGTAGGCAGAAGAGGACAATCCCTGAAATAGCTAGGTATATGCTCTAGGTTTGGATATTACTAATGAGAATGATTTCAGAGTTGTTCTTTTTGCCACTATGCTTTTCACAACTGCTTATGATTGGAATTAAAGTGCTTTCTTTGAAGGTGTGATTTCTTTTAGATTTAAGACAAGAAGCCTAACTTAGCTACCTGCAGTCTGATTATAGAAGCAGTGTTTCACAGAATAGAAGGCTGACTATTTTTTTTACTGGTGGGGAAATTGGTGGTTTTTCAGTTGCTTAGGCAGCAGAGAAACTAAATGAATGTTTTTTTTCTTGATTAATTTTTGAAAGATCTTTAGAAGCATTAAAAACATCTTTCCACAGCCACAAATCCAGGATGCAGTTATTACAGTACAAAATTAGAGAAGGATATGGTGGGATGCAAGCTTCATTAGGTGATGGGAGTGGTACATTCTGTAGGGATATGCAGTATACTGGATCTGTATATCTGTCTCACGTGCCATAAGGCTGGTTTAAAAGCAGTCTCAAGAAACCTAGATGCAGTTTCAGAGTTAATCAGTTTCAGGATTGTTGATCATAATCTTGTGAAACTTTCCCCACAGGATGGCAATGGTTATATCAGTGCAGCAGAGCTACGTCATGTTATGACAAACTTAGGAGAAAAGCTAACAGATGAAGAAGTAGACGAAATGATCAGAGAAGCAGACATTGATGGGGATGGGCAAGTCAACTATGAAGGTAAAGATACTTATCTTGACTCAGAACCATTACTTGAGTTGAGTGAAGGTGTAATGGATAGGCCAATAGCTTACAGTACTTGGAGATACCCAGTTTATTCAGTTGTCCACTTCTGTGGACAAAAGTTAGATGCAGTGGAAGTTAATGTTTTTTATGCCAAGTATGTTGAGATTTATGTAACAGTTGAAAGTATTGTGGAGGCAATAAATCAGTGACCTTTTATCTTTTCAGAATTCGTACAGATGATGACTGCAAAGTGAAGAGACCTCCTTTACACCTTTTTTCCTCTAGAAGAATCAAATTGAATCTTTTACTTACCTCTTGCAAAAAAAAATGTTCATTTATTCATTCTGTTTCTGTATAGCAAAACTGAATGTCAAAATACCTTCTGTCCACAAACTGCATGTAATGGTTGGTGGTCCTGTCCCCAAAAGATAAAGTTAAACATCAGTTTTACAATATAAATAATTGTACTACCTTGAAAACAAAAAAAAGGAAGCACTTAGTGAACTCAAAAGTTCCATTTGCTAATGACTATTACACTGTTTGGGCTGGCCAGTTTTTCATGCATGCAGCTTGACAATTGAGCACAGTCAGACATTTGTATTAAAAGGAAAAAAACAACCTAAAAGATCCACTTCTGTTCAACAGTGGATTCTAGATCAATTTGTAGTATAAATTGTCATAGCTGGTTTACTTTAAAATTGGTTTATACCTCAGGATGGTATGCAGCAAAAATGGTTGAAGGATGCAAAACTTAGAGAAAATGCCCTAAAGGTTGAATGGTTCTCCTGTACGTAGCAGTGTGCTCCAAAAATATGATGATCTTAACTATGGATGGCATGTCTGTGTTAAAATATTGGTTTAACATTGTCTGCATTGCACTATAGTGAAACGGGTGTCGGGCTGTTACCGTTCACAAAATTTTTAAGAGAAACCTTCACCAAGGGAGCATCTTTGGACTCTCATATTTTTAAACCTTCTGTACCATGACTTGGAGCTGGCGGAGTAGCCTGTGGACTTCAGCACAACTATCAACATTGCTGTTCAAGACATTACAATTTATGTCCATTCCAAGTTGTAAATGCTAGTCTTTTTTCCAATAAAAGACCATTAACTTAAAGGTGGTGTTAAATGCTTTGTAAAGCTAAAATATATATATATAATTGAGATAATAAACCAAAAAAGCAGTAGGAGGGAAGTGTTTCTATGAATGACTTGCTGCTAAATTATAATGCACATGTATGCAATAAGTTATCCCCTATCTTTTCAAGATGGCAAGAACTGACCTCCTGTAACCCAAGACCTTTGCTATAAATAAATGAACTTGTGCTTGCCTTTCATATTACGACAATGTTAATTTAGTTGGTCTCAAAGTCGTGTAATGCTGACTCGTCAACTATCAGCACAGAAGTAACACCTCATTTCACTAAAGTGGAGAGCTCTCAGCATGCATGTCAATATTGGGGGAACATGGATAGGTTGCTATGTTTTTTTGACAGGTTATAGAAACCAGTTGGAGCACTTGAACAGCATGGACTTCGTAGATACCTGTGATTCTCAAACATGCCAAAAATGCATTTCTCTACCCACAGAAAGAAATGGACATTTATGATATCTTTAAAGAAGAAAAAGCCTTTTTGGAAACCGGGGCTATTATGTCTTGACTATCTTCTCAAACACTTGCATGAATTTTATGGGGTGGAGAAGAGGACTAGGGTTAATTTAAAAAAAGTCTTGTTACTTCTGCTTTGCATGCACTAGCAATGCTTAGTCATTCCAGGTCTTTGAGTAAGTGTTCTCTGATCCTTCAGCTTCCCCATGAATGAGTGGCAAAGCAGCTGTGTCCACTCTTCTTTGTTTGAAAGAATGCTATTTTTTTAATAGCAGAGCCTCCATGTGGAAGGCTTTTATGCTTGGGAGGGAGGGACTACAGCTTCATTACTTGACTGTAAGTCTGTTTCCAAATGTAACTGGAGTTGCAAACCTTTAATTGCTTAATTGCCTTTGGTTATTTGTTGTATTGATACTATCTCTTGAGAGAGGTGCAAGTCTGTTGTTCATCCTGTCTAACTGAGGTGCCTGTGTTAAGAACTTGGTTGCTTGAAATGCAGCCTTGCTCAGTGGGGGGTAAAGAGAAACCTCCAGAAGGCAATCAAGACTGTCTGCCTTCAGTGATTGTTTTTATTTGTTTTTCTTGGTTGCTGTTAGAGGGGAGTTCTGGGTGACTGGGTACCCAGATACCTTAACCAAGTGCCTGAAAGTTAGATGGGCTGAATCTGGGCAGTTGTTTAGATCTCTAGTTGTAAAGTCTTTTGCTATGGCTGCATATGCTGTCATAACAAACTGGCTGCTGTGATGAGAATGCTTGACTACCATTTGAAAGTAAAGCCTTGCATGGCAGCTGCAAACTGCTACTTTGGTAGTGCTTGAGAGTGGCTGCACTGATTCTCTAGAGCAGTTTTTAAGGAGGATGTACTCAAGAGACAGGCAAGGTAGGAGCAATGGTTGCTGCTCTGAACTAATTACTTCTTCTGCCTGAGTTTGCAGAGAGATCTTGTCTAGTAGGTAAATGCTTCTTACCATCTATCTGTCATTCACTCACGGTTGGTAGGGTAGTTCATTTAAGAACAGCTGCTTTTAGCTTATTCAGTGTGCTCTGTGCTTGCTAGCAAAGAGACCTCGTTCCTGCAAGAGGTTCTTGGCTTGGTTAGAAATTGTCTGGCAGTGTGCAGTGTTGGTATGCCCTGTAACTGAATCTGCCTGGAGGTATCTAATTATTAACTGACTTCAGTACCACATCAACCTCGAGTAAATGTATCCTCTGTACAGGACTTTAGCTCTGTTCCTTTTCGCGTAGTGAATATCTAGAAAAATGAAATTGTATCATCAATGACTTTTTTCTTTTTCTTTTCATTTCTTTCTTTTTTTTTTCTTTTGTGTGTGTGTGTGTGGCTTTGGCTTTTTCCAAATGTGAAAGTGTGGGCTGGATACACTTGGTGCATGGCTTAGAAGCATGGGACTGGAGAGAACTTCCTGGGTCATCAGATCCAGTCCCCTGCTATTGCAGGCAACCGTGTCATATAATCCTTTTAATAAACTGATCAAGCTTAACCACCTGCTTGTAAGTGGCTTGTTTTCATGAAAGTTCTGTAACTCATGTTGCTCTCAACTGATGCAAGTAATATATGAAATATGAAGTTAATCATAAGGTCCTCCAGCTTAGCTTCAGGTTTATCATGACAGTTAACTGACTTTCTCAAACATGTTTTTCTTTGCACAACACTCAGGAAAGTGTTGAATCTTTACACCCCCTTGTTATGAATAAGAGTTGGTATGCTTGCTTATTTTTTTTAATGGAAAAGATGGTTGTCTGGCTTGTTGAAATTTGTTAGATATGTTAATTGTCAAGGCAAGAAACAATTGAGTTGTATTTATACATAAATTTAAAGCTAGAGTATACATAACCATTTTTAAAATACATCAACTTGCAGTGTAGTTTTATATTTAATACTGAAATTGTACTGCTAAAGTTTAAACTGCTGTTAATCATATTCCTCTTCTGATCATAATGAAAAAATAAAGGGTAAGAAAATACTTAATGTAGATTATTCATTATCATGCTTATTTTATTAATTACTCAGGCATGCAAATCCTGAAACATCTCCAGGTATGGGGCATTTGTTTTGTTGTTGGATGGGGTGGGATGAAGGGGGAGGAGGGGGGCTACTGATGTGATAGACTCTCATCCCCCCAGCTATTCGTACCACTTCTGCAGCTTCAGAAACACTGATGCTGTCAAAAACTGATCAAGAAGTTAACCTACACCTTATTAATGCATTAAATGCGTGTGTGGGTGCAGGTCTGATCTGTGGGTAGCACACAGCGCTGCAGCTGACACTCCCTGTGCCCTGCACAGCTTGGTGGGAGGGGGGAAGAGGCTCTATCTTGGTCCCTGTATTGCAGTAAGCGTGTGATGTGAATGCAGATCCTTGTCCCCAGGTGACACCATGTTTAAAAACACAGTCTTGAGGTTTAGAAGTAACAGTACAGTTTGCTTTTTCCCTGCCCTGAAACTGATTGGAACACCTGCCTTACCACAGTCCAGTTAGGGTTTGGGGTTTTGTTTTTGTTTTAAGATTCAATGGCTCAGTGAAATCTGACAGAAAGTACTGTGGCAAGACCATGGTGTGTCTTCTGGCCATAGATGTTTAGCAGTCAAGCGAAGGTAGGTGATGAAGGCTGGTGCCATGTTTCTCCCAACTGACATTTAGGAAAGCAAATGATATACTTGTAAATAGAACAGGTGGACCCTTAAAATCAGTAAGACAAATGCATATGACATTCTGTGTATTTTTACAGAACAGCGTTTCAATTCCAAAATATTAAAAGGTTTTGTTGTTGTTTTTGTTGTTTAAATCTAAATGCTGGATTTTGAAGTAATTACGTAGATAATGAGTTGTGCGTGGATTTGGAGTCTCAAAGAGTCCTGATGTTATTTGCTATAGAAAATTTGTGTGAAGGACCAAGTACTGAAAGGATTGATATTACATATTTTCTAGGAACCCTTATCGGCAAGTATCCCAGGAAGGCATTCAGAGGATATTTGTAATAGTTGATAATTGGTTTTATGTTTGATATTGATAAATCCAGTTCTGGATGAAGTGCCAAATATCCCCTATAAATGACAGAGCTGCTGATTAGGTAGAGACTAAGAGAATCTCTTACAGTCCCCTGGATGACTAAGCACACCCGCTATCTAGTAATAAACCAGTGCCTGTGCTGCTCTCCTTCCTGCTGGCAGCAGTAGGCAGGACCAGACCAGAGCAGACCAGCCAGCCTGCCCTGCTCCCCTCCCTGTAGCACCGACCAGGAGCCTCTTGCTTCCCTGAGCACTGCTTTGTTCTGCAGAGGCAGGAATGCACTTCGGAAGGCAGCATGTCTCTTCCTGGCATCAAACTACTCAATTCCATAGGAGGAAAAAAAAAAAGCCATTTAATATGAAAAGGGAGCATACTGCAGCAGGGAATTAAATTTCTCCCAGATCCTTGTGGAATCAGAGAAGCTGAGTGACACCAGCAATGTATAGCAGTGTTAAAAAAAAAAGTTTAGAAACAAGTCTCCCAGCATTTCCACTAGCGATTCTAATGAAGAGGTTGTGAGTTTCTGTGTCCAGCATCACCACAGGTGTTGGACAAAGCTGGCTGTAGCTGGCAATGAGTATGCAGCCTCATACACAGTGACTTCTTGCTCTGGTTCACAGAAGCTTCATTGACTGGGAAATCTTGTTCAGATCTCAGAAAAGTCACTTTCATTTCAGTCGCCTCGGAAGTCGGCATGTGGAGAAATACTGAAGGAATTACTCATTGCCTTTTCCTGGCAATAACGTCTCTCTTAAGATAATTAGTGGTTCAAGTACAATACGAAAACTGGGCTAATCAACTAAAAAAGAATCAAAATATTTTCTGAATAGTTTATTTCTACATCTCTAAATATGAAGTGCGTGAAAAAAAGATTCTTGAACAAAAGTCCTACTTGCCCTACCAGTTGCAGTGTTTAGAATGAACACAATAGTTGAATAGGAACCAATTCAATCAACTGAGCAAGCCATAAGAAGACATTAAATGTCATTCTCCATTTTGCTAGTCAGCAGTGGGATTGGCAATAGCAAAGCTGACAGCACAACAGTGCAGTAGTTACTCTGAAAATGGATATGGTAAAGGAAATGGATATGGTGACAGGAAAAAAGGAGCATACCTGAGCATGGGACTGCTTTGTAGACTTGTCTCATGGAGTATTTGTTGCCCACACTGCAATAAATATTTGATTGTGAGCTCTCTGGGCAGTAAGTTTTTCTAGCAGTGGTGCTGCCACTCAGTTTGTCCATATCCTCCTCCTCCCCTGCCCCCAAAACAAACACAAAAAAGTGAAACAACAACAAAAACACATCACCACGTGCTAGGTCTGTGTATACCTAAAAATACACAACCTGGAAAAGTTAGCTGTAAGCTTTTTGCAGTTCAGAACTTTCCAAACGTGCTCTGCTTATTCTGAGCTTTCTTTACAAATACATTAAAAGGAATAATTTCCTCCAGACATTCTGGTAGGAGACAAAACATAACTGGGATTTCAGATAGATTTTTACTGAATCTGTTTTCTTAAGTAAAATATTTTAACAAAGAATATTTAGCTCTATAGGAATCTGTCTGCAACACCAAAATTAGTTTCTCAGGGATTTTGACATAAAATTTGATCGATATTTTCAAATAGCCTGTTTTCCAACTCACAGTGAGCATGATGCTGTTCACCCTGCATAGCTGAATTACAGACGAGTTAATTCAATCGGTGCGTCCAGTCAACAAGTGAAATATCTTCTCACTACCAACGAAGGTACCATATTCTACAGCACAGTTAACATAAGCATAGTTAAAATGTGAAAACTGCCATTCTGATTTATTTTCTATCAAAGTAATTTATAGAGAAAGGTATGCAACTTCACTAGCTTGGGTTATTATTCTTTTCTGTATTACACATCTGTACACAGAAAATGCTACAACAAACGAATAGTCTTAAGGCTGCAAAACTAAGCACTCAAAATTTTGAAAATACCCAATTAAGATTATCTGTGAAATGCCAATTTGGGCTGTTGCAAATGGTGATTGCAAAAGATTATGACACTGTCTTGGCTTATACGAGCTCATACTACACTGCACACAGGATTTTTGCATCAAGTTTATTAAATACTTCTTTTCAACTTTCTTTTTGAATGCATTATTCCATACTCAAGTCACTGCCTACTACACAGCTCTTGTTCTGAAGACAGAATTACTAGTTTCCTCATTTTTTCCTATGGCACTGAAGTATCTGGCTGCTTCACAAATACCGCTTTCTTTTTTATGACATGTACTGCTTTCTTTTTTCATGGCCTTTCATGGCACACGGTGAAGTAAGGACACGCTATACCCTCCTTTAACAGAAAGAACTGAGGTACGGTCACTGAAGTCCAAGGTAGCACTATCAGAGAGCTCAGTTCGAGACACTTTGATTTTTCAGAGTTACGATCGCAAGCTATGTATGGTGCAAAGTGGTCCCATCGGTACCAGTGATCTTCCTTCATGGCTGAAAATTTGTCTAAGCCTCTGGTCAGGCAGTTGTCGAATGATGTACGTAGAGGAAGTGCCCACCCATACAGAGCTGAGCTCACAAGAAAACACAAGAAAATAGATCAGCTGCACAGCATTTTTTTCATGGCACCACGCCGATACACTCAGAGCAGCTCCCCTTGTGCCAGGAAAGAGGAAGGAGCTGAAATAAATAGCAGGATTTCATGTTAGAACCGTATTGTAAAGGGCTTGAAAGGGAAGTAGGCAAAGAAATGTGGTAAAGAAACTGAGTTCTGGCGCTTCCTAACTCTGAGGCTTAACTTTGTCCTTTCTCTGTTTCAATCCTGTAATTTACTACTCACTTACAGCATTGTGAGAGCAGAACTGTGTGTTTCCCAGCACAGGAAACTCCGTTGTGAAGCATCCCAGTGACACCCCCCTGTGTCACCACCCGAGCCTCTGCCTTCAGGTTCAGCACAGACCGTCTCCGCCCGAGGTGACCCAGCCCAAACGGGGAGGGAGCACCCTGGTTTCGCAGGCATTTGCTGACTGCGGAGCAAAGGTGAGTTCAGGGGCTCTGGGAGTGTCTGGGGGCTGCAGGAGGCTGGGCGTTGGTGGCCCTAGGCTCTTCCACTCATCCACCGACACCGTGGCCCCATACCAGCTACCTGTGCCTCTCCTGCCCTCTCCCTTCTCTCAGATTTATTCTCTGCCCTCATCAGGACCAGCTTGTGCCTCTTTTCTTCATTTCCTTGTCCCATGGTCCTTGCCCCTTTTTCACCTTTTCAGCCAACCTACTTCTTTCTCTAACCAGGGCTGCCATGATCTCCATTCCCACAAGCAGCCATCAAATTTTTCATCATAACCTGCTGATTTCTCACCAAGTAAGTTTCTCCTCCGTGCTGCCTGAGATGGGGCAAGCACTCAAGTCAGGCTGCAGAAGGAAGTCTCCCCATGCACAGCTCAGGCCCTGGCTTGTGGATGTAGACCTGAGCCCCACTTAGCTTGCAGCAGCCGAGAGCTGTGACTGCAAAACAAGATACAGAGCAATGACCCCCCAAGCTTCAGGCTGGGGTACCTGGTCTGAGGGTAGCTAGGCTGCCGAACCTGGGCAGCGAGTGCGGCTGTGAGGGTGTGCTGTGCTGCCTCACCACCTTCCTGACACGCTGCTTTCATCACGATAGTTACTGCTTTTGAAAACAAAGTGCACCACTCTCTCCCATATATATACATACGCACATCTTCATATAATCAAGAAGATATTTGCTGTCCACTCCTCCTGAGCAGAATCGGACTATACGTAAGCTTAAACAGTCACTTCACCCACAACTGACATCCAGCTGTCTTGAGCCTGAAGTGTGATAGATGTTTAAGGGACCATCTCTGCACACGGGTGGTTCCCAGCGCAGGTCAATGCATCAAGTTTTGAAATTGGGGCCGTGGCATGGTGCAGGATGTATGTAAGTCAGAGACAGTGGAGAAAGTAGGACCAGGGACAAACTCTCCCAAGACACTGGGATCCCTCCTGACCCTCTTTTCCCACCTGCTCTCCTGTCCCTCTCTCTGTTTCCAAGTCTTTCCTTCTATCAGCCACACAGTCTCCATCTCTACTCCATAGAGCCACAACTTACCTATTCTGCAAAGATCACCTGACTGAACTTAATTCTGCTAACAGACAGCTCTAGATTAAGTGATCAGTTACTATTTACTACACCGCTGCAGCAGTACAACCATGCAAAAGGTACAAGTAGGAATCTCAGCTATAGAAGTATGCCTGCAGAAAAAGTCACGTGAAGTCCAATTGCACTGATATTAAATTATTATGGTAGTTTGAAGTTTTATGAAGCAATAGTTTTAATAACGCCATTTTAGTACTCTGTACTTAGACACATTAGACTTGCTTCAATACAGTAGGTAGTTACTATCTGGGGAAAAATAACTTTCCTTCATCGATGTGGCAAAAAACTTCATCATTTCAAAGCTATTGCCATTAGTGAATATGTGTAAACGAAAAAGTGAAATCTAATAATATATATAGCTAGGTGGATTACATTGCCTACTATGAAATAATGGAATATACTTTAGTGCTTCTAGTTTTAACAGGATAGGGAAGAATTCAGATTCTTATTCATGATTAATATCCTTCGTATGTAAATGACTTCAAACTGCCAGTCAAATGATGCTATTGCTGTATGGATGAACTACTGAACTAATCTGTTTGCTGATTATTATCTATCTCACATGTATCCTAATATCACACGCTTTAGTTCCTAGGATATTACTCAAAGGTTATAGAATCTACTTGTATGGCAATGTGGGTATTTTTAGTGATTTAGAAACTTTTACGACAGTCTAGACCAAATTCCAGATTAAATTAATTTGATCAGTTAAAGACAACAATAGCTGGAGCAGGCATTAAGGTCATATTGGCTGTACTTCTGAGAAAACGGAACCACTTTTTTAGGGCAATTGCTTGACTGCATGCTGTTGACTGCTAGTTTTGGGGTGCATTTCATCTCCTCAGTCTTACTCCATTGGATTGGTAAGGTGTTTTTTTTTTTTTTTGCCAGATCTAGAAACACAAAAGGATTTGGTGTCCCACTACTCCCAAGTCACAGTCCCCTAAAACCCTGCTCACCCACTAAAGACCTCTGCTCACCCTAAAGACTATCAGCATCTTTTGTTTTTACAGTGAAGTTTTCAGAGTTCTTGGACATGCCTTAAGTTGTCCAAGACAAAAATACAGATTTTCTAATGAATTGAGTACACTTTGTTTTGAATGAATAGGTTGCTGTTAAATATTTCTGTCTGGGATTTAGCCCGTTTTGCAGTTTATCACTCTACAGCAAATTTTATCCCAGTTTTATATTTCCAAATATGAAAACTCCATCACTCTTTTCAGTGAAATCCAGCAAAAGTGTCACCCTACAATCATCTTCTGTTCCTGCACTATCAGCTCAGTGCCCATGAACCGTGGCAATTAGACAGGATTAGCTGAACAAGGCAGAGTCATCATTAGCTCAGAATTTCTTTGATTCTGGAGATGTAGGTCAGATCAAGTTTTACAAAATGAGGTTTTGTGGTTTCATTTAATTTTTTATTATGCCCTCTATAAAAAAATAAAAAAGAAAAAGAAAAAAAAACAAAAGGTTTAAAAGGAAAAAAGTGTTACTGGCATAAGGAAAGGCAGGAAAGATGGACTGATGAACTCAGAGAGGAATAAAAGATGAGTGTGTTTGGCAAACCACTCACATGGAAGAGGTCTGCTAGGGAAGATGAGAGATTTCTGTGGAGCCAGCTCTGGGAGAATCCCTGCAGAGAAGAGAGGCTAGTGGGGGCAGAAGTGTTTGAGGGAAGATCTAAAATGGATGAAAAAAAGGTGAAACATGCAAAAGGTCTTGTTAATGCAACCCATTGCAAATTGCAGTGGCCCTGCCACAGAAACAAAACTGCGAAGACCTGTGTTAATCTCTCAGACTGCTTGCATGGGTTAGAGGGGAAAGAGCTGATGCAGAGAAGGGAGTGAAGGATGCAGGGAGTGCTCAGTGGGGACCTGTTTAATGTGGACATTGGGAAAAAGCTATGAAGAGGTGACAGAATTGCTGCTAGGAAAGCTGTTCCACCACACAAGCATTGGCCAGTGCCACCTTTTTTCCCACTTTTCTGAAAGGTGAGCAGCTGAGGGCCGTGCAGTCACTATCACCAGACCATCTCTGTGTTTGGTGATCACGCCTTATGCCCTGCCAGTCTCCAGGATTCAACTACTTCACTCTGGGGTGCAGAAAGGCACCTACATTGCAAGGGAAGTCAGCGCTCTGAGCCTGCCCTGCAGGCAGGGCCATGATGCTCAAGTGGTCCCTTGTGATACAGGGGATAGCTTCCCTCCATCCCTGCACAACTGCCCACCTTGCACAAAGTAAACACCACTTGGCGCAGAGGAAAAGACCACCTACGAGCATGTATGTGCCTCTCCTCATATTCTCCCTGGAGAGGGAAAGCTCCATCCCAAATCTTTGTGCCTGCAACACTGGGTTCGCAGTAGTGAAGCTGTCAGTGGACCTAATGCTGGTGCCCAGGCCCGCGCACCCCGCCGTTAGGCAACCAACTGCCCACGTGCTCTCGTCAGTGGCTTTGTTCCTACTGGCATTTTTCTTCCTGTTTTGTTCAGTTGCTCAGTGCTGAGTGCAGCAGCTTCATGGTGGCTCATAGCCTCATGCTGTGGGTGTATTCCTGGTGGGGAGGAGATGGTAGAGTCCGTTCTTTTATTTCCTGCACATTTGTGTATGGAGCAATGAGATAAATGGGACTTTTTAACCAGGGCTGTTAGGCTCAGTCCAAGGATGCCTGCTGAATCAACACTTGGGACCCTACTGCAGAGATCCCAAGGGGGCAGAGGCTATACTGGTTGTAAATGTTGAAGCCAGGGAGCTTACAGGCACATCCAAGAACTCAGAAACCTTCACTGTAAAAAACAGAGATGCCAGTAATCTCCACGTAGCAGCTGAGGAGGGGGTTAGGGCTTTAACACGTTCCTGGAACAATTGTGAAGGTTCAAAATATAGCAGAATATTTTCTAGTTTCTGTCTTTAGCCTATAGCCCTAATTTTTTATTTCATCACACCAGTTTTGAAATTTGTAAAAGATTACTGAGAGGGTAATAACAAGCCCCAAATTAACACTTAGTAGCAAAATCAAATGCAAACACTTTCCTCATTTTAAATAGTTTAGCAAATGGTCTAGAAAATGGAGCATGGTACAGAGCCATTCAACATGAGCTCATTGATTCAGATGCGACCTGCGAGAAGTTAACAAAAATTATTGCCAGCAAATGCCCATTTGACAGCCTTCAGAGGAGCCTCATTTATAACTTCATCCCTAGTAAGTACTTGTGGCTGCTGATCTCCATTCACAGATGCTGCTGTCACGGGGTCAGTGCTCAGTCCCTTAACCTGGTCCTGCAGCTGCTCAGTGGATGTCCTCACTGGCAGCGGGCTGAGGGCGTGCAGCTCTGAAGCTTGAACGCCCGCCTCTGCGAACAGCCTGGGCGCGGAGGCCTGTATTGGGTTTACGTGGTAAAGGTTTGGTAGCAGGGGGGCCACAGGGGTGGCTTCTGTGAGAAGATTCCAGAAGCTGCCCCATGTCAGATAAGAGCCAGCTCCAGCCAGCTCCAAAAGGGACCTGCTGCTGGCCAGACCTGAACCAATGAGCGATGTTGTTTGTGCCTCTGTGAGAGCATATTTAAGAAAGGGAAAAAAACTGCTGCGCAACAGCAGCTGGGAGTGAGAGGAGTGAGGAACAGCCATGCAGACACCAAGGTCAGTGAAGAAGGAGGGGGAGGAGGTGCTCCAGGTGCCGGAGCAGAAGTTCCCCTGCAGCCTGTGGTGAGGCCCATGGTGGAGCAGGCTGTCCCCCTGCAGCCCATGGGGTACCACATGGAGCAGATCTCCACGCTGCAGCCCGTGGAGGAG
>VXAL01007883.1:241789-366330 GCA_013399475.1 Chauna torquata
GGGCAGGGGCAGAGAGTGACCACGAAGGAGCGGCAGAGACGCAGCGATACGGACTGACCGCAACCCCCATTCCCCGTTCCCCTGCGCCGCTCGGAGGGAGGAGGTAGAAGAGGGTGGATGGGGGGAAGGTGTTTTTAGTTTGCTTTTAGTTTCTCACTGCTCTAGTTTGCTAGTTATAGTAATAAATTATATTAATCTCCCTATGTTGAGTCTGTTTTGCCCGTGACGATAATTAGTGAGTAACCTGCTTGTCCTTATCTCAACCCTTAAGCCCTGGTCCATCATATTTTCTCCCCGTTTCTTTGAGGAGGGGGAGTGAGCGAGCGGTTGTGGTGGAGGTCGCCTGTTTAGCCGGGTAAAACCACCACAAGGCCGAGGCCCAGTGCGTCCCCGCGTCGCAGCGGTGTCAGCCACGCGTCCTCTCCGCCGCCCCCAGAGGCCCTTTGTGGGGACACCATGGTGCCCACATCCCCACCCGGCTGGGAGGCCCCGGGTCTGGGCACCTGGGAGCTCGCCACTTTCCCTGGCAGGTTTGGCAGCCTGTGCTGCACGCTCTGCTGCTTCAGCCAGTGCCGGTGCTTGATGGACCAGGCTTAAACCAGCTCAGAGAGGCCCATACAATGCTTCAGCCGCTGGGGATTGCATCCTCCAAGCCTTTCCCAGCTGCTCGGCATGGCCAGACAGGGAAAAGGGATTTGCTGGTATTGCTATAGGAGCGAACAGGCTGGTGTGGGCTCCCCGTTTGCTGCTTTTGTTGCTCTCCACAAGGAAGGCAGCCGCGGGGCTGGGGCTGGTTGCCCAGCTAAACCTTCCCATGCCTGTGAGAGCAGACCAGCCGTCAGGCTGGATCGTGTCAACCAGCCCAGAGCTGACCCCAGTCCAGCACTTACAGCTTGCTTTCACGGCCCGGGAAGTGTGACGGGACATTTGCAGGCTGGAGAGAGCCAGACCCAGGCTCAGCAGCTCCTGTCGCTGCTGCCCTGCATATGAACACATGGGTGGAAATGTCTCACAGATGGATGTGGGCCATACACAGCAATCAGCATTAAGCATTTGCATCACAACACCCGAAAGCTTTTGGCAAATTCAGATTTAAGGGGCCCATTTGTAAGGAGCCTCTCTCTCTTAAATGAAAGGAAACATCCCTGTTCCCCTCCTCACCTCCCAACACAGCACCTTTGAAATTCGGATGCAGATAGAATTTTCACATCTTTAAATCTCCTACCATCCAACTCATTATAGTATGACATGTATGTTTGTCCTTTTTTTGCCTTTCTGAATCCATGTCAACGTCTTTAACTTTTTTATGACTGCTCTATGTAAATATCATCAGGAATAAATACCAGGAAAGAAGTTAAGCCATAGGACAATGCTAGCAGAAGAACCAATGGGTAGGGATGGGCCCAGGTCAAGCTTACACTAGAAATTAAAGGTTTCCTGGCATCAGAGGAGAGCAGTTGTGGAGCCACCTTTCTGTAAGTAGCCATGGGAGAGGAAGAGTTGGCTAATTTTTGCTCAAGCCTTATGGAAAGAAATAGATGGTGCGATTGCCTAAATCTCGCCAACAGTTGACCCCACGCCTATCTGCTGTCTTCACAATGGTGCTTACAGCGGGGTTACATAGCCAGGACTATTACAGTGTTTTTCAGGCGTCTTCTGGCAAAATTGGTTGCTTCCCACTGTCCAGTCAGTCTCCCTGACCTGTAGATCTCCTTTCCTGAGGGAAAATCTTCCTCATTTCTTTGGTTTGCATTGTGTTGTAGTTTTTTACTATTCTTTAGCAATTACAGATCCCTCTCATTGTGCCCACAGCAAACTAAGCAGAAGAGGAGCTTTCAGTTAAAGTCACTGAATTCTGGGAATCTTGTGCAGCTCCATCATTTTTTTCCAGCTAAAAACCTCCACATGCTTTGCAGCAATGTTATTACTGGACTGACTGCCTGTGTATAAACATTACCACATTATTTCCATATGCCCAAGTGATTAACTCAGCTTCTGCCTGTCTTCTTATCATTTTTAAGATGACTACCAAAGTTTCTGAAGTGTGTACTCAGGTCAGTGGGCTCGAGAGCTAATGATCAAGGAGGGGAACTTGCTGGGAAGTAAGAAGAAGGGCTCAATAAGGATTTATTAGCCCTTTTTTGGTGAGGCTCAAGCCTGGTCTGAGGCAATAGTGACAGGTAAGTCATTACCATATGCCAAACATTTAATTTTTTACAGCAACAAATTTGATAGTGACAGCTGACTTCCCGGAGGGCAAGTGGACTCTTATGAACATTATCTTCACTGTCAGCCTTGTTGGATGTCTTGAAGGACAAGCTGAGAACTAATTGGAAGCTGGATACCGAAGGGCTCATGCATAGGGATGAGCTCTGGGCCATGGATATGTGGGGTAAGGAAACCTCGTGTTACCACTTCCAAGCTATATCTGTTACTGGGTAATTAGAAGATTTCAATCTTCAGGGGTGCACAAACTCTGCTATCCACCCAGCCATTCTCTGTGAATTATTCACAACTCATTTAAAAAGATAAGGAAATGAAATATAAGATGTATGCACATAAATCATAGCAAGGTCTTGCCAGTACCTGCTATGGTCAAGAATGAAAAACAGATTCCATTATAATCTGTTTTTCTCACGCATTGCTAACTTAGAAAATAAAATAAAATAAAATAAAACAAAATAAAATAAAATAAAATAAAATAAAAATAAAAACAACAACTTTGCAGCAAATATATTTGACTTGGTTGCTCCCCAAGGATAATATTTTGGGGAAGTCTGACTATCACCTTTTTGCCTTTACCCAGAAGGTTTTTTTTCCTTTAAAAAGAAAACGAACAAAGAAATTAAAAGCAAACTGTTCAAGTCAACAAACGCCAGGATATGCAAAAGGGAAGTTTCTAATGGCCTCATTGTCTGACACTGCATTTTGTATTTCTCTCTGTTAGGTTTAATATGAAGTTAAATAAAATAATATCTGCAATTTAACTCATACCTCACAGACTATCGAGGAGGCCAGGTTTTCAAAGTCAACAATAACTCAGTTGACAAGAGGACAGGAACTGCAGAGCGACAAGTATTTCAGAATAATCTGGCCTCTTTCTTAGGTAGTCAAGGCTTACTTTGGTGAACAGAGGGAGTATCACTCTCCCGACAGTTTGCCCCTCAGAGTAAAGTTGCTGAGACAGCGTTGCCACTGCATTGCGAGCTTTAAAAATTTTCTACTTTGCAGCATTCTGAAGTTGTGTATGTTTTCTCAGTGTGATTAGGTAATATGCAGTGCTATGCTGAAAAAAAGGGGGATTGTGCACTCACAGAGAATAAAATGATCCATTAGAACAATACATGTATTAACGCAGAATTTCAATGAATATTTAATATTACAAGAATGTCACTTTGAGTTACAGTTGACTTACACATGCAATCCCATTGACTGTAATTGAGGGCAAAATTTGCTTCTTTGCTTTCTTTTAACAAATTGTTCATTAAATGGTTGTGAGTTCTCTACTGAACCATGTGGCACTTGAAAAGACCAGTATCTTCATTGCTCATTTATGATTTCTGCTGAAAGTCTCCATTAGAGATGCCATTTTGCCTTACATTAGCAAATGTACTAATGGAATTACCCTCTTTTGGCTATTTTTTACTTTGCAAAAACAGTTTCCATGTTTTGTTTTGATTTTATTTCCACCGCTTCAGGCAGGTTTTCTAATGAGTTTTTCTGTGTGAGGTACAAGGGCTTAGGTGTCTGGGTGCTGCAGGCAATGCAGTGCTATTCTGTAAGTCCAGTGCCCACTTGCGTGGAGTTAGAGGATGCAAAGTCATAGACCAAATGAATTTAGCAAACTTACAGTGTAGTAATCTCCTCACAGTGAAAAGCATACACTGTCTTATTGCTATTAAGAAACTGATTAATTAAAATAAGGAAAACAATTTGAAATGGGTGCAGTAAATGGGGTTATAACATCAAAGAAAGGTCAGGCTCAGGGATTTGGCTCAGGTCCTGAAGATAGTTCACAAAGCTGTGTGTGTAGTTTAGCAAATTCCTAGTCTCCAGCAGTATTCATAGGCAACGAGACTGGAAGCTTTAATGTCTGTATATATTTTAAGATAGGAAAATACTGCAAAATCAGTGTATATGGTTTTATCCTCAAGGCGCTGATAGTGATAGTTACATTGATGACACTGAGCGTGTGCAGCTTTTTTAAGCTGGTGAAATAGTTACGGTGTTCACCAGCATTTGGACCAACTCTTTCAAATACTGTATCCTCCCAACCATAATTTATGCTAACAGGTGATG
This sequence comes from Chauna torquata, assembly GCA_013399475.1. Taxonomy (NCBI): domain Eukaryota; kingdom Metazoa; phylum Chordata; class Aves; order Anseriformes; family Anhimidae; genus Chauna; species Chauna torquata. The sequence goes on from VXAL01007883.1 coordinate 246,089, forward strand.
TGGACACAGAGTACTTGGAACTGCACTGATGGGGTCAATATTACCCTATGCTTAGTGAGCCTATGAGACACCGAGAGATTTCTAGTGAAGTCAACAAGAGGCAGTGTCAGCTCCTGGCTGGCTTGAGCCATTGCAGAGCACAAATTAGGACTTCTCTGCTTCTCTGCACTTCTCCTGAAAATGCCTGCTCTTTCATGTTGGCTAGTTGTTGTGCTTCTTTCTTATTGCTTGTGACAAAGTAACACATTAGTCAAACACGGTGTTTTTATACTCATATCGGAGTAGTGATTTAGTAGGACATCATACTTTTCAGGTGGGATTTTAAAAAGCTTTAGTTATCTGGAATAGAAACATATTAAGTGGTGCAGTCCCAGTACCCATTTAAAGGCTGTTGGAACGAATATGCCATGTCACATAACAGTTAGACAGTTTATTTATTTGGAATAAACTACAGAAGAGTTTCTCCAATTAGAGTGATGTTCGTCCAGACTATTTTTTTCAGACTTGAAAAGACAATAGTGTGTTTTTCTTGCTCTTTTCTGGTCTTTTCTTATTTTTCTCACACTTTCCTGGTCTGCCAGCTTTCCTTCACAGCTACCACAAGCCATGCAATTTAAGAAAAGACCTACAAATTGGACAGCCGTATGTTTTACTACACATCTATATTCAAACAAAATGAAAGGCAGTGTTTGAGGACAGATGGAGCCTGCTGACTCTTGATCAGAACCCATGGAGGTCTTTCTGAAGGCCTGGAAACCTGTGTAGGCTGGGGATGGGAACAGGAGGACGCACACATTTTTCCTCCATTCTTTAGTCACATGGAAAACATCAGGGTTTGAGCTTTGTCTGTATCTGATAGTCTTCTGGACATGATCCTTGTGTGCTAGACAATAAGAAGTCTACATGTTCTTGAAACTCAAGACAGGTCTTTAAGAAGACGAGAATCCATGGAGATGCTGCCCTGCTGGCAGCAAGTCTGGTCCTGCAGCAGGACCTGGTTCTCAGTGCCTCTTCCAAATTCCTCCTTCCTGCAGCTTCTGCTGCCGTTTTCCTGGCACATTGCTCTATGAGTCGCAGCTGCAGTGGTGGTCCTTGCTTGGTTTCTCAGTGTGGATTGCAGATGTCCAAAGCTGCATCAAGAGCAATCCCAGAAGCTTCCTGGGGTGTGCACAAACTCAGGGGCTGGTAGCATTTGTCAGGAGAAGGCCTGGGCCGGGGAGGTGTCCCAAAGCTTTTTCAGCCCTCAGGACCTGCTGGTTCCCATGAAAGTCATGGCAGAGTTCAGATATAATTTTGTTTTCTTCACATAAAATTTACTTAAATTTGAAGCTTAGAGCTAACTTTCTTTCTACCATACAGAACATGGGTTGAACATCACATGCTCTCTAAAACAGCAGATGAAATTCTGGAGGGTAGCCCTCCAGACCCATGGGCTGTGCAAACAGTAACTGTAAACCTCCCAAGACTTGGTAATATTTTAACCAGTCGCCCTTCTTCAGGCTAAAGAAAAAGATCTGTCTCACCCTGCGTCTGCACACATAGCACTAGTGTGATTCATCATGCTTCCCTTCTTTCTCAGAAGCTGCCTTCACAGCCGTTTGGTCCTCAGATGTTCTTTCACAGAACCGAATTGGGCATCTTTTCAGAATTACAGAGCAAAATGTTCACACCATAATTACAAGATGGAAGAAGTTGGGTTTTTTTCAGGCACTCGGGCATATGCATTTGTTCCCTACAACGTATTTTCCAGCCTCAGTGGTGGATATGGTACTCAAAAAAAGAGTTAATGACTTCTCTGCAGTTGCTAGGTAATGCTGTCTTGTCATCAGGACCACTTACTAGTTAGTGACAGCCTTTCTGATGATGTAATGCTTAAATAGTAATCGTGTAGTGCATTAAATTACCTTTTTATTTTTCTTGCTTCCTTTAGAAAGCTAGGAAATGAAACATAAAAGCCTGCAGCATTGTGATATTATGGCTGCATGGATAAATCAACCAAATGCCAGAAAATACAGAAGCTGAACATTAGTCTAAGGAGACATCTTCAGCTCTGAGAGAGTGAGATCTCTGGATAATGTACTTTAATACAGCTTTTGGTAGAAAGTACAGTTGCTTCATAGTTCTTCAACCATTCTAGATTGAAGTGATTAGTTCAAGTGATGGGTCACTATAATAATAAATACAGAAAATTCAATTGGGCTTTATAGTAGTTAAAAATTCTTTTGTTCACTTTATTTTTCGCGTATGTGTTTAATTCAGCAGTTGGAGCCACTCTCATAACACAACAAGCACTGTTTGGATTTAAATTACTTTTGGACTTGGACCAAACTGCTCAAAAATACATGCGGACTGAGGTGCAGCCAAAACTCATGCAGTCAGGTCAGCTCCAGAGGTGTATTCTTTGGATATCAGATTTGAAGTAATTGCTAATTTGTTCCTAGGTAACAGGAAAACACATTAAAGTGAATAAAACTATTAAACAAACATTTCCCTCTCATTCTGTTCATATCATTCAGCCAAGTGATCCAGCCCAGATCCCTTCTTTCCTAGCCTGAGAAGTACTGAAGGAGGGATCTGAGACTCACTGGGGCCTTGCGCCCTTAAAATATTCAGAACTGGAGAGAGCCCTTGACCCTGGCTGTGGTGCACCCCACCAGTGCTTGCTCCCTCAGCCTCCTGTGACCCTCTCCTCCAAACCCACTGCCCGTCCCCAGCTGTGTGCAGACCTACGCACAGGCTGCTTTGCTGATATCTGCCCTAAGGTCACACAACCCCACACAACGTTGCTTCAAAGAGAGCACAGCGCAGGCTCGGTGAGTGGTCCCAGATCAGCATGCCTGTGCCCTTTTTACATGGCCTTTTCCTCCACCATCATCTCAGACCATGAAATAGCATTGGTAGTCTAGGGACTTGGGGCGATCACAGGGTCTGGCTATCTTTTCATGCAAGGGAAAATCCACCTGTGGATGCCATCTCCGAGGCAGGATCCTACCTAGATTAGAAAGCAATCACATAATGGAGAAATGGATACTTGTATAGCTGGCACCATGTAAATGGAGAGAGATAGTTATTGGTAAATATCAGGCTCCTATTTTTTTTTGTCTTTGTGTGATCATTTAGGAACCCTTTGGTGACCAGACAAAATAGTACTCTCACTCAAACCTATACAAGTGTGCTGATCTCAGCAGGTGTGCCTGGACGTAGCTGAGATTAGCTGTCTTAACCAGTAACAGCAGCAACCCAGCATCTTTGCGCTTCACATTTGTCAAAGTAGAAGGTCCTGTTTTAGGCTCTCCTTTACGTATACTCCTACACTGCTGTGCTCAGTGGACACATGCAAAAAGACCACTTGCTCTCCAAGATGTGTGTGGGATTCATTTCCAGGGTAGAACAAGAAGTCTTCAGGCTTCAACACCAAGCTTTTTTATACCACCGAGAAAACTAGCAAGAACGAAATATGCAGGCTGAAAGGAAAAGGGAAATAATTGTATCCTTATGGGAGCCCTTCTTTGCATTTTGAGACATGCATTCCCAAAACAGACATGGTGGATGCTGCGTAGAAAATAATACATGAGATGAGCTCATTCTTGTATTCAGGTTCAGCACAGGTATTATTTACCAGAACTGCAAAATATAGAGACTGTTGGAAGGGCAAGTCTCATACAACAGACCATCCATGGCAGGTATGGAGGCTGCTGGTATGACAAAGCAGTAGCAGGAAAATAACTGACTACAGATTGTGAAGCACTTCAGATAGATAGATTTTATTATACTAAATTAAGTTTTAGCCTGTATGTAGGTAGTTACACTAGAACAATGACAGTGAAGTACCACCATAGCTGTGGATGGCATTACCAGTTATATTTGATTCCCTTTGATTAGATAGGTTTCATCCTACTCAACCATTTGCCTCATCTCAAAAAACATAATCGCCTTATGCTTATGCCTGACATACCATGCATCATCCTGGACATGGGAGAGTGTAGTGTTTCACAGTTGTCCTGTTTCACGCTCGTGTTTTTCCTGAGACAGAGCAGATGACAGGAACTTGCCTGTTACATCACTGAGCCGCATCCCAAGGTGTCATATCCATCCCGGAGGGCTGCCAGAGACATGGAGTCTGGTCTACTGCTTCGCTCATTGCTTCATGTCCGGACACGTCTTCAACAGTGGTGCCTTGTCTAATGCATGGGAAGCATTTGAGACAGTTACAGAAACATTAAATGCATTAAGGGAAGAAGGTTTAGCCCCACAAATCAAGGCTTGCAGAGATCATCACAGGACCTCCCATTGTCTTCCATTTAAGTAACAAATTCCCAGCCAAATCTGATATAGGACAGTAAGAGATTGTACCACATTACTACTGAAACTGAACTATCACTTTGGTACTCTTTTAAAACACTTTTCCCTCTATGGATCAGTGCTCTCCACAAACATCAGTTACACCAGCATACACTTATAATCATGTTGACTGAGTTCCCTGCCTGCAATACCAGTGATCTTTGTTACCCCTACCTTACAGAGAAAGGACATAGCATACAAACAGGCTGCTGCCCTCATCCAAGTATAAATCTTGGCACAAAGTGTGGCCCCAAATTATTAATCTGGTCTGTGATCCACCTTGAAATTAAATCTGATAGTTAACATCTAGTCTTATGGTCTAACAAGGAATAACTAGTGAGCTGGGTACCACCTGCAACGCTTCTGGCAGTGCTGCTTGCAGGGACTCGTGCGCAGCTCCTGCGTCTCAATGTCTCCCCTTCAGCTTCCTTGGCTTGGGAGAGGCAGAACCTCGTCCTCATTACCTGGCTTTGCTGGAGTAAAATCAGTCTTCGCTTTAGCTAGCACAAGAAATACATAGATCAAACCAAAATAGTGGCATAAACATATGTATTTCCCAGCCTCCGCTTCCTAAGTGTTATCTGAGCTTAGGTCAGTGTCTGTTCAAGGTCTTTCAAGCCCCTTTGTGGCTTCCACACAGATCCACAGATCTTTTCCTTTCTTGCAATCATTTCCTCTGACCATGGCTTGCTCTGGAACTGAAAAGGTCTTAGGTAATACAAAAGCCTTCCCCAAAGATTTCTTTTGCTCCACACTCACAGTTTGCCAGGATAATGACTTCCAGCACTGACATTTGTCTTCTGTGTCCAGCAGCTGGCAGTTTCTGTTTTCTGCTGTGGCCACCACACCCGCACCACCCCACCTCCCGGCCAGCCCCGAGGAGCCCCACGTGCTGTGGGGTGAGTGCCCACGTCTGTGCTCCACTCACAGATGGCCCTGGTTGCCATTTGGGGCAGAAATGGGAGATTCATGGGCCACTGGGGAGCATGGTTACCATCACACCATGACACCATGACACCATGACTGGTGGTGTCCATCAGATATGGGAGACAACAGCAGGCAGGCTCTGCTGGGTCTTGCTTCACTTCACAATTGCTGGGCATAGCCCAGTTGCACCCCCCAAGGTCTAATTCTAGACTGAGCACAAATGTTTTTTCCTTCTCCCAGTTCAGCAATGGTTTCCTTCATCAAAATCCTTGTACGGTAGCTGCGCCCGCATGCTCAGGATTGGGTTCGTGACAGGTTATTTCTATTCTGTACACGCACTGGGACATTCTCATCCAATGGCTGCAAAGGTTTGTTTCTGCCTCTCCCCTCCTCAAAAAACCTGTAATTTGGGAAGCAGATTTCATTTTGCTGATCCTGTCCGCCTGTTTATTATGCTGGATTTCTAAGGCACTTATGCTTGGCTCAGTGATTCCTCAGAAAGGGAATGGTGCCTATTGTAGTTAACCCTGTAAAATGTCTAATGAATTGTTAAATAGCATGTTGTCTGTAATTCAGCTTTGTTGGTTTGGTCAGTCAATTGCTGGTTGCTGCTCCTATCAGACAAAAACCTTGCTGAGAAGCTTGTTTAAAATTCAGCATTTGCTAATTAGCATTGTTCCGAATGTAATTCTAAGTGTCACTTCTTCAGGCAATTCAAGAGAGCAATGTAGAACTTCAGTGTCTCTATGGAGACCATCTATAATTTAAAAGACAGAAACAACAGTTTAATGCCTTGTAATACTTTAAAAATCACCAGTAGCTCTTTCCAAAATACCCCCAAAATACAAATAGAAAAAGGACTAAGGACTGTGCCCCACTAGTATATGAAGCCAATTTGTCAAAGATCACTGAATAGTGACAGAGATGATTCACAGAAACTAGTTGAGGGCTAAGTTAGAGCACCAGGATTAGTCTCAGGGGTTTAAATTAAATGCTGAATAAATATTTAAAATGCAAAAGATCAAATCGTTAGGCACATGTGCCAGCTGTAGGAAGGCAAAAGCATTTTGTTGGATTTATGCACAGAAAGACCAAGAAATGAATTCAACAGCCCTGCTAACCATCTGGCTCACAGGACCGTAAGCCATGACTGATCTTGATTTCCAGGGCAGACGAGAAGAGGGTTGATCACCCACACCGGGCATCGTGCCTCCAGCAACGCCTTATGATGCTTCAGAGAAAAACAACATTGGGCATGACAGAAAGCCAGGGTCTACTGTAAATAACCAACAACCACACAGGCAAGCTCTGATGAATGAGTAATGTGAGATCTATGTACAAGCTGCAGCTCCTTCTGCACACAAATATTATGGCTGATCAAAAACATGTCCAGGAGCTGGTCAGGGAGAGGAGAACAGGGGATGGAGATACATATGGCTCCTGGGTCTGTCCATGCTTGCAGACAGCACACTGATGCCTTGCAAGCTCTAAAACCATGGGCAGATCAGAGAACAGGGCTGAGCGTGATGCAGGAAAAACATGCAGGGAGCAAAAGCCATGCCAAAGCTTGGTGCACGAGGTGGCAGGTCTTGGTGGCAGGTCTTGGTGGCACCTTCCAGGGACACGGAGGGTGGCTTCGCCCCAGGGCAGGAGGCAAGGGGCCGCAGCAAGGGCAGGTAGCAGGGTGTACGGTCGTGGCAGAGGTGCCAAGGGGTGCATGAAATCAGCTGGGAGGGTGGGAAAAGTAAACTGGGACGGGAGGATGAGACAGGATAGAGACTGGGCTGGGCTGGGGGGTGAGACCAGGCCGTCTCAGAGGTGGGTTGGAGGCACCAGGTATGAGCAGCTCCGCCCTCTATGGATGGGGAAAATGCAGCACCCCACAAGGTCCAGCACTGTGGCAGGCAGGCTTTGGGCAAAATTGCTGTGTGCCCTGAGTTTTGAAGGTGAAGAGGAACACGATGAGTACAAATCTCACTATGTAACCTGCGGGAAGAGGTAGGATAAAAGGTAGGCTGCTCCGTCCAAAAAGCATAAGCAAAAGCTAAAGAAAACTTCTAAAACTGACGTCTTTATTGCTCAGATTTCTCTATCCTTTTTTCAAGGTTGCCTTGCAGCTGAGAGCTTCTGCTCTCCTAGTGTGAAATATCCTAAAATAAATAACACTATCTTCTGCAGTGGTGCATTATAATCAGAGTAGGAGGTTTTAAAAAGCCAAGCGGAAATGTGTGGTCTAATTTATAGATGACTTGATCAGAGATCAGTTTTCTTACATCCTTAAAGGTATTTTAATATAGTAGGATTTCTTATTATACCTTGTTAAATCATAAGAAATATTTACTACTCAAAATTCTTAAGGAACACATTTTACCTTATTCATTGCCATGTTTCCTTTGCCCCTTCAGCAATACAATTCATTAGTGTCGGTAAAAATAGACATTTAATGAGATGTTTACTTCATTTAATTAAAGTTTAACATTTTCTGCCTGGAATACTATATTGACTTAGTACTTTTTTTCCCTACATTAGATACATGTTAACTACAGAACTGCATATTAACAGTGAACAGAGATTTTGCTCTTTAATACCAATAACTCTGTTCTTTATTATTCACTCACTGTTCCAGCTGATGTCAGTGGAAGGACATATATAGGAAAAGCATGATCAGGCAACTCAATGCACTTCATATTTCATGTGCAGCAGCATTTTTTGTTGAAGAACCAAATGCTTTTTGCACATTAGTTTTAGTATTTAGGTGGCTTTTGTGATTTCTTGTCTTGCAGCATCTTCGTTTGGAGTACTAGGGTATAAGCAGCCATGGGATGAAAGAACTGCTTTGGAGAAGGCGGTTTTCAGAAGTTCTGCTTGGTATGTGATCAGTCAGGGCAAGCTTCAGCTGGGAAGAGGGGAGAAGGAGGAAGTTCCTCTGCAGGCTTCATTTATGCAACTGCATCTGCATGGCCATGCGTGTGGCTGCACCAGTATGGGCAGCACCTGCAGCGCTGGGCAGGGACGGCTCGCTGTGTTCCCCTGCCCTGTGCTCAGCTCACCTGTGTTTGTTTTCTTTTCCCCTTGGTTTTCTTGCTGCCTTGATGTACACCATTGTTCTGCATGAGCAGTTAGCAGAGCCCTTAGCAAACCTCTTGAAACACGGAATTTGTAGAGGCTGCCGGTGCACACTGCAACCCCACTTGCAGGCGGCTGCTTGCTGGTCTCACGGATGAGCTGTATACATTAAACCCATTGAGTGTCCGCAAGAGCACATCCAGGGTGCAACTCTGCAATCAAATGTCCCTCTGCTCCAGCAGAGATTCAACCAATGGTCCATGGCTGCAAAAACGTAGCTTTGACTCTTGCTTCACAACTCGTGAGTTAAGGAGCATGAAGACTGGAAGCTCCATACCTCTCCCTCCCTACAAAAGTGTATGGGGGCACTGATGGTCACGCCAAGCCAAACAGCAGTAGAGTTGGATGAAAACAGCTGGGTTTTGGCAAGAACCTTACCACCAAATGCTAATCTTTCCTAATCGGCCAATGTTTGTCCTGAAATTATGCCTCATCAACATAGCCATAATGCTGTTAATTTTTTTGTTTGCTTGTTTTCTGGTGGATCAGCATTACTTGACTGGAGAGGAAAAAAAAAAAAAGAAACGAAAAAAGTCCACCATCAAAAATAATACCTTCTTCCACTGCCAGCTCTAGCGAGGGTTTCATGGGTCCACGCAGCTGGAATCAGCTGGAGTGGTAACGCAAAGGCATCCTGCCTGCAGCTGAAGAGGTCCCACCTCTCTAATCAGACTTCTGTACATTTTGAAAACAAAAAATTAGGTTCCCTCTTCATTCAATTTTCTTTCCTTTGTTTCTGCTGGTATAAATAGATACAGGGTATGTCTTAAGAGTCTGCATGATGCCTTCTGACCCACTGGATTGCACTTGAGATAGCTGCTTCAGATGTCTCTTTTAATATGTCTCTTCCACTTCAGACTAAGTCAGCTATTATTTTGTTAAGAATATTAGAAGTGCTTTTTAAATGCAGTAAATTAAAACCTAGCGATTCTTATGTGCTTTTTCTTCCTTTACAATGACATTGTTTGGGCAATACATCATAAAAAACGTCTTGCTACAGTGATGTATGGCACTAATCTATCATGAGAGCACTATATTTTTGGTGATATATTAGAACAATGCATCATTAAAACATCATTGATGTAGACATATATTACTCAGCTACCGACTGGCTAGCAACAACATATATGTATGAGGACTTAGGTTGAATGCATTAAATCAAAAGTGAATAGATTTGAATATAAAATAATAATAGCTGAATGCTGTTAAGAATGGTGTGAAGTCATATATTAATAGGTATAATGAAAGCCTCCACAAGACATTTCAATTTTAAAAAAAAAACTGCTGATTTAATGAAGTGGTGGAAGCTGCCCTTCTGCCACCCACATTGTTTTCCTGTTCCAGAATGGGCCAGAAAGGAATGAAAAAGGCAGAATGAAAAGATTTAGGGCAATAGTCCAAAGGCATCACTGCCTCCTACAGTTTTGATGGGCAATAGGAAAAATAATAAAAGTAAGTGAAAATTTAAATGGAGAAAAGAAATACCATTCTTTCAAGATTTGCTGACAGCTTTGGGTCTTTTTAATATCACTGATTTTGAAGTTAAAACAGGGTCTCTGATCTTTAATAAACCGAACTGAGGTGGACCACTGGTGTGGGCACTGATACGAAGAATGAAAGGGAAGCATGAGTGTATGCGATTCATTAGTTTCTAGCAAATCATAAGGTTTTGTCCTGGAGCATTTGTTAAATTCCCTTTATTTTCTGGAATGATTTGGGTTGCCCAAATAAAAAATATGGGGTCACATCTGTTGAGGAAAAAACTTGTTGAGCCCTTCACAGACGTCCACTTGTGCCAGAAAGCAGATGCACCTGCAGTTTCTGAACATTGTCAGCTCTTCCTGACCTCCATCTTTTGGGAATACTGAGGAAATACGCGGGGGGTTAGGGAGAGGCCTTAGCATTCATTAAAATGGGTCCTTTTTAATTCCAAGTGCAAGTTAAAGGCAGAAGTTGTGTTACAAACCTCTGCCTGCTGTAGTTCATTTGGGCTTATGTCCTTTTTTTTGTAGGGATTCTTAATGACTGACCTGAAAGCTAACTTTTTCTTTCAGTTGTCTGTTCTTCATTTTACATGGTAAGAACACTTTAAAAAACCCTCATTATTTTCGTCTCGTAGCCTGCCTTTGAACTGTAGAAAGATGAACTAATTTTTCAGAAGCTTATTACAACAAAGGATAACGACTGTTTTTTCCAAACTCAGAGACCATATTGGTGTCATAGCTGGGATTATAGTCAATAGGCTCCCGCCAGGTTTTCCTAGACTTTAAACCATATTTACTTTGCACAACTTCCACCCATCCTTCACATCTGGTAGCCATACTTTATCAGTCTGATTTTTTGAATTACCATGTTACTAGGTCAACCAAATTTCAGACCCACTATCATAGCAGAGCAGATTCAGCTCAGTAATATACAATATAAATCACTTATTCCCAATCTGTCTATAATCCTAAAGAACAAAGTAGATGATTATGCCACAAAAGTATTCTGCTAAGAGGTTCCAGAAAAGATAACCTAAACTCCAGAGTAATCTCTAAGGTTCAGATGTGCCCTGGTCTGTAAAATGAGAAAGCTACCTGCTAATATTATACTGAAGTCAGGATGTGCCATGGTTCAGTGACGAAGCTGCAAATTGTTGTGCTACATGAACAGAAGGAGAGAGACCAAGGGCTGGGAGCAGCGAGCAACAGGTTCGGCAGCATGGGGAAACCACTCAGTTGCATTTTATAATGACAGGGGAGCGCTCCTGACGCCTGAGGAATCATTTTCAACACAAAGACCTTTCCCTGTGTGCAGCCTTGAGTACATCCTGAACTCAGCCACTGCATTCAGCTTTGCCAGGCACTGGTTCATCACATGCCCTGTAACTTCCAATAATTAATTTCCTTTTCCACTGAAAGAGCATGCTACATCAATGAGCATCATTGACACAGTGAGGTGGCAGCAAATGTCCTGGTTCTGGTGTTAGTGGTGCAGCGTAGGACACGGAGAATAAACTACCTAGTAGGTTAAAGATGTTGTCTGGGAACATGACATGGATGTAAAAATTCGGTGGTACAGGGAACCACAAACTCATCTGTTCTTTTTGCAGTTTGGACCATGTTTTTTTATCGTGGCTGTCAGCAAGTCCCTCAGGTTTTCTAAGCCTCAGATTCCCAGTCTGTAAAATCAGCCTCACAGGCTTTTGTCACGTCCTGCATAGGAGAGCATTAAAGATTGATTCATTCTTGTTTGAAAATTGCTGTGAAGATGAACACTGCCATATAAATTCTGCCTATTGTTCCAGTGGCCTCCTGATTTCAAAGGCTCCTGGGGTTAAAATGGTAGGAGACTGATTTAAGTGGAAATCAAGATGTTCTGTGGCTGATGTGGGAGCCAGACAGATGTTCACCAGCAGTGGCCTGAGCGTGAGTGATGCTCAGAGAGATGATAAGTAAAGCTCTTCAATACCATAAAAACACACATGAAAAAATCTCATTACTGCCTCTTGCACTCTCTAGCCACCACTACTACAACTCTATTGGGCTCTGGCAGCAGCGAGAAACATGTCAATGAAACAGAGCAGTATCTGGACCATCTGGGAAGGATATTGTGTCAGGTTGTGTGATGAGATATGCAGACATCCTTTGGAGGGTGCCAAGGGTGAGACAATAATACACACATTTATAATAAAACCCCTGCCTTTGCAAGCAGATAGCAAAGCATCAGAGGGGCAAAGAGGTGGAGAGAGAAGCTCATACAGTGACAGGCAGCGGCTCTGCCAAAGCTTGTGAAAGGAGCTGGCAAATGCTCCGTCAGTGCCTTTCACAAAACCCGTCAAGGCAAGAAAGGAATGGAGCACCAATGCAGCCAACACCAGGGTGCCTGCCCGGGCTGGAGCCAGCACACAAAGCCAGTAACCCACCCCACGAGGACGGTGCAGCGACAGGGCGAGAGGCACTGGGCACAAACTGAAACACAGGAGGTTCCGGTTCAACATGAGGGGGCACTTCTTTACTGTGAGGGTGACAGAGCACTGGAACAGGTTGCCCAGAGAGGTTGTGGAGTCTCCTTCTCTGGAGATATTCAAAGCCCGCCTGGATGCCATCCTGCGCAGCGTGCTGTAGGTGATCCTGCCCGACAGGGGGGTTGGACTAGGTGGTCTTCAGGGGTCCCTTCCAACCCTGCCCATTCTGTGATTCTGTGATTCTGTGATATTGGGCACTCAGTGTGGATGAAGAGTCCTGATTCTGGGGAGATGAAACCCTGTGAAATATGGAGCAAGAGCCCCACACATAAAGCAAATTGTGGTCTAACCTGGTCTTACAGTGTTATTGCCATCCCTTCTCCGCATCACAGCTGTGTCTGTTGAGGAAAACCGTGACAAAACCCAGGCCTGGAAACCATGTACACACATATGAAAAAATGCCATCTGAAGGGCAAGAAGCTGCAAATGACGCAGCACACTGTTTTATTTTGACTAAAGTTTTGTGGCAAGTCCATGCTGCCGTGCCATGACACACACATGGGAGCATCCTTCATGATGGACACAGGTCTTGCAACCTACCGAGGTCCGACCATGTTCCCCTCGACTGACCTTACTCTCCACACACTGAGGGGACTAATAGTAATTAATGAAAACATTGCCCTTCTACCGTGCCTTTCATTCATTATGAGTATGAATGAACAAAGCCTCCTGACCCCGCTGCGAGGTAAGAGTGATGGCATTCCCCATTTCATGGCTGGATAAACAAAAGCCTGCGGAGATGAAAGGCTGACTGTTCCCAGCCTTGCATGAGTGGGCCAGGGGAGAGGCAGGAGCAGGGAAATCTCCCCTTTCCTCTCGCTGCTGCTCACCTGCGTGGCCCTTCCCAGCCCAGATGTTCTCCCAGGAATGAGCCTGGCCACTCTGGGATGTCTGCCTGTCACCCTAGCACAGGGGCATCCCCAGAGGGATGAGACTGCACATCCTACCACCACCAGCAAAGGGACCACTCACTGGGATGGAGAAAGTAGCACATGTATTTGGGAAGATGGTGCAATAAAGGACAGCCTCTTTTAAGCAGCATTTCCAAGCACTTCTGCATGTACCCCCACCCTGCCACCGGCTGGTAGCTCTTCAAAAATCACAGGTTACAAAGTGCCTGCGGGCACTTTGCTCAGAATCACTGGGGAACTGTTTCTGGCTGAGAACTGGTGCCCAGTGAGACCACAGGGCTTGGGGATAGCTGAAGCAAACAGTCTTTAAGTGAGCAGGCCAAGCTTGTTATCATCTGAAAAAGGGGAGATGATCAGAGTCAAGACATTGGAGTGACTGGTCATAGCCAAGCTGTCTTATTAGATTGTTAGCTCCGATTTTTGGCCCAGATGTTGTGCTGTTTAAAATCTGCCTAGCATAGAAAAGCTGCCTTTGTGCACCCCAGTGTCCGCCGTCAGCAGCACACGCAGTCAGTTAATGTTCCCTCCGGGCTTCCAGGGTAAGCACGGCCTTTAGGTAACACACCAACGCACACGCACAGATGTGCAGGAAGGCTTGGGAACAGTTCTGCTGAATGTTGTGTGGGAAATTAGCCTGCCTGAATGCCGTGTTGAATTTCATCGCACTCGTGTTGCTGCACATCTGGCACAGCTGGGGGCCCTCCCTGGCAGACTGACCACGTGTGCCTGCTGCAGCAGTTTCGAAAAAAAGCCCTTCTGCTGGCATTGCTGCATTCTGCAGCCCTCTCCTCCCTTGAGAGGCTTTGGATGATACAATACTTACCACTGTTTCACTTGATACTGCTTTTTCATCCAGCAAGATAAATGATCGTGAAGACTCACTCTGCCTTCCTCTGAGCACAGCCTCCTCCATGTATAGTGAAGATAAATATTCAGGCAAGGCACTCATCTCAAAAAATATCTAAGCAAGCACTCACACTATTTTAAAAACTCCCTGCCTGACACTATAGTGGCAATTGCCACAGAAAAGCCTATAAACAAAACAAACAAATGTAATACCAACGAGAATTGGGAGAAGAAAGCAATAGTAATGCTTGCTATTCTGCAACTGCTTCAAAATCCAAAACAAACCAACTGAAATTGTTTTCCCAGTTATCTTTTCATCCCTTTCCCTAGGCCTTTTCCATAAGGTACTTAGTGGAAATGAAAGCAATACTCTTATATAGATAAATCCATAGAATTGAAAAGAGAATGATCTCTTTTCTCTAGGTGCTCAAACGCTACACCAGTCTATATGGTGTTTGAAAACCATGTGGGAAGGAGATCATTCTCTCTCAAATTCAATAGGCTTTTAGAATCACATTTATTCACTTCTATAGAGTTTTTCCATATGGGATTTCAGGGCCTTTTATACAAGAAGGTGCCCCCTTTTCTGCTCTCCTTCCTTTGTGCTTGTTCTTTCACCAGCACAAAGCTGAAGTGAACAATGCTATACGCTTTGCTTTACATCCCACAACATCCAGGACTCCGAAGAACAAAGAATAAATACTTGTCCGAGGGGATAAAGATAGAAGGTTCAGCGAGATGGGTAGCTGGGGCTCCATGGAAAGTTCTGGTGCCAGTGGAACAAGGTTCGTTTTGACAGCCAAAGAAAGTGTGTCCTGAAAACTGGTTCTGATGTGGGCTGGCTATAAAATCCGGACTGAGTCACCCTGCCTCTCTAAGCTGCATTTTCTACAGCTGTAAAACGGGGTTTTGGCCGAGAAGCCTGGGTAATGGTTTATAAGGCATTATAAAGGACTGCAAGGAAGATAAACAAATAACTTTGCTTTTTTCATGTGGGAGGGCAGGAGCAAAGACAGAAGGGAAAGAAGCAAATACACTGAGTGGGAGTGTGGGGACATGAGTTGGGACAATTTATTAATTTGGTTTCCATCTTGTTCTGGTAAACAACTTACAGCTGGGTAAGCTGTCTGTGTGATCAGTCTGCTGAGCGCTGCCCTGGCCCCTGCCACCTCCTCGCATCCTGCCCTGGTGCCTGGGTGACCGTGACTTCATGTCCTGCCACAGCCACATCGCCCTTGCCTTCCCTCAGTCCCAAAGAGGGGCTCAGGAAACACGTCTACTTCCCCAGTGGTTTGTTACAGAAGGGAAACCGCTTTTCTCTCCCGCTCAGATGTCCCTCTGGAGACCTTGGCACAAGGCACGAGGCCACCAACAGGAGCTGGGAGGAAAGGGAGAAGGAGCAGGGCTGTCAGAGCCCCTGGTGAAGCAGACCAGGTCTTGCATCCGTCCCCTTCTTGCCGGATCTCTGTGATACCATGCCCTTGCCTGCTGCTATAATCACTGATTACATGCTATTTGCCTGTTGTATTAAAGCTGCTTGCTTAATTAATACCATTTTAAAGGGCGGTCTTGGCATGAGGGAGACAAGCTGTTTTGAACTCCAGTAAACACATTCAGTGTGCGATCACCATGAGCGGCTCCTGCAGCCTTTCCACGGCAAGCAGACAGCAAGCAATGTGAGCTAATGAACTGTGTTTTAACCACCTGATGCTGGCCAGAGCTTTAATCTGTCAGGCTTAAGAGCTGCATGGAGGAGGGGAGGCAGGGAGCTTCGGCACACCCCGGTACCACTGAAACTGTTCATCAGCCTGCTCTGCAGTCTACTGCAGAGTTTGCTTTATTAAAGCTCCCCGCTGCCTGCACACGTTCACTGGCACAGACATCGGGAGACAAGCACACACTTACCCGAGTGCAGAGTACTCGCTGCTGCATTGCAGGGTTTGCTGGCACAGAGCGATGGGGGTAGGTGATCACAGGTAGAGGCGTGGGTCCTCCCGCTGCCTGCCTGCAGCTGCAATCTCGCTCATTTTTGTAATACGGGATTCAAAGAGGGCTGGGGGCAAAACACACCCGTTTAGGGCTTTCTTTCCAGCTCCTAAATGTCTGGATATTCAGCTGTGCTTGTAACTAGTCTTGAGAGGGGTCTATGCTGCTGCTTAATGTGGTTTTTATTCAGTTATTCTCTAAAACTAAAAATTAATTTCCTTTGAGGTTCTCAATGGGGTAAGCATAATTTTATTTTTTATTGTTGTAAATGTACTTCACCTCTGTCAAGAGGCCCTCTGTAAGGAGGAGGATGCTGTTGTGCTGTGGCCGTGCTCAAAGTAAATTCAGCCCCCTTTCAAGGAGCCTGCAGCCTGAGCGTTAGAGGCTTTCTGGTTTTCCTGTAGGTTGTCTCATACAGAAGCTTCAGCAGGATGAAGTCACTTTCTCATAGCAAATTTGAGGTGATGAATTGAGTTCATTTTTTTTTTATCCTCCCAATAATCCCATCTGTAGGGTTATCATTTTTTTTTTTTTTTTTTGTGCCAGCACAGAAATATTTGATTATACAAATCATTTATTGAGGTTTAATATCAAATAGCTGGTCTGTTTTGTAATGTCTGTAACCACACTGGATTTGTTGTTTTCAACAGAGAGTTTTTCTGGAAGAAAGCTGACATTTGCTTAAGAATTTTTAGACACTTCTAATCTACTGTTGTAAATAGGCATGTGGAAATTTAATTACAACAATTTTATTCTTTGTGAGCAGCTGATTCAGGATTTCTTATATACCTGAGGAGTGTAGGGGGAAATATTTCAGCTACTTTTTTTTTTTTTTAAATGGAACAAAGACGGCTCAGATTTCTTCTCCCTACTTGTTTCCTACCAATATAGTACTGCAGTCTCTGCCTTACTCAGCTTCTGTCTGATTGCAGAGTATTTAGCAAAAGGATTCATGTGCAAGTTTTAGATTTGAAGTTAGCCACCTATTACACTTGGCTTCGTTAGCAGATGTCAGCTGAACGGCAGTTACAGTCTAACCAGGAAAAATTTACGTTGAGGCCTATGTGAAGGTGGGCTTGCATCAGTACGATTCAAGATCTTGTCATTTGAGAGAGTTTAAGGAAAAAAAAATATTCCAGGCTTCCTTTCATCAAAAAGGCAAAAAGTTTCAGTGCAAGTGTGACATCTGCAGATGCACTGGTTACTGACAGTCTTCTGGGACCAGCCAGCCAGCCAGCAGGGATGGGTATCACAGGAATTAAAGCTCCATGTTTGTATTGCAGCTTAATTGTCACGTGCACACGTTGTCTGAGGGAAAAATATGATTTAGCTAAAAAGAGCAATTGGGGCTTGATTTCTGGAGCTGTTCAAGATCCCTCAACTCCAACAGAGGTTGGTGGGAGCCCTGCGTACTAGGTACTTCCAAAAATAAATTTTCACTGCCAAGATGAAAGTTGCAGAAGAGAAGCCAAAGGTGATTTCATTTTTAATTTAACCTTCCACGTCCCAATTTTCATAACAATGAAATGATATTTTATTACCTTTAAGGAGTTTTAAGGGTTAATTCAAGGTAATATAGTCTTAGGAGTCCTACAAGGAAGACATTGGGAAGTGACACTGTTGTTATGCTGTTAAATTGCTTAAAAATGGGCACTTTCTCATCATTCAAATCCTACTTTAATTCACTTCCTCCAGTGACCCTTTCAGTGTTAAGCCACTACACAGAAGTGTCGCAGTTTTAATTAAAAAGGAAATCTCTATCTCGCTAAGCTTAGTCTGCCATCTGATCATGCAGTATGGTTTATGAATAGCATTATCTGTCTAATTTACATCATAAAACCATTACTTAAGCAAGGCAGAACACATTGGTAGCACTCAGTAAATAATTATGTTCTAACCAAAATCAGCAATATTTTAAGTAAAACTCTACTGTAAAAGAGAGACGTGAGCACATCATACACAGTGCTGCACACAGGGAGAGGTACAGGGATGCAGAGAGCTCGGCGGGATACCTTATTAAAATGAAATCTCTAAATTGAGTTTGGAACAGCTTCTGAAAATATACGTTCCAGCTCAACCACAAGATATGGATTTGAGGCAGGATTTACTGGATTAAATTATTTGGCTTCTGGTATAATGAAGGCTAGTGGTCCCTACTGACCTTCAAAATCTATGATCATAACTATTGGCAATGGTTATGTCCCAGGTCACTTGGAACTCCATAAATCAAATAGTGTGGAGAGCTGCAGAGCCACAAACTGTTCTGAGGACCTGCACAGGATCCTGCCCCAGCAGTCAACAGGATCTGCACAAGCCTTGGACCGGGACTCTGGTGCAAATCTCCTCTTAGTTGTTCTTATTATCAGGTCAAGAAGCTAAAGTAGCTGTTCCAGGGCACTACCAGGATGAGGAAAAGTAGTGTATAAAAAAAAAAAGGGGGGTNTTAGATCCCAACAGCACTTCAAGGTAGCAAATGTGATTGGGGAGTCACTGAGCGAGAACAGAGCCCTAATGGGAGCACAACAACTTTTTTCACATTACTGTCAGGTTTTTAAAACATTGTGGGAGGAAAGCGGTGGGAGAAGGATGAGGAGAGAGAAACTGGATCTTGTGTTTCTTGTTAGAAGAACAAGAAGGCAGGCACAAGATCTGTGTTGCACTGTAAACTCTTTACCTCAGAGGAAGGTGAACCCCACCTGGCAGAAGTTAAATGTTAATGCATCAAATCATGTTCAAAAGCACATAAAGCCCAAGGGACGTCTTATGATACCTTTTGAAAACAAGGTCTAGTTTAATTCATTTGCATATCCTGATACCCAATCCTGCAGATTAGCATCGGCATCTCAATGCACTGCTACCACTAGGCTCTCTTGAGGTTATCAGAAAACTGCATATAACAAACTGTAGGCACTGAATTGAAGCATCTGGTCAGGGAAAACCAGATCAAACTACATCGTCTTAATTGTGACCCAGTTTGGGATGCAGCAGAGTGGCAGCAACCCTCAGCAGAAAGAAACAGTAAATTGATTTTGGTGAGAACCTCATCAATCTCTGATCACTGTGACCCATGGATCATTAATCTCATTAAAAAGTTCAACCTCATGGCAGAAGTAATAGCAGGCACACTGAAAGTGTGTAAATCAGATGTGCCTTCACAAATTTGAACAGGTATGGCTGGCATCCCTAAGGAGAACTCCATTTCTAAATTGGGCAAACTGTTCACTGACTCTAGCTGAACTTCAGCCATTTACTGTGCATCGGATACTGTCCTTTAGGCCCGTGGAAACTATCCAGAATGTATCTGTCCTGTTATTGAGCCATGTTTATAATACTCAAGCTAAAGAAGGAAGAGCTGAATCAATGGGCATGATAAATCACCTCCTAATGTTGTGGTCTTTTTGACAACAGACCTCTCTGCTGTCTGAGCTCTTTAGGTGAGGTGATAGGTAAAGAGGCTGGGAAACACAGCTGGGAGTACACAGCCAACACAGATGTTCTGTGTTTCCTGAGGAATACAGGGAGAGTATATTGTTTCAGAGGACAAACACCACAGAAAGTCAGTTGCTCGTGTTGGTCTTTTAGCTATGGCAGAGCCTATCATATCACAGAGTTTAAGGTTTTGTTGTCTTGATCACAGACTTTGGTATAACAAGGATGAGTCGTGAGGGGTCTTTTGTGTCAAATTTTTGGCAGGGAAATTGCTCAATGTCTCCCAGACACCATTACGTCTGCTCAGCGTGTGGCCAAATCACAGAGAGATGCAATCCTGCAAGATGGGATGAGCTGATTTAATGGCTAACTGCCACTGGAGGGGGAGGTACCACTCTCCCCTGACTTCTTGCACTTCCAGCTGTGCACACCTGCCATTTACCGTGTGTCAGCTCTGGCACTTGTCAGACCCACCTGTGATCTACATCCACTTGCTAAGCCAGGGGAAACCTAAGGCAGCAAAAATAAAACGAATGTTTTTCTCCTGGCTTAAGGAGCTGCCTGAGCTCAGATGACAACAATGAATGAATGTCCAAACTCACACAGGAAAGAGGGGGAAGTGAGTGGTCAGGAATGGGAATGCAATAAGGAAAGAAATGTGAGGAGGTAGCTAGGCTGCAAGACCAACTGCTTGTGGAACCAGAGCCTATGAGGCAGCGGGCTGAAACGCCATCCGTAGATGGATAATACAGATTAATAACTCATTTCCACTGCTTCCAGTCAGTACAGTCCCAGTTTTCCAGTAACAAGATATGCAAGCCAGTGCAGTTTAAATCCGGACAAAGTGTCATTAGTCAATCAAAGCAGCAGCCTTGGCTGTGACATGCCCCTTTGGCTCGTCTCTCCTTTCATGAGGTAGACAAGTGAATCTGGGGTGTTTCTGAATGTCTATTTGTAGAGTTGTCGGAGCAGTTGCCAAAAGTGCTTATGTGCAGAGTACAGTTGGAAAAACTGTACTTGTCCCTCTCGGACATTGTGAACATGATCCAGGACTGTGGGTGCATCCACACAGTCCACATGTAGTCAGATCTGCTCCTTGGCCCCAGTCTCCCAGTCAGGTACACTGCAGCCATGTCAGCCCAGCTCCTATCTGAAGCAAGATAAATAGTTACTTCCCTGAAGAAACCTGGATGTATTTGGGAGAGCTGTTCTCTCAAGGGTCTGCGCTCCACAGGCACTACCCACACAGACTTGGCCATGTTCACTCACTCCCCCCAGGAGCGTTCTCCAGTGCCCATAGGCTTATACACATGCACGCTGCTACATGGGCTCACATGTCACTTGACAGTGCTCACATGTCCCCTCGCTGGCATGAGAAGTACAAGTCTTGGGATTTCTAAAGCCATCCTCTCATAATTTGACCACTTGGGTTTTTGTAGTGACCTTTGTGATTAAAAAAACTAAAAGTTTGTCAGGTGCAAAAAGTAATTCAGGACTTCCAGGATGTCCACATGCCTTGAACTGGCTGAGGCCCAGGCTTGTGCTGCCGGAGTGTTGTTGGAGGCAGAGAGGAGGAGGTACGAGGCCAGCTTGGTGCGCTGGGTTTGGCCTGCAGCACTAAGTAATTCGACTTCAGATTCATTAAAACAAAGGCTGCACATGTGAAGAGCTGTGATGCCAACCTTCATGATGTACACTTGACATGCATGCTTCTGTCATGAACTGTGCCAGTTTGGGACTTATGTGCCATAACAGTGTGTTTTGTACTGCACTGTCACCTGGGACTGGAGCATCATGCTGAATGTGAGAGGTCCAGGACCTTAACAAGCCTTCAGACAGGTGAGACTCACTGGGGCCATTCATTCACCCTTTCCAGCTTCATTGCCACGCTCAGGGCGAGTGGAGGGGCCCCAGGAAAAAGGTTATGCTTCTGGTATTGCCCCTGGCTCTGGTAGGTGTCTTGCCCATGTTATATGTACTGGAGAGCTGTTTAAGTACAACTATGTTTAGGAAAGAGATGCTGTGTGATTTGGGAATTCTTCGGCAGAGATGGGCAGCTCAGGGGCAGGGACAAAAGAGACTCCTCTCACCCCATGCCTTGTGTACCACTTACACACACATACACACACTCACACACACACTTGCACACACACACACACACACACACGAGCAGCATTCTCTGCCTGCAGCCTCCCGTTCTTGTTTGCCAACAGCAGCACCCAGGCCACAAGAGCACTTCCATGTAGCAACTTCCTATGTAAAACTTGGCTGGCAGCTAAGAGCCAGGCACATAACTGGGGCAATGGTACTGCACAAACACCATCTGGCCAAAATTGGCTCTAGCAGGCATCTGTGTGTAGCCATCCATAGCCCTGATTTGAGCTGGCCTTGCCTACAGCTGAATGGGTGAGGTTTTCTGAGGTGGGGCTCTGGCACTGTGTGCTGAGGAAGCAATTGGCAGCAGCAGCAGTCATAGCAGAAGCAGGCGGTGTGTTTTTGCAACAAATGCTGAACAGCCTCTGCACACATTTATTGGGCTTGACCACCTTCTGAGGAAGAGGCCAATGTGGTCCTCTGCCGTGCATGAGGCAAGTGCATGCTGACCCCAGTGCTGGTGAGGCGTGGGGATGCTCAGCCCCAATCGCAGACAGCAGTGGAGACTGGTGGGGTGCCAGGTTTGTTCCCAGAGCACTGCAGTGTGGTCACGGTCCACATGCTCCCGAGGGACACAGGCCAAATTGTCCAAGTCAGCCAGGGCACCAGGGTTTGCTCCATGTGGGAGCTGCAAAGACAGTGTAAACAGGCTTTTTGTATCCTCTCTAACAGGATCACAATACATAAGGGCATGTTCAAATACTGTACACAGATCCAAGGCTTAATCGCAGGAGCAGGAAAGCATACCAGATCATTACTTCCTAGACTGTTGAGTTAAATGTGCAATGCCTACTGTTAATATTAACCTACATACTGAATGGTTTGGAAACTACTTGTTTGTACCGAGCTCTCCCAACTGAAACACTTCAGCCGCACAGTTCTTGGCATGGAAATCATTATTCTGAAACTTGCTTTCCCAATTAGCTGGAAAGAGCCTGATTGTTTTCACCCTTTGGATCACTTTTTAAATCCTGTAATAGCTTTACCTGAGACAGATTGATGCGTAGAGATTTCTTTAACAATGCTGTGATTATGGGCTGATTATACTTCCTGTGTGAATGAAACTTTTCATGTAATTGGGTGTAAATTTAGGGAGAGCCTTTATAGACCCCATGAGCAATTCAGCTGAATTGTCTCTGCTGACTGGTATGACTTGCATCTGTCACAATAGGGTACTTCATGGAGCCGTGTACCTTATTAAATGTACATATGTAAATGTAAACTTAGACCACACTAAAAGTCCTGAGAGTGCTTATAGCCCAGCATGAACCCAGGGCCTCTGTCATACAGTTTCAGCTGCTCACGAGCTCAGCACAGCTACCCGATGGCAACCCTGTATATCATCAGACGTCTGCTTGATCCCTTCCTTATTAAAGGGTAGATTATGTGATCCCAAGCTATTGCCAGCAACATGGACAGAAATTGCATAGCTCACAGGTGCAGCATGACTAAGTGTGTGGTCAGGCTGTTGCTTTCACCTAGATATTGTGGTTTTTATCTGTAGCTTGTAGAATACTTGCCCTGCCTTCACAGGCAACATAGCATTGAGTTAAAGAGGTTTGGGAAAATATGGTCTATGAGGAAAGAATGAGAAAGGTTAGGCTGTTTTGTTCAAAGTTGGCTGAGGAAGAAAGCATAACTGTTGTCAAACATAAAAGATTGCTGCAGAGAGGAAGGAATAACCTACTATTTACCTGTGTACTATGGGCAGGACAAGAAGTAAGGTGCTGGAACTGCAGTATGGTAGATCAAGGGGAAAACTTTCTACCGGTGAAGAGGTTAAGGATGAAAAACAGTTATCAGGAGGGCATGGCGTTTCCACCACTTCACCAAATGCCTGTTGGACAGGTCATAGGCAGGGGCAGGGCATCCACATAGCATAAAGCAGGCAGAAACAGGCTCACTCTGAAGGGAGAAGAGCCTTGGTGCCCCAGAGCACACCCCAGGTCATCACAAGCAACAGCGGAGAGGCTCACATCCCTTTGCCCCCTCCATTAATGGGGTTGCATAAATGTCTGACACAAGTATAACTCACTCAGATTCGTTCTCTAAGCAAAATCATTAAATTGCAGAGCTGAGGGAAGAACGTAGGTAATTTAATTCTTAGTTATCTGCTCTACCCACCAGACCACAAATACCACTGTTCTCCCGAAACAAGAAATTAAAACCAGACTAATAATGACTTTTCACTACAGTACTTTTCGACACAGAGGTGTTAGCTGCAGCCGCCCCAAGTCCTAGGGGACCGTGGGAAACCTTGATTAGGAGGTGTGGATTTTTCTGGGTGGAAGCAATTTGGCAGGCTAGAAAGGTATTCTTAGTGTCCTCCCCTGGCTGCGACTGTGAGCAATATATGATCTCTGCACCATCGTTTTTGTAGCAGGTCATATTTTCACGATGTCAAGCATGCTGCTGTCTTTTCTGTAATAAAGCTCACCTAATCAAAACAAGTCAGAGCTTATCTAAGCCCCTAGCCAGAGATATCTCTGTGGTGGCTACAGAGCCAGGTTTCCTAGCAACCTAAAAGGCATTAGATGGGGCTTTGTCAACATATATCTGTTACATACAACCCCCCCCCCCCCGTTTGAATAATGTTATGGGTGTGACATAAACCGACAAAAGCCAGGAAATGCAGAGCTGGGACTGGTTTTCTATCCTTACCGCTCATCACAGCAAAAAAACAAAAGGCACAGTCATGTGAGTGATGAGCAGACCAAACCAAGATTTATATTTCCTGGCTTTTGTCCCAAATGAAATGCCATTTAAATGAGGTGCTTGGTATTAATTTCCTCTGTTTAAGACAGGCTTAATGCTCACAGTAGGTAGCATGTTGACAGTGCTGTTAGCTTCACCAGGATCTCCCCTCTTCCTCAGAGGGGCCAACTTGCAGGGAGAAAGAGACATCTCAGGTCTTCTGTGATCTTTAGTTTCTCCATGGCGAAATCAGCTTTCAGGTCCTTGCCTTCAGAGGCAAAGGCTGTGAACAGGGCCACTACCACATCCTCAGGTGGCGAAGATCCTCCATCAGTATGAGCTCAGGGAGAAGCTGATGAGGACACGCAGGTTAAAAACACTCTGTCTTGCTATTAATGCCCAAACTCTCCAAACAACTTTATAAATAGGAAGATGCCTTTCATAGTTTTCAAGGAAATCCTGGTACAATAACTTGGAATGGATCTTGTTATCAAGCATTATGACAACAAAAGATCAGTAGAAAAAAGAACTTTTGTTTGTTTGCTTTGTTTGTTGTTTGTTTCCCAGGCCAAAAATATACTGAGGACTGATGAACGGTCTGAAAAGTGACACTTCAGCAATGTCTTTTATTTCTCCACTTGTAGCAAGATGAGTGTTCAAAATCTCACAGCTTGTGGAGAGCTTGTGGAGGAGACTGAAAGAGGAAGGGATGGAAGAACTACTGTTGCTGCTGATTACCACTTCAAAATCTTGGAGAAGCCCTCTGGAAGTGAATGGGAACTGATCACTTCTTTATCAACTTATAGAGTCATCCCACAGATCTTAACAGAAAATAATTCTTTCACTGCAGATTGTTATAAACTGGCTAAAACAAGCTAAAAAATAGATGTGTTAATTTTCACAAGCCTAGTTATCAGCTGGGGTAAATTAACTTTATCTAGCTGACTTGTGTGCAACTCTTTGAATGTGTACCAGCTCAGACTCTAACTACATAGCTTTTGGTATGTGTATTTGCTGGGCTTTACTTGTTTCATCTCCGGGTCTTTCACACAAATACAAGGGCCCTTTTTCACATTTGCTTGGAGGCCTGATACGAAGGTTTTATCTCCATGTAAATTTTTCCAGCCTGGTTGTGAAACCTGTGAAGTGGTCTGTAGAGAAAACTCTGGTGAAACCTAGCTATAGCTGAGTACTCTGGTGTTGCAAGGGAAAATCCTCTGAATTGCTGTCAGTGGGTGAGCTGCCGGGCTTTCATCCCACTCTTTCTTCACTGTAATCTTCATTACCATAAGAGCTGGTGTTTTGCTCCTCACTCATGGATGCCATACTGTCTGAACTCCAAGGGGCTCTTGGAATAAACGCACTTACACAGGCCTCTCTGCTGACAACAGCAAGGGTTTCATTAGCAAGCATATCATGAATATATACGCTACATATATCAATACGGAAAGGAATTACTATGCACAAGCCTTTGAAGGAAACAGAAGCAAAAGGAGGTTCTTGCACTTTCCACCAACATCATCCTTGCTGTCCATCCAGTTGCTCTCAGTTTAGCCTCCCCACTGGTGTAGCTACTATTGTGTGTGTGAGGACGAGACAATGGGAGCCCACTATGCGACGGCAAATGCATGCACTGTTCCTCGGCTCCCCATAGAAATCCCTGCATTCGCATGACCCATTTTCCAAAGTTTGTTTTCTGAAGGGGGAGGGTAAGAGGAAAAGGGAGGATGTCTCACAGCTGCACGCAGGTCAGTGGTGTGTTCATGCCCATACACTGAGGTGGGTAAAATAGCTATATTTTTCCCCAGAGTGCTTATTCACAATGCATGCATGAACTAACTTAAAAAGCTGAAAATGTTTAGCAAATGCTGAGGCAAATGGAGAGTATGGGCAGAGGGGACAAAACTAGCAGAGAATTGAACACAGCCATCATAGCAGCTTGACATAGCTGTATCATGTTCAGTACAGATAACACAGCTGGGACAATATGGCTAGAGTTTTCAAATATCTAGGAATTTCTGTTATAAGATAGTTATCAATTATTGTGAATGTTAAACAGTTTTCAGTTCAGTTAGAATATATGCCTCTTCTGTAATAAATACTAAAGAATGCATGATTAAATGTTGTAATATAGTGAAAGTTTTTAGTTTGTCGTTTTTTAGGACTCAGCTGAGCAGGAAGGGTCTCTGAGAGGGTCTCTCTTGGATCTGAAGTATGTCTTGGGAAGCACAGGCTGCCAAAGGGAGGTGGATTAATATACAGAAGACACAAGTCTCTCAGATTTGACAGATTGAAATGTCAAATGAGAGCAAAGAGACAGGCTGCTGTAACATGAATTCAGATAACCTGTAAAACTGGTAAAGTCCTTCAGCACTGGAGAAAATCCTGCTAGATCAAATCATAAATTTCCAGCTTCATTCAAACTGAACCTATATCTGTGCCGTTGCACTTGTTCTGACTAGGACCAGGACCTCAAACCCACAGTCTGCAGCAACCCATCCATCTCTGCTCACAGCTAATTAACTGCTTAATTAGAGCAGCAGTGGGGAAACTCTGCTGTTTGGTTTCCCTTTCTCTCAGGTGCCGAATGCTGCTCTAGGAAGGCCCTCGGTTCAGCACGAAGCGCTCAGAGCGGCTGAGCCTTCGTGGTGACGCATGGCAGGTTCAAGCTGAAGGTGTCCTCTGCTGGGGCTTTTCCTCTGTCTTCTGAGATAACTGACCTTCTCGCCACCACAAAGCTCTGCCCCAGGTCGCACCACTCGCACTGCAGCCAATTAGCTGAAGCTGGGGACTAACGCTCGGTTGTTTAATTTGGAAAAGCAATATGAAGGTCAGCAGGGAAGGTAATGCAGTCCTGATGATTGAACGTGTGGATAAGGGCACCACAAAAACATAATCTACTTTGCTGAGGATGTGACAAACCAGGTTTATATATGTGGCTGGCAAACAGTACTTCTGAGCGTTACTCCATCAGATAATCCAGACAGTAGAGCAACTATATATCCCTCCAGCCCGCTAATATGGCTTTAATCTAAGGATTAGGTCATTTTCATATTTGTAGGGTTTTCTAAAACAGAATTAGAAGTAACTCCTATGTATTTCCTAGCTG
The DNA here is from genome assembly GCA_013399475.1 of Chauna torquata. Lineage (NCBI taxonomy): Eukaryota > Metazoa > Chordata > Aves > Anseriformes > Anhimidae > Chauna > Chauna torquata. Next base: position 273,621 of record VXAL01007883.1, read on the forward strand.
TTTTTCCTGATTTTTTTTATTTATGAAATAATACTTATTTCTGTAATCAGGCAAAGGTAATCTAAGGGGAAGATCTCTCATTTTCGAGAGGGCGAAACCTCAGTGGAACAGACAATGCAGACATTTGACTGTCCAGGGCCACCCTGTATCCAGGTTTCCCTTGACATGCCCTCTTTTTCCATCCAGAATAAGATCTCCAGAAACCCCAGATGATTAACTGGTGTTTGCAGACAGACACAGAGCAGCTTCACTGCACGCGTGCAGGCAGCTGAGGTGTCCCTCATACAAGACTCACCACATGCACGAGGCCCAGGTGTTCGGTGGATGTGCAGTAAATTTGCTGTATGGGTACGCGCAGCCCAGCTATCAGGGCACACACCAGGAAGTATGGGTCTCTGCGGGAGTCTGGCCTGACACTTGCATGCCCCTTTCTGACAGAGACCCCTGGGGTTCGCTGCCCTGGGCCAGGCAGTGTTGTGAGAGGGAAGGAAGGAAGTGGTTGTGTTTTTCATGTATGATTGACGTGATCCAGAGGAAGCTTCTGTACACGGAGGCTGCAGATTCATTGTGCTGACAGTCTGTGGCCTCAGGCAGGCCCTGTCTTCTAGCTCCTGGGATCACGTTCCTGCGCCAAAGCTGCTACAGGTTTCACACAGTTCAGCTGCTAGGCAGAGGGATGCCTTTCTGGATGGAGAACATCCTGTCCATACGTGTTATTGTCTTCAGGTGTGAAATGATTCAGTGATGAATTCTCAGAGGTACTCTGGGAATTCTATATCCTTCTTGAAAACAAAGGACCCAGGGAGAAATGTCACTCGTACTGCACCACTGTGGGTGTGGGAGAGGGTGATAATGGACCAGGCACCAAGGACCAGATAGCCTGTCAGAGGTTAGAAGGTGAAATAATTTAAAGAATGCTAGGCCTCTTTCTTTTTTCTTGTTTCTCTGGAGAGAAAGTTTTCTCTATTTCCTCCTGTTACTCTTCTGAGATCTGTTTCATTTGTTTACCTCTTGCATTTTACTAAATATCATCTGAAGGGACTTGTAGGCTCCATGTCAACAACATGCATAAACATATGCCTGACTGCAAGCATAAGTGGTTAGACGGTTCTTGTGCTTAACGACAGAAGCATCTGTCTGATGTGAGGAAACTGCTAGCTGAGGCACTGCGATTGCCTGGTTTGTCATCGCCTCCTCTTCTCTCCCTGGCACTCTGATGTTCACACCACTACCCAAGGAAAGGTCTGTAATTACGTAGGGACTTCTCTGGGGAAGGCAAAGGTCCCAAGAGCACGTTTGGGCAGGGTTCAGCACCATGAAGCCCCAGGACTGACAGAGACCTTGGGGTTCTGCTTTCATCCCACGTAACAGTTGTGTCCTCTTTCTCTGCCCTCCTCATTGGATCTCTCATATCTTTTTCTTCTCTTTCTCAATGGAAAAAAACTTGCAATCTGAGGACAAATCAAGTTAGTTTTTTCTAACCCAGAAAGGGAAGTATGAATGCCACTGAAGGGGCACTGGTGAGGTCTCCAGAATAGTGTGTGAGGTCTGTTCATCCCACATTCCAGAGGGATTGACTCCAGCAGGAGCAAATGCAGAGGCCATCTGGGGAGACAGACAAACTACCTGGCGATGTGAAAGGGTAAGAATTGCTGTCTTTAGATATGGATTCATAACTGGTTTGAACCGATCAATGTCCAGGCTGTTAGCACTGTGGGTTTTTTTTTTTTTTTTTTTTGACCTCTCTATTCCTGTGCTGCATATTTTTCCCTTGGGCCAATGCTTGGATAACTGTGGGAGCAGGGAGGGATCTCTTCTGAGTTAATTTTCAGCTAGATGAGTTTTCCAGACTGGCTGACCATCGGGTGAGCAGTAGCACAAGCACTAGTGTTAGCGCTGGTCAGCAGCAGCACTGGTGCCAGTGTGGAGGAGACAGCACGACCACATTGTCTTGGGCAGAGATGCAGGAAGGGCCCATGCCACTGGGTGGAGGGAGATGAGGGAATGTCTGCTTGGCAGCAGCTCGCACATAGAGTCAGCTTAAGCTAAGCATGAAACCAGAACTGAGAGGTTAACATCATTGAGGGAGAAGAACTATTTAAGCTACGGTACAAGGCTGGCACAAGAACAGATGGACATATGGCTATGAATAAAATTAGACTGGAAATTAAAAGGCTTCTAGCCACAAGAGGAGTGGGGTTCCAAAATAGCTTTCCAAAGGGAGTAGTGGGGTTCAAAAGAAGTCAAACAAGTGTGAGATTGAGCTTAAGGAGATTTGCATGAGACAGTTGCTGTGATAGTGAGGAACCTGGGCTGAAGACCTAGGAGATGCATTTCCACCCTACCTCCCCTGTTTGTTTTCATTTTGAGTTTTTCTTTTACACTTCTTTCCCTTTCTCTTTTTTTCCTGTTCGTTTTTTCTGCTTTGACAACAGGCTGGAAAATCCTCTCCGTGCATTTTCTCTGTTGCTTTTACAACCATTTGGCAGAACAAGGCAAGGACAAATCCTGCTCTGGTACGTCTAAATGGGGCTATTGAAGTGCACAGGCAGCAACAGTGGGACTGACCCCTCCGGGCAGAGGAGCAGGGGCTGCAAGAGGCCACAGCTTTTCCCTTCGCTGCTGTGCCACCGACACATTCTTGCCTTAGCAGGCTGCTCACCTGCGATAAACTTGACTTCTGCTTGGGGTAACCGATGATGCAATGTCCAACTGAGAAGGGTGTTGTGAGGTTAAATTTATTGAGATAAGGAGGTGCCATGGGATGTCCAAATGCCTGCGTAATGCCCTGGTATTGGTGCCAGCTGGGAGTACATATCACTTTTGGAGTCCAGTCCTCCCGTGCTCAGCAGGGCTGGTCTGAGGCGATGCAGCGCAGTGGCAGGCTTCCTCTGCAGTTCCAGTAGCACTGTCAGTGTCCAATTTGAACCTGTACCTGAAAATCAGCTTGCAGAGAACAGGTTGATTTAACGTATAGCTAATACAAAGAGGGGCTGTTGGGCAGGGGGTGTAATGCATCCTGGCACTAGCTGCTTCATTTGCACTGGTGCCCACTTGCAGTGACTGTATTTTACAGCTTGCAGAAGAATTGCTTGGGTTTCACAACATGCTGTTCTGTGAAAAGCAAGCATGTCTTGCAAGAAGTTGGTCAGTTAACAAGAAAACAAGTAATTTAGATGCTTGACAGACCAAGTAATTTTTTTCTTCTATTGCACTATAGCAGCAGATGTTTAGGTCAGTGGCAAACATCTGAAAAGTTGCCGCAGCTCTTTTAGTTGGCATTAGTGCCTTCATTTCACAGAAAGAAAAATACTGCTTTTCACAATTCAGCCTGTAATTCCACAACATATCTCAGTTAGTTGCCACGGTCATGCTCTCACTCCCACTCTTGCCATGGGACACTGCCCCCTCCCTCTAATCTCTGCAGCCCTGGTGCCCAGCCATCTCACACACAAAACTATTAGCCTTTTTTTCGCTGGGCCAAAGAGGAGCATGTCCAAAGTCACAGGAGCTGGCCAGAGAGCAGCCAAGCCTGAGGAGCCAGCTATTAGATGGGTTCGGGCTGCTGAGGAGCAACAGCATCCATGTGCTGCTCACAGTTTCTGAGGAACAGATTTAAGGAGTTCTGTGGCTTACTTCAGCTTTGGGATGATCCTGCTGGAGCTTTCCTTAATTGTCACAGTGATGAATTTTAGCTCCTTTTGGTGAAACCTGTCTGCTAGACATGACATGTACCTACAGACATACCCATCCAAATGCAGTATAAACAGCTGAGTGAAGGGGAATGTTAGAAACACTTAAGTTTCCCTTTCTTGATCAGTGTTCTCTGGGTTTTCTCTTTTTGGAAAAATAAGTTAGTAATTATTAAGGTGAAAGCAGAATACAAAGTGGAAACTTCCAAAGCATGTCACTTGTGTTTGTGCAAATTAAAATGCCTCATCTACAGGAAGCCCAGGACCTTTCTCTTTTTCCTGTAGATTTTAGATTCAACAATCAGCACTGCGGCATGAGATGCGCACTGCTGTCCTGCCCACTCCAACGCAGAGCACACCCCAGCCATCCCACAGAACCTAACAACAGTTTGGGTGCCCTCTCACCATCAGGTACCAGGTGAATGGGCTGCTGCCAGCTGGAAGTGCAAGGCAGGCAGGAGGATGTGACCAGATGTCCTCTGGGCACTGTGGTCCCTCTGCTCTGAATGGGTAGTGAGTAATCAGAGCCCTTACCTTGTGTGTTATGTCCCGTGTTGCCCCCTCCCACCCCCTCAAAGGTTGTGGACAAGGTCTATTCTTAAGCAAAAACGTTTTATTTACAGCAGATGCACACAGAATCTTGTTTGTATGATTATTATAGAAATGCATAATGCCCAAGCCATTTTCACATCCTAAATCTGCCTGTATTCTGTGCCCATAGAGCTTCCCGCCGGCTCCTTCTTGGGGCTATTCCTGCAACATTGCCCACAGCTGTTTGGGCAGGTTTTGCTGTTTTCCCCCTCTCACTCACACACACGCCCAGACACACACACACCCAGACACACACACACACACGCATTGAATCTGCATTGGTCTGGGCCAGAGAATCCCTCAGCTCATCCCATCATCAGGCCTGGAGGGTTGGATCGTTGCGTTGGATGGCTATTACTGCTGTTATCAGGTGTTTCACTCTACAAAATGTCTTAAGTGAGCCTGAAGGAAATGTTCTTAGTGTTTTAATCAGATCTATGATTTTGGGTAAGATGCATTAATGCCTTCTGGTATTATTAGTTCTCTTGTAGCAATGGTAAAGTATCAGATCTTAGCGAAACGGTTATCAGCTGAGATGTACTTCTCATAAAAATCTGAGCCTATAAATAATGAAGTTCTTTCCTTTCTGGAACTTCCTTGACTATAATAATCCAGAGGTATCTTTACAACCTGCAGGATGTATCCATACACACAAAAAAATTTTGCATGGTGCCAAAATATCTTCTATAGTTGGAGAGATCATGTTATAAAAGAGGAAGAAATTGTCCAGCATGGTGGAAATCATCTGCTTAAAATGAATCACGGTTGAACAAACTGCCTGAGGAGTGGAAGGAGCTCGAAAAGTCAGCACAGCCCCTGTCCTGGGTGATATTGTCTACTAATCTGCGCAGAAATGTGCACATTTATATTGCTTACATGTGGAAAGGGATGTCAGCTGAAGAGAAAAATTAGCTGGTACTCTATCAGGTTAGATTTGATGAATACCTGCCCAGAAGCTAACCTAATATCTGTGTGCTAGACACCCTGACGTGATGCCCAGGCCTCAGAACAGTCTGTAATAGTTTGACTTTTTTGTTATAGGCTGCATTTACTGAGGCAGATTAAATAATATGAGACAGAAGAGTGCGGGGCAGAATTCAGCAAATGTTTGTAACTCAGCGAGCTGATCTGGGTGCAGCTATAGGCATGTTTGTCTGCAGTCCTCGCTGCTGCTGCATCCTGCCACAACACTGACAGCCGTTCCGCCTCCACAGGCTTCTCCTCATCTGCTAGGGTCTTTTCTCCAGATATGGTCAACACCACCTCGAAACCTGACCATCCCGCTGCTCTGTCATTCACACGGCATCATGGCATAGCACCTTTCCAGCCACCAGTTTTTGGGCTTCTTGTATGAGGCTACTGTTCCAGTTTGAATTACGTGGGGTCCGAATGAGCTGTGGATCTATAGACGGTTTCCTGTGTTCTCCTGCCTATCCCTTGTTGGGTTGTAGTTTCACAAATACAGTTTCATTAGAACGGCCTGCAGCGGAGATTGCCTTCCCACTCTTTCCTGCTTACAAGATACTGCTTGTGTGTGCAGGAGAAAATCGTCTTTTTCTTCTCTGCATTCCCACTATCAGATGCTTATAGATGCAGAGAGGCCACTTCAGTCTAATTTTGCAATGCCTCTGAAGGAGGGAAGGTAGGGTTAAAGCAGTTCACTGGGACTCAAAAGCACTGGCATCAGTTCCCCACTCGATACAGATACACTGGATGATTCGTTTCAATTCTGTTTATCTCAAGGGTCTCTTTGAAATGGGGATAATGGCATCACTATCATGTCTTTCAGCTCCCTACCAAGGCAGAAAATTTCAGCCCAGACTTTCACACAAGTATGGTCCAAGATACTCCAAGACTGGTAGGGCTTGCCCTGAGGCCTGTGCCTTCTGTGCCGGCCGCCGGCAGGTTGCACGCATGCGGCAGCGGTGCAGCTGTGGCACAGGCTCACCTGTGTGCCCTGAACCTTTCCGTGGGGCTGTGGGCAGCCTGCAGAGCAAAGTAGCCCCGAGCCTCCTGGTGCTCCTTGTCAGAGAAGCATGAAACCCGTTGCTAAAACTGCCTGTGTAATCTGAGTTATCCCTTTCTCAAAGGAGAGAGGAGTGTTTTGAGGAGGTAGGAGGTGCTGCGATGAATTAGTGACTGTAACCCAGTCAGCCCTGTATTTTGTCTGGCCAGCCCCCCACCAGGCATTTAGGAGGACAAGGCAAGAAGCAGCAGCACAGAAGGTAAATGGTGGTAATCTGCCACCAAGAAAAACCCGTTCCTATTCACCATGGTGAGATATTACATGGAACATGACTTATATTCCCTCCAAAATTCTTTGGTTTTGTGCTTATTCCATACTTTAAACACACTTAAATGCCCGGTCTCCCTGTGAAGCTGTGCTTTGATTCAACTGTCCGCTTGGGTAACAGGCTGTAGCAATGAGTTTTGCTGTCTTTGTTTTTCTTTGGAAAGCTTTGAATTACCAAACTTTCCATTTAGTGAGTATCCCCTGAATCTCTGATAAGAATGCTTTATCTTTTCTACAGTTCTTTTACCTTTTATCAGTTCTACAGGATTCTGGAAAAATATCTGCATGCCATAGGAATTTCCCAGTATTATGTTTTCTTCTGGAGCCTCACTACTGAAAAGGAATTTGGTAAAATTAAAAAAAAAAATCATATTTTTCCTTCTATGGCTAATGTTTGCTCAAAATAGAAGAAAAAGGAAACCTTTTTTGCTTAAAATTTCATCTTTTTCCGCTAGTGTAGCTTCTTTGCTGCTTCTCCAGCCAACCTGTTCCTGGTACGGGCATATACAAATGGATCCGAAGAAATTTCTATTCCTTTTGATGAGGATGATGCCATGTTTTGGCAACCAACTAGCACTGAAGATTCAAATGATGGAACTAACTAATTTTGATTGATTCACATAGTTCTATAATCCTAGATTATGAAACTTTTCAGAGAAGGAAGACATTTTGAACATAATATTAGAGTAACCTGTTTGATCTTCTATCTTGCCCTAACTGCTGACTTTTTTAGTGCTGTATTTAGTCTCCAGTTCAAATATATGCTGATGTACTATGGCATTGAACCAGTTCCTTAAAGAGAAGAAACATTTTCAGAGTTGGAGTCAAGTCAACGTGACTAGAAGTGCTTGAATATACACAGCATCTGGTTTTCATCTGGGTTTGCTTCTTACACACTCCTCTCCCTTAGAGATTTCTAGCCTGTTCACTCACATAGATTGGATATTTTCCGTAGCTGCTTGGAAAGCAGGGTGACTGTAGATGGGCTACAGCAGATTCAAGGTTTAGATTCAAGGCCCTCAGTGTCTTTGCCTACTGAAGACAAAAGAGCAGGGATGACTTTGTTCAACATCAGCTATAAATACATTTTATTCTCTGCCCATAGACACCCAGTTCTTTCAGAAACCACAGAATCAGGAATTTCTGATGTGAAAAGCTGTGTTAGGTTCCCTAGGTCTCTTCTCTGACAAAAGCAGGGAAGAAATGAGGAAAATTTGACACTTGCATGGGAGTTTCAGGTACTGGCTACCACATCCACTTCAAACTTAAATAGGCACAGCTTTTTTTTCTGCTGCAGAGGCTGACTTTGAATGTCCTTGAAGTCTGGTATTATGCATTCTGGCAAGCGAGTAGAGAAATGAGACAGATGCATCAATTTAGTCATATAGGGAGGTTTCTAGTAAACTTCTGCACAACGGGGTAGTGACAGTGTACTTAGTAAAGCCACATGTTTTTTAAAAATAGTGCTATTGATTTTGTTAGTGTGTGTATCAAATGTTAGCACATTCATTAAAACAGCAGCCTTCCAAACACTGCTGCAGAACAACCAGCAGGCCCGGAGTCAATATCCATCTGAATATTGGCTTGCTTTCAAAGGGTAACTTAAAATTAGGGCATTGACTTTTCATGTTATAGAGGAAAGATCTTAGAGGGAGCATTTATCAAATAGAATTAGGCAATATTTATCAAATACAGCTAGGCTGCAGATCCTGTTTGAGCAGGCAAAGATGCGTGCATACAACCACGTATGGCACTAGCCAAACAACATGATATATATTTATATGTATGTATTAATGTCTAGGTTAAGAGTCTAGTATAGATATATGAGAATAAAGACAAAGACATTTATCTAAGGAAACTTTCAGTTCTAAACTCTTGTCTGGGTACACTGAAACATCACTCCAAAGGGAAGTAATGTATTAAAATTATCAAATAGATACTATGTTTGTGTCTTTAAAATATAATTTTTGTACAGTGCTGTGAGCAAAGCAGCACATTAGGACAAATACAACCATTGGTGGCAGTAGGTTTACAGCCACAAAATACAGTCCGTTGTGTCTATTGAAAAAGAGCTAAGATAACATAGTAAAAAAGTTTTTCTCTCCTTCTAAGGATGAGAGATGAGGGAGGAAGAGTGGAGGTCATTCCACTTCTCATAGATTTACTATGAATTTGTGACTTACCTTCTTTTTCTTTTTCCCTTTGGTGTCTGTTCACACTACCCTTCAACCTTTCCTGTCCCCTGAGGAATCTTTAAAGGCCCTCCAGAAGGGGTTCAGTTCACCTCTGTATTCTTAACATAAACCCATGAGGATGATTTATGTCTCTGGAGAACAAATGTTCCCAGTGTCAAGGCATTGCTGGTTCCCTCCAAATGTTCCCAGTGTCAAGGCATTGCTGGTTCCCTCCGTAAGCTGATTAGGTTTATCCAGTACCTATGGGTTTTGTTTGGTTGTTTTCTTTTTTTGGTAGTGCTTGTTTTAACCCAGATAGGGACACCAATTCAGTTTGCCACACTGCTCCCCCTGCAAAGGTATGGGGGTGGGGAAAGAGGAGGTGGAGACTTCTGCTTATCTTGCTGTTGCTGCCAAGAAAGATGGCCATAGGAACAAAACCAAAACCACCTCCTGAAGTACCCAATTTCTCTCTCCTACTTAGAGAGGGACACAAGAACTTCAAAGCTCCAACGTAAGTACCTTAGGTGGGAAGAAAATAGGCATTTCCACAGTTACATACAAATTTTAGCCATGTTGATTCACCCTTCAGAGTTGCATCCCTTACTGCTGTGAGTACAGAAGGATGCTGGTGAGGTGCCTGGTGCTGAGGGTACCATCGTGTCCACAGTGGTGCTCCCAGCTGGCCTGGGGGCTTTGTACCCGATTGGGACTGCTGCTACAGATACTGAATTCAGGGAAATCTTCACAAACTTCAGTGTTGATCTGTTCTTGCTTCCCAGCCACGTGCTGAAGGCATTGAACTGCATTCTCACTCCATTCTGTATTTTGCTTACTTTCTCTTTTGTAATGCAGAGCAGCACTCTGAGAGAATGGTTTTATTGTTTGCAGCTCCTGTTAATTTTTAACTTGCTTGCCACTGTGACTTGTTTGGTGACATTTGGATTTTGCAAACTCCTCTTTAGTCTCAGCTGAAAAGAGCTTTTGTGATGTTGTTGTGTTGATACTAGAAAAGTGCAAAAGATGGATGGCAAGCAGTCAGAGAAAACCAATGTCTCAGAGAAATACTATGTTTCTAATGGAAACAAAAGGTAGAAAAGACTCATCTTAGTGTATTATCCCATCCATTCAGTTTCCCACACTGTTGGTAGTGGAAGCATCTTTCCAGTGTATATCTTATTTGGTACCAGGTTCAAGTGTTCCTAATGATGAGAATTCCCTTATTATACTTTGATTTTCTCTCATGCTGAATGCATTATTACTGTAAAGGGATGTTACTCTTTGTCCCAAGATGCTTATCCCAAAGATCTTCACTTTACTTCCTGCTCCAAAAAGAGAAAGCATGGTTTTGGGCAGTCAGCCTGTGAAAAGCGTAGTTTTAGCAGTTTTATTGCTCCCCACAGATTATGACCTCTCTGAAATTTCTCCGAATTCCTGAATCACCTCCTGCTGTTAACACCGCCAACGAAGTTGGGCCCTAGAGCCTACAGGGTCACCCAGGAATCCTTGTGACTATGATATATTGCATTTATCTTGTCTCCTTCTTTGATGAATGCTGAGCAATAATTGTAAATCTTTCTCCCCTTAACAGCAGGATAGGTTTTCAGCTGGAGTTGAGTCCCTACAAAGTAAATCCAAGGTAAAGTGATCAACAGAATGAGGGGATGGAGTACAGAGAAGAAAATTTGGAGCGCATGGGGGGGTTTCTGAGTCTTCTTTGTCATTATACCACCAAAAGGCACTATTTGAACTAGCAAAATTACTTCTTGACTTCTTTTCCACTTAAACCACCAATTCAGAGGGCGGCTTTGAATGAATCTCTTAGAGCAGTAATTTAAAGGGGGCAGCCAATTCACAGTGAATTTAGAACATCAGTTTGAGAAACTTGAGCTTTGTTGCAGAAAAGGTGAGTTCCTGAAATGTGAAGTGTCCAAAATATGGACTCTTATCTTTGTCTGATTTTATGCAATGAGACTAACATTCTTTACCATGTTTGTAAAATACTCTGGGTCAAGGCTGCCATGGATGTGCCAAGTACTAAATTAGACTTATTTTTAGGTAACCCCTTCTCCTCCCTCTAGGTTTGAGCACCTTGTAGCTATCAGAGACCCAGCGGGGATCTTCTGTGTGGATTGCATGGTGAGATCTAAGAAACACGGAGTGTAGACTCTATTCAGAAATAAGCCAAAATGCAAAGCTCAGATGATTTATAAAAAGCTAACTTTTTCTGTCCTTTTCTTTATTTTTCCTTTCAAAACAGTCTGATCCTTTTGGAGCCTGTAAAACAAAAACTGCATCAGTAGTTAATCCCATGAAAACTTCTCTTTGACAATGCCTTCCTTTAAGTAAAACACAGTCCCCAAAAGCTGCTTCCCTGTCCAGAAGGAATATGTTCTCAGACGGCCATGGATATAACACAAAAAAGTACTTTTCAGAAACATTTGCAGGCAAAAACACTCAGAGGATCTCCTTGCTGGTCCAGGTGCTGGACACTTCCAATGTGGAAGGAGTACAAAATCCACTTTTGCCCATGCCAATCTCAACCACCCTCAGTTTATGCCCGCTGCAGAACCTGGGCCCATTTTGGGGGTGGGTGTAAAACATCCACAGCTGGCACGGCCATAGCGAGGGCTGCAGTTAGCTCTGCCTTCCACACTGATGGACAAGCCAGGGACAGTGTGAGCCACGTTCAGCCCAGGGATGGAAGGAGCATGAGGCTGAGGTGGAAGGGATGATAGAAAACTGCTCAGAAATCAAGGGAAATATTTGTATTTTGTGAACCTGATTTGCTAAAAAATGCCCCCAGATCTTACTCTTCTTTCAAAAATGGGCTTCTTCCTGACTAGAAATATATCTGTTTAAAGCCTAAATGACTTGGAGATTAAATTACAAATTAGGTTTCTGTGTTCCAAAATTCCATTTTAATTGAATGTTGTAGCCATGTGGAATCTAAAGAAACTGAAAATCTCTGAAGCCAAATGGCAGGCTTATTATTTGAAATTTGATGAAAAATTTGTCCTTAATTTTATCCAATTATATTAAGAGGTCTTTCTGTTACAAAGCATTAAAATTACTACTAAGGCCAGAGAGGTGCTAGAGAAATCTTTTTCTCTGTCATGTGGAGCCCTGTACAGAATTGCGTGGGTTTAAATAAAATGTATCTTGATAGTTTACCTTAAAACTCTCTGTCCTTTTCCTCAGTTCAGCTGAATCCTATGATATAGATACGCAGCTTGGAGAAGTTCTTCACACCCCCACAAATGCTAAAAATGGCCCTGATACAACATGTATTTATGTAACAAAATCATCTGCATTAATATCTTCCTTTCCTTTCTGCAAGAAGCACAGGAGGGGCTCAGGCTGACACATTTTAATGCAGCCCCTTCCATTCTTCTCCTTGCATTTGGGACAGCAGGGACAAGCAGTGTTTTCCCTTAAAAACCAGGCCACTGAATGAACAGGAATATGACATGACTATTTATAGGGCTTTCGCCTGGAAAATTGGGGCCCAAGCTTTCGGGCTCTCTTCCTTTGAATATTCAGTACCCTGTTATGGATCAAAGTTGCTGGGTAACAAGATTTCTGGTCGCTGTTGTTATCCTGATGTTCCAAAATAAAGACGGCATTTAGAACATAACATTTCCTCTACTTTTACTGAAAAGCCAAGAGACTGGCTGGCTCATGGGATCAAGTATGATGTATAGAATCTTTTACCTCTCATTCACATCTGGCAGGATGAAGTGAAAAATGTCCCTGCTTGACAGCTCTTTGTTGTCCCATTTGTCACCGTCACATTCAGGTGGACTTCTGCTCTCTGGATCACAGCCCGTCCCCAGACACCTGGGCAGGTCTGCAGCCGGAGAAAGGGCTCAGACATCGCACAAGGGCTTATCTTTGCCCCCCAGGGCTGGCTCCCTGGGCTGAGATGGAGGCATCCTGTCAGGAAGCGGAAGAAGAGTGAGTTACATCTGCTGCTGCTGCTGCTGCAGCCGCAGATAGGGTTGGAGGAAGCCTTGGTAACCCTGCCATGTTTAGCATCACCAAAGCACCTGGGGAAATAAACAGCCAACAGCCCTCCCTGTTTTTCAGTCAGAGGCTTATGTACCAGCTCTGCTCTGCCCCTGTGGATGCTGATGCCCAAGGGTGCTGGCCAGCATGGCTGCCCGCGGCCGGCCAGCTCCTCCGCAGGCCGTGTTAGTCCAAAGGGGCTGTCCTGAAGAACGACTTCCTAAGCCTGTTCAACTGACGCTCAGCACCGTGAACTGATGCCTGTTGTGGAAACAAATCCTAACCAGCAGCGAGGATCAAACCAATATTCTCAGCAGCAGCTGTAAACTCCATAAGCTGCCTGTCCTCCTTTCTCTCCCCCAACCCCATCCCTCCCTTTGGTGTTGAAATGAAGGCAGAGACGTGCTGAGAGAAGCAGTGCAGCATTCTGTTTGCAGGATAATATGCCGACCACATGTATGTATTAAAGGCTGTATGGAGTTATAATGAGCCAGGAGCATTTAAATGCAAGCCAAGGGGAATTTGCTATTCTGCGTGGGCAGATTTCAATTGTAAGGTTGGCAGCTCTGGTATCCTGTTCCCTAATGCCATGGGATGAGAAAAAATAGGCTTTTCTTTCAGAGCAGTTGATTATTGAATACGCACCAGCTGTTCACCCTAATCCAAGCTTTCTGTGCTTGCTCCTTGTAATAGAGGCATCCCTCACCCGTCCATCCATCTATCCATCCCCCCATTCTCATTTTCATGGCTCTTTTGTAATCTTTCAGAAAGGTGGCTAGCAGATAGCAGCCATCTAAAGCGACATAAGCGTCAGTACCAGGCAAGGGTTATAACTAATTAACGAGAGAAGAAAGGCACCCCTGGCCATATATTGAAACTCAAATTATATTTCTCATCCACTGCAAGACATGAAAAAAAGCCATCATGAATCAGAAGGCAGAGAACCATTTTTTAGCAGTGACACCTGACTCAGTGCCCAGCAAACCGTGTGGGATCAGAGCTGGAGCAGGTCCTGCACCGGTGCAGAGTGGCGGCTGTCCTCCCGCCCCACCGAGAGCCTGAGAGCCCGGGGACCTGCACCTGGGCATGCGGCAGCAGAAAAAGAAATTTATCTTTTTTTCTTTTTTTCTTTTTATAATAAAGGGGGAGGAAGGGGTGAGATAAGGAGTGAATTCCTTCTGGGTGCTTCTCACTCAGCCTGCAATGTTATGTAAGGCTGGCACAGCTAATGCCTGCTCTGCTTCACCATCAGCTTGGCTGTTTCATCCCTGCTACACAATTATTTCATCAGTCTCTTCCACTAGACATTACAGTGCTGCTACAATTAGTCACATTTATTAAGATACTGGCTAAAAAAAATTAGCAAGCAGTGGAACCACATTGCACAAGGGACAGGATGAACACAGCTCCAGGTGGTTCTTGCCCCAGAGATGTTCAAACGTCCTGGAGGAGGAGGTCATGGGGCAAGGGGGTGACACACAGGAGCCAAAAGAGGGGTATGAAAGCAGCAGGAGAAATGTTTTTTCCAGTAAGATCTTTGGCAGAGGAGAGTGAGCTTAAGAGGGAACAAGCTGAATGGACATAAAAAGCAGTAGGAAAAAGGACATTGTAGGTGAAAGCAGGGTGGAAGAAAAGGTACAACAGTAAGTGACAAGCTGAAGAACAGAGGTTGATGGTGGTGAAAAAAGGAGGGTTTGCTCAAAAAGGCAGCCAGCACAGCAGCTCCTCCCTGCCTTCATGTCTGCTGCCTCTGTTTCATCATCTGCTGTGGCTGGTGCACATTTTGGCCCTCTGTCCAACTCCCTCGCAGTGTCTCTCTGTCTGAAAGGTGCCTCCTTCCCTGCTTGCCACATCATCCTGCGTTCTGTAAAAGGGCAGTCCATGGCTTCTTCTCTGAAAATCTTGGTTGAGATGCAGAGACTCAATGCAATGCCAGAACCATGCAAACTGAAAAGCTGCATTATCACTGAAGACTGTATGTTCAGGTCTGGAAAACGTAAATCTGGGATGCTCTGGGACACTGGGGAAGGTGGACTCTACGAGCTGAGAAGGGACAGATGGACAGGCATGTACAATCGCATTCTTATATGTTATAGGCATATGGATGGAAAAATGCATCCTTGAAGTGACTATTTGACTTCCAGGAGCTGGAGATGTCAAGCTGTGTGTATGACTTAGCTAATATTTTAAATCAGTATATCTAGACAATTTACTAATAAAACTCCATAAAGAATTGGACTGGCAACACATTGGCTGACATGTTAATTTAAAAAGAGGGCTAAATGTGATTCTTGGATGAGCAGAGAGAGGAATAATAATTTGCAGTAAAGTGATTTTTCCTTTGCAAATGGCACTGGTGACACCTCTAGTGGGCTACTGGACAATGCCCTAGTGTCCACATTTTCAGCAGAATATTGAAGACATGATGGGGTTGCAGAAAAGACTTCCAAAAATGCTTTGAGAAAATTAGAATTACAGTTTGAGATAATACTTTCTAGTAAGAGACTTAGAGTGCTTAACCTGTTAAGATTATCAAAAAGAAGATTGAGAAGTGGCTTGATTACAGTGTGAGTACCTTCATGGTGAGAAAATACCATGTGTTAAAGAACTCTTTAATTTAGTGGAGAAAGGCATAATAAGAAACAACAGTTGCAAACTGAAGCTGACCAGACAAATTTAAATGAAAAAATCACACATAATTTGTATTTTAACAGTAGGAATGATTTCTGACTGGAACAAACTTTAATTTTAGTGCCAAATTCTCCATCATTGGATGTGTCAGATCAGGGCTAAACTCCTTTCCAAAAGGTTCAGTTAAACACATATTTTTTTGTGATTCGATGCAGATGATATTGGGTGGAACCTAACAATCTGTGATATAATCTGGTGGTCTTGTTTGTCTAAAATTCAATGAATAGCCAATGTATTCATGAGAGTTCGATGTTTTTACTATACCCACTTTATCTGATGACTTCCTTCTTTACCAGCTTCTATTCTGCAGAGCAGTTAGCACACGGGGCCCAAATCCTGGAGATCCTCCAGTGCATATGGTGACTATAATTAAAAGTTAAAACACTTACAGCTTCAGTTTCAATCAAGCCTGACTTCCAAGGGTAGTTTTTGGGCTGACAGCAACAGGCAGATATGAAGGTTATATGAGTTTCATGAAAATTGGACAGAAGAGAAGTGTTAATTTGACAAAGCAGAAAGTTGCTTAAATCTGGCACTCAGCAGGTACGTAAAATGGTCAGAATTGAGACAGTTCTTTGCAAGTACAGTCAGAGGGTGTCTTATAGGGCACTGGAAACTGCTTGGTGTAGAGTAGATGACATCTGTACTCTTCTGGATTAAACAACTATTACACGAAGTCTGCAACCATGACTGAATTCAGTAATTCAGTTGCTTCTAGTCCTAAAATATTCACCACCGGGCTATGCTGGTATGTACCAGCAGGAGCTCTACTCCAAAAGCTGCAAACACATTTGTTTTGACCAGTATGTTTCCCATGGCTGTGGGCACTCTCTGAGTAGTCTAACAAGGGAGCTGGCGGGCATGAACCTTGATGTCAACAAAAAACAAGGGCAAATATGTGCCAAATTTAGAGTCAGAGTGTTTAATAGTCACTGCACTTTATAGGACTGCTGAAAATGAACTGCAGCTGCCAGGCTGTCTGTCTTAGCAACTTCTATCACCCCATGAGTCCTGTCAAAAAAAAAAAAAAAAACGGAAAGAACATCCCATTTGAGCAAAAGCCTGGTACAAAGCCCGTCCAAATGCGAGTCAGTGCAGAGCCCTTTAAATGCTGCGGCCCAACCCCACTTGTGGGAAATTTACCCCATGATGAATCAGTGCTAAAATTGTCACATCTCAGAAGCCTGCCTTTCTGTGCACAGCCTGCTCCTTTCTCACGCTTTCAAATGCACAGCCGGCCCGTTTTGTACACAGCTGCCACGGTGTGATTTGCTTTGTGTTTATGCCTTGAGCTTTGCCTTTCTGTTTGCGCGTCCACAGCCTGAGCCTATTCTATGTCATCCTAGCTGGAAGACATGCAAGAGAAACATCCCCTTCAGCCATGCATGAGGGCACCAGGACTGCAGTGACACTGTAGCATTGCACCTAATTTCTCAGTTTGACTCTCAGTGATGTCCTGGGGTGAGGGGGTGTCCTCATACTCCTCACACCACCTATTCCTGCCTGCCAACCCATCAGGTGTGGCTGGGCTATGGGTCCTGGGGTGCTGGTGTCTGCAGCTGCATCCTGTCCGTCACCCAGGGAAGGTGCTGATGCAGCATGGCAGGGGACAGACAGCCTGACAGACATACTGTGGCATCCAGCCCCGGCACTCCACAGCTCCCAGCTCTCTTTGCATGGGCATTACGGGTCCGGATCTGAGACTGGACCTGTGGTGTGGACCCTGTGCAGTGCAGGTGTAAATCAGGAGCAGCACTTTTGTAGACGGTGATAAGGCATTGGTGTGGAGCAGCGATACAGGGGCTGCACATTGGCTGGAGGGAGGGAGGGAGGAGGAGAAAGGGAGGGAGCGCTAAGGTAACCACAGAAACCTGGTATCCTTGGATATTAGCAATTGTGACCTACTTCTGGGTATTCACTCACTTTTTTAGTGCTGTTGACAAAGGAGGGGTAAGATGGAGGGCTTAAAGCTCTGGAAAAGAAAGAGATCTTTCCATCATTTTCTATGACCAAGATTATCAATAATAATATTCAGCTGGTGTAAATCTGTAACAGTTTTCTTCCCCTGCACATCACACTTTGTTTTCACGTCTGCCTTCTATACTATAGAATGTATTTTAATAATACATTACTGAAATACAGCTGATGGAGCTGTTTTGCTATGTGCACAGTGTAGATTGGAGTGACTGACTGGGGTGTTGTTGTGCATGTATAATCTAGCTGCTGTCAGTGGTGTTATTTGTGGTCTGTGTTTGATTTAAATCACAGAGAAACCCTTGTTCACGTGTGGTACCTGAGCCAGCAGAGCTCCTGATGGCCCTGCTGCAGCACTAACATCAGTGAAATCACACTGTTGCAATGCAGGAAAAATGGGCCCTGGGCTCCAGTGACATATGAAGAATTTATGCTAGCATGTAACTGAGAGCAACTGAGTCTGTATATTTTATGCCAGATTAAATATCTCATTCAGACCAAAAAAAAAAAAAAAAANGAAAACGAGTGGGAAATTCACAGTCATTCCTAAACTATCAAAGAGGAGGACTTTATTGATAAACAAATACATATAGGAAGATGAGAATGTTGCCTGCGTTAGAGTATTATGTGTCCATTTTAAAGGGTAGAAAACATGTATGTAGGGCTTCAACTGAACACCATTAAAGCTTTCGCTTCAGTGGACTGCGGACCATTGGAGTGCAAAAATCTGTACCTGGTGTGTTAATAAAGACAGAAACTGACGTTTAAATCCACAATTTCACCTTTTAGTCTCCTTTCACTTTTGACAATTCTGTACCAAAAAAAAAAAGTTAATAATGAGTCAGGGCTTGCCAAAGTGTTTTTAATACTTTTCTCAACTCTAGTTCCTTCCTGCATACACAGTCTTGAACATTTAGACTATGCTGGCAAAATGAAACAGAAAGAAAAGACTCTGAGTGCCAATAGTGGTGAACATGTAGCTTTCCAGCACGATTCCTTATTAACTGCTAAATGAAGATCAGATTAGCTAAGGATACTAACATAACGTTGCCTGAACTCTGTTCCAATATTGCATATGTGCACAACTGCCTTCTCTACAAATTGAAACCCACAGGTATTATACAGCTGTATCTTCTGCAGAACTTGAATCTCAACAGCAGGGTACTGACCACAGGCTTGGCTTGAAAGGATCCTGCATAGCCCATCACCTACACCGGACAAGGCTCAAGCCATGTTGTTGATTCTCAGAGCAATAAATGACATACTCAGATTTACCTATTCCTACTTTATGGGTGGAAAACTTTTATTAGATGGCAGTTAGATGATCTGCCTAATGCCACACAATGATTCATTTTGCAGGATTGAGTGGAAATTCATGGATTCCCCGTGTGACAGGGCACAAGACTGAACCCTTGCCTTTACAGGCATTGACTCAAAAATTTTCACTATTTGTTTCATCTGGTCAAGAAGGATTCACAGTCAGCTGGTTTCTGCTGATGATTTAAGCATTGCTTTGATCAGGCTTAGGCTGTCTGGATAGAAATCTTGGCTCCACTGAGGTCAGGAAGAGTTTTACTATTGACATGAATGGGTTATGATTAATGGAGCTAAAACTCTGCCAACTGCTTGTACCAGGAGCCTTGTCTGTTCTACACAGTACAGCCTCACATACACAGTGCTACCCTTGCAGTAAACATCAAATGAACCACTGGTGGAAACAATAGCATATCTGGGGCAAAAACTGCACCCTGCCTCCTCCTGCATCCCCTCATCCCCCATCATCAGCACGGACAACCCAGGGAGAGCATTAAGCAGACACAAAGAAGCAAACAGGGCAGGGGGGTGGGGGTCAGTGGGCTGTGGATAATGCTGAGCTCAGTGTGCAGTTTTGCAGTGCTGTCTAATGCCTATGTCCTCAGGGAAGTAGACTTTCTTATTTTGAAAAGGGCTTGTGCAGCAGGTTCACGAAAGATTTTTCAGAAATAGCCTGTCTCAACAACCTATTAGTAACACAGCCTCATGACAGACTCAGAGATATTTCTAAAGCTGTTAGCTTAATTTATTGTGGTTGGACTGGGTGATTTGGGGATTTATTTTTTGAGAGGAGACATTTTTCTCTGTTACATTCCAAAGCTGGCATTTTTCACTTAAAAACACATGACACAGATAGGCTTTCTGGTCGGATTTTTAATATTCCCCCTACACCATACTGTACTCTCTCTGCTAGAGGGTCTTATTCATTGAATAGTATTTCCCATAAGCCTTTAAGTTTCCTACTTCATTGAAATAGTTACTTAGTCTTTCTTTACTCTAAAGCTGAACTTAAACAAAACATAATTTACATAACAAGTCACTCAGAGCCTATTGTATGTCAAAAAAAAAAAAAAAACAAAAACCTGCCATATTTTATCCTTTCCAGCTGACAAGTAGCAAGAAATATGTTGAAAGGGACATACCCAATTATTAAGGGCTTTTGACAGCATTTTTTCTTTTTTATATGATTTAGTAAAGTGACCTTGTCATAAATTAGGATTTTTAAACCTAGAAAGATCCTGAAATACTAGGCTGCATTATCAGGACTTTCTTCTCAACAACAGGCAGACTTATAAGGCAAACAGCTTCTAGCAAAAAAGCTACAAAAAAAAGAGAGGCAAAAGATTGAGCAGAGACAGTCAACTGGTTCTTGCATTCAGTACATGAGCAAATCCATTGACTTGAAGTAAAACAATGTAATACTAGATCTTTTAATTCTTATTCATCTGCTTGAAGTTGAAGATGTGCTTTGTTGCATGGGATTCACAGTGAACAACACTTTGAAAGAATGAGGTGCACGTAATTAGCAGAGTCTGAGCATATGATTATCATCAAATACCTGAAATTGTACAGAATATTTGGGCAGCAAGAAAGTGTTAGAGCCTATGAAATGCACAACTGATGTCTTGACCACCCAAGGATATTAAATACCTAAAGTGGTTTTCTAACAGTTGGTTTTAATGGACAGGTCACATTTCAAAGTGATAACAATCTGCCTGTGGCAGTTTTACCCACCTTGAGTATTATTGTCTGTCGCGAGCCCCAGCATGGCATGCTTTCCACTGATAAAAACCTCCTGCTCTTCAGCAGAGAAGTGACAGTCTCTCAGTGGACAGTGACACTGATGTTGTGCTGCAGTCAAGGTGACAAGGAAATTCTCATGGTAAAGAGAAACATGTAAATGCAAGTTCTTCTTTGACTAACCACAGCAACTGGTTCTTTCACTCTTGGTGGTAGGCCTCAGTCTACTGGGGCTTGACCCCACTTGTGAGCCCTCATGGGCTGGAAAGTCTGAAATTCTCCAGCACCAAGGACTGACAAGTTTGTCCACAGCCTCCACGGACATTTCTTCCTACCTCCTCCCTGAGAGAATTAACCTTTTAACTGCAGCTTTTGCCAATGATGGGATTAGTGGGAACACTGGGTATCCCACTGGGGGCAACCTAAGAATAATGTTAGTAATGTAATTTCTACCTCCACAGGAATGAATTCAAGCATTGGCCAAAGCCTTTTAGAAGCAATAGAAGAGATATGATACATCCTGCAGCTAACATGGCAACTTCAAAGTGCATGGACAGCATACACACAGTGCCACTAAGTGATATAAACACTTCTCTTAGCACTCGATGCCAGGATCCCTGTTGATACAAGCTGTTCACAAGGGATTCAGGCTAAACCTATCCATAGACAGAAGGAACTCGAAAGGTTAGGTTTTTTAACTGGAAAGTATATGAGGTCTACAGACTCAAAGTTACCAATTATCCAGTATTTCCCTGAAGTATTGTTTTCTGTTGTGAGCTAATCTCTGTTCTTTATCCTGCATATCTGCTCACCAGGGACGGCTTACTTTGGGAATGGTGGGGTCCATCCTCACCAGAACAACCCCAGATTCGGTGAGATCCTTTTGTGCCTTATTCCCACCTCTGCTATACAAGGAGGAATGTATCTGCAAGCACATACATTAGCACCAAGCCCAGCCCCACATCACAACACGTTGTGAAGTGCACACCATGAGGGGAAACACACAGTGCCTGCACAATACCCCTCAGCAGGGATCCCCACCAGTCAAAAGGCATTAGAGACAACCACAGTCCCCTGGCCTAGATACCAGAAGGGCCCAATAACAAAACAAAACAAAACAAAAAGATTATAAAAGTTCCTGCAACAGGACCGAAGTCATAGCAGAGATTCTGTGGTAAAAGGGTCTGGATGACTCCACGCTGGTCTGGGGAGACACATTCTTCCCTGTCAGCACAGAGCAGCTCAGTGAAGTCTGCTTTCTGCCATTTATTGCAGTGCTCACTGGCAACACTACAGCTATGCATTATGCAAACAAGCAATGATGAGTAAGAACATGCTGGCAGTGCCAGGTAGCTATAGCGATCTGGAGTGTCCATCATTGCCTCCCTGTCACAGGATGCAGTTTGCGTTGTCTGGAAACAGAAACTGTACCAAAGGACTGGCTGGGTAAAGTGAGCTACTAAGTGGCCACTGATCTTTGGGTATTGCCTTCTTTTCCTAAAAATTCCTAGTTTTCAAATACCATGTTTGTGAAGGAAATAACTTCTCTGTCTTCAGTATGTTCTTAGTAAGATGCTAGGTACAGCAGATCTGGCATTGGGCTACCCGATTATTTGTAAAATGGAAAGACAAAGGGTTAGCATTCATGAAGCCTACTATTGTGCCAGGGATCTTAGCACAGGGCAAATTTTGAATGGGAAAGGGGCATTACTATAGCAACACATAATGCAAGCATACAACCACAGCCTCCAGAAGCTCCTAGAAGTTGCATAGGTCTCATTTTCCTTTGACTAAAACAGATTTCATTGAAAGTTGGCTGTAGGGAATTTACCTCTGTTTCACCTGCTTTAATTACTGGTGAAGGAGAACAACAACGGGAGCTGTTTGCAGATTATTACATTTTTAAATCTCTTATTCTGCACTGTTTAGGAGGCTATATGCTTTTCTGGAAAAGCCGTTCACTGTAGAGCACTAACTTGGATCATCAAAATGCTCCTGGCCAGCTACAGAGTTGGGTGACCTCCTGTACCTTACTTCACCTCTACACATTAGTAAAATACATATTTCCCTTACAAAGTTTTTTGTAAGAATAAGAATATAAAAATTGTAAACTATTCATGTGATATGGTGGACAATATACACTTCAGATGATAGATATTTTTGTATTAATAAAGCATAGACCTTAGATGAGGTTATTTGGTATCCTTAATCAGATAAACACTGATACAATCAGGGAGATGATTAAAAATGTTCTGTATAACCATATTAGGGCTGTAGCAAGTCATCCTAACTATACTTGTTTTGGAGAGTATCTTGATAGAAAAGGACCTTCTAGTTCAAAAGCAGAAGCTTTCTGTACAGCGCAGCCAGGTCTCCCAGTTTCTATTCCTTTTCTACATTTATGTGTTGGTGTATTTCTGGTTCCTCCAGTGCCAAGATTTTCAAAAGTGACTACACATCTTGGATGCCTTGATTTCTAGAGAGCTCTGAGATGCCTGCTCACATGCTCCTCTGATTGGCAGCAGGTACAGGAGAGCTGGACATGCAGATCCAGAAATGGACTCAGAGTTCAGTCTCTTCACCACCTGGAAGAGACTAGGTTCTTCAAGCTGCTCCACATTTCTGTGTGTTTCTCCCTGTCTGCATCCATCAGTGAGAAGCCTTACTGAGAGTCGGGATATATATATATAGCTGGAGTGCTAGAATACATAGTAATTCACATTCTGCATTCTTTTGCAATCCTATAACATGTTAGAGAATGATTGCAGTGAGACCTATTTAACCTTAGCAAATATGTTCAGTTTATCTCTGGGTATTGAAAGGTTTTAAGTAGTAACCAGCATGCCAGTCTGAACTCATGCTCATCAGCCCAATGAAGTCTGTGGTTTGACTTTTGAACAATACAATACAGACAGAAATTGTAGATAAATAATGACCTCCTCTTCTGTTTTAGGAATAAGGATTTGCACCCTTTAGCAGAGCTGGTGTTAGCCAGTACCCTGCTTCTGAGAATATCCCCAGCCAAAGATCAGTTACATCAGGGGAAGTGATAGGATAATGCATTGATTCGCTATAGAATAATCTGCCAATAAAAGATGTTTCTTCTACTCCTACTTAGTATTTAGCCTGGATTTAAAACATGGGAATTAATTGCCCTTTTAAATATTTTTAATCTTGTCTAATACAATTGTGGATATTTTTGTCTTTCATGTCAGAATGTAATTTGTCTTCTTCTCTGCCCTTTCAGGATGAAGAGACCACCTCTGGCATGACAGTTAATGCCACTTAACCTGCCCTCCAGGAAACATGGGGCAATGCACTGAGTTCAACCTCTCTTTCTTTAGGCTGTTCAGCCCAGAGAAGAGGAAACTGTGGGGAGGCCTCATGGTGGCCTGCAGCTTCCTCATGAGGGGCGCGGAGGGGCAGGCGCTGATCTCTTCTCTCTGGTGACAGCGACAGGACCCCAGGGAACGGCATGGAGCTGTGACAGGGGAGGGTCAGGCTGGGTGTTAGGAACAGGTTCTTCACTGAGAGGGTGGTCGGGCACTGGAACAGGCTCCCCAGGGGGGTGGTCACGGCACCGAGCCTGCTGGAGCTCAAGAAGCGTTTGGACAATGCTCTCAGACATATGGTCTGATTTTTGGGTGGTCCTGTATGGAGCCAGGAGTTGGACTCCATGATCCTTGTGGGTCCCTTCTAGCTCAGGATATACTATGACTATGATTCTATGATTCTTGCTATGCCATATTCTTTTCTTTCCATGCAGAGAAAACGAAGCACAGAGTCTGCCTCCATGACTGCTTTCTGCAGGGAAGGACTCCTAATCATCATATGGGAATGGGACCAGGTGTGGCCCAAAATCTAAAGGGAACTGAGGCAGCGCTAACATCACAGGCAGAGACTCTGGTCTCATTCCTGTCCCATGTGTAGGTGCTGGCAAGTTACTGGGGCAGGTATGGTCTGCAGAACATTTTGCTCTGTCATGATACCTCCCTTGGACACAGTACACTGTCACTAATGGGTTTGGCCACCTCAGCAGGCACTGAGAGGAGCAGATATTATTATGCCTTTAGAACAGTAAAGAAACCAACAGAGAGAAGTACAACGAGGCAGATATTCTCAAGTGAAGTCCCCCTTTTGATGTTTTATTTTACTATGTTCTATTAGTTTTGTATTGAATTCTTGTCCTGCATGAGAAATATTTTCTGGAAATGAGGTAAATGAGCAATGGCCAAGATGTCCTCCCTTTGGCTACTACCAAATGCAATGCTAGCACCCTGTGGCCCTGCTCACAGAAGTGTCCTTGGACTGTACTTCCTACAAACCCAGGTCTGGTGCAAATGTAACTGGGCTTAAATAGTCCTGTGAAGTCCAGTGACACCTAAAGAGACTAATAATCTCTGGATAATGAATTGAGAGAAAAACAGACAATATGTACACCAATACATTTAATATAGTAATATAAGATAAAAGCACAAATATAAGCCTTTCCCCTTTTCATTCTTTTTTCTCTTTTTTATAAAAAGCTGTGTTGAGATTGGTCTTCTTCTAAATATTTTTAGAAATAATGAAATAACTGATGCATTGTAATCCCAGTAGAAGCCTCACCATTGTATCCTCAGGCATTGCTCTGCTATTTCAGGCTCTGAAAGAGTGCAGTTTAATAGAGTGAGAAGATCAGAAAGCTTTGTCTTTGTCCTAACTTGATGTCTGAGTCCTCCAGGATCTGTTCAAATACCCCGGGATTTCTGCTTAGTTCTTTTAAACATTATTCCAGTGCTGTAAGAGAAGACTCTTGAGCTGGGACCATGCTTCATCTCCAGAGGCAAAGAAGCTTTAGGGTGATCATTTCATTGCCTAGGGATTTTGGGGGAAGTTTAAAGCATCATCATGCCTGAGGATTTCAGGCTATATCAGGGACCAGAAGAGGCACTGGCATACATCAGAGCAGTTTCCACAGCCCAAATCAGCCCACAGCCTCCCGAGCAGCATATGCTACAGAGGTTTTTTTTTCCTCTTAGTGCTTTTCCTTTAATCCCTGCCATCTTTGCAGGGCCTCATAAAGCATCAGTCTTGGAGTGTGTAGCAGGGATTGTTCTTTGTCTCCTCATCGTTCAGCACTGGCCCTTCCATGCCCTTAGAAGTGTACACTGGGACCAGACCTAGGGCAGAAACGGTTTCTGTTCGGATGGATTTCCAATAGTTTTCAAATTGTGACTGATGCAAACTCACTTAAAAAATCTAGAGGGATCTCATGTAACGTGAATAATTAGATACAGTCATAACTGAACAATTATTATGTGATGTGAGTGTCTATGCATCTGTTTCTATCTTTAGATAATCAAACCAACATTGGAAATAAAAAATATGTAACAAATATTTAATGAATATAATAAAAAATTCTCAAGCATAGTCATCAGATTTTAAATGAATTTCCATAAATTCTGCTCATGCCTTTCCTCCCATTGTCAATGAATATTCAAGAAAAAGTTTCATGTTCAAAAGCGTTCACAAAAATAGCTCATTTTAATTAAGTGGTACAGAATATTCACAGAAGTGCATTTCTTATTCATAACTGTCAAAACTACATCAGAAACCTTTCTTTAATAATTTTGCCCACTCTAGCATGACATGGAGACCTTCCACCTGACCTTTGAGTCCCACCAAAGCACTTGAGCTTTCTATGTGCCAGGAGCAAGGCTCCTCTCTAAGCATTTTCTCTTTGAAAATTCTCCTTGATACTACTTCATATTCACAAGCACCTGAGTATTTTTAAAATACTGTCCTCTGCCTTGTTATTTGTCTGACATTTGACATCAAGGCCCCTTTGTTGAGCAAGATGATTTAAGCAACTGAAGCAATTGCCCAAAGCAGTGGCCAAAAGGAAAATATAAGCAAGGATCTGACTTCTGTGAGCAAGAACTTGTACTGTAAGCAGTGGAAAAACTCAGATTAATGGTTACCTATGGCTGGAAGCCAGAAGCACGCAGAAGATTTTTTGTGCAAGAAAACTGAGAAAACTGTGTTTTCATTAAATCTTACTGTGACTGTGGATTTTGTGGATGTCCTTTGTAACCAAACAAAGATCTGTAAAATGCTTTCCACAGACAACATGCAACCAAAAGGGCACAATAGTTCATTGGCTGTCAAAAAAAAAAAAGTGTTAAAAAGCTGATATTTAGCTGACATGTCTTCCTCTACCAAAAAAAAAAAAAGAAAGAAAGAAAGAAAAAAAAATTAGAAGAAGAAGAAGAAAGGGGGTTTAAGCCAAGGCAGAGGTGTCGGAGGGGCTAGGGTGGGAGGCCAGTGGCTGTGGCGGTAGGGTTTCTCTGTAGGGCTCTGTGGGGCTGTTGGCCCCATGGGCTGAGGTACCATTGGAGGAGCTGGGCTGAAAAAGCAAATGGAGGAAGGCAAAAAAGCATTTCCAACCTTCCTTAAAAAAACAGCCAGCCAGGAAGCAGTGCCATGCTTCTGCCAGCCCTGCTGCACAGCAGAGGCAAGGTACCCACAGGAAGGCCACAGAGCAGGCAGCCACATCTGAGCCTCACTGCCCTCCATGTCTGCTCAAGGCAGAGGTGGCAGGCCTACCTGAGGTGCTTTTTAACACAGGTTTTAATAATTCATTTCATGTTAGATTCCTGCTAACATGAGGGGATAGAGCTGGGGAGTGCTGTTAGGGACACTCATCGGTATGGAAATCACATACTCCCAGTCATCTGTTTCAGAAACGTGTCTGTGCAGGGGTGGGAGTGCAGTGACTCAGCACAGACAGCGGCAGTGGCAGCAGAGGGGACCCACTGTGGCCTCTGTCCCCCACAGCAGTCCCCTGGCTTGGCCACCCCACCTGTCTGCCCTCCCCCTTGCCTCCCTCTGCCTTCCAAACAGGCACCTCCCGGGAGCCTCTGGGATCCAGCATGGGGCAGGGGGCTGCGCATTGCCCCTCTTCTCGCCTGGCTGTGGAGGAAGCCTGCCACAGACACACTGTGGTGCCCTGCAGAGGACGTGAGGGACATGGGTGCGAGGAACTACTTCCTTCACTGGGAGAAATGGCAATTTCCAGTTGTGAATTGGAGCTAGGTTTGCAACGGGGTCACTTTAGTATTATATAGGGCCCATCCTGTCCCTGAGCTGCTGGAACAGGCAGAGGAGATGGGCATGCTGGTGGCTCACGCCTGTGTTTTGCTGCGGCAGGACCTGTTGCACAAGGTGCTCTACCAACAGAAACACCGAGAGTTTGTGTGGCTGGGCAGCAGCTGGTCTGGACAGCCTGCTGAGCCTGGTACAGCTGACACGCTGGCACAGCCTCAGCAGTGCGAGGCCTGGGTAGCGTCCCCGTCTCTGCCAAGGGACCAGCACAGAGACATCTCTGTCCACAGGGCTGCAGGGTCTCAGACAATGGCTGGTGGGCAGTGTGTGCATGATTTGTAGCCCCCATGCATTCAGTCTTAATGGCAATGTGGTAATTTAAGGAGAAGGACCTTTTTTCCTGCTGTCCTCACACTGTAAGGTAAAATGAAACAGACATGTGTGCCCAATACCTGCTTAAGCTGAAGGTAAGCAAAACATTTTATTATTAATAATAAATTATTATATCCATAGGTAGGTAGGTTTGGGTCCGTCTTAAGGAAAACACCACTGAACTTGTACTAGATCAATGGGTAGCCATATAAAATTGCTTTAGAGTGTTAGTTTTTCTCTTTTCTCTGAAACCATTACCCAGAGAGCATTTCTGAACCAAGAAATGACTGTGTCTGAATGGTTTAGTTACAATACAGTCCTAGTTGGAGGGGCTGGAGACAGTCTAAGTTAAAATGGATTTTAATGTTGGCAATGCATTTCATTACATTATGCCTCAAAAATCCTTTGAGGCAAACAAGTTATCCATATCTAGATGTTGACACATGGTAAGATTAATGTTGTGTTTTTCATGTATATAAAAAATTGCATATTTGTGGTATGAATTACTTTATTTTTTTGCCTGAAGAGAAATAACAAGTGAGCAAGAAAAATTTTCAGGAGAAAAGAGTTTGTCTTCTGCATGTGAATCTAGTCTCAAAAATGGCACCTGCAGTAGCTGGCTATCAGTTTAGAGGCCTAAGACAGCTAAACACAGAAACAAACTCAATGAAATTAAAAACTTCCCTGGCAAGAAAGAAAAGAATTTCACCAAAATGAAGAAAGTTACATTTGAAAAATTCTTCAGAAAGGCTGCTCAGGAGGCAGCCACTCAAGGACTTCTAGCTGTAGGGTAAGTGGAAGAGCCATAAGGATTTATCTGCAATAACAGTCTCAGGAGTGGCTTGTCATTGCTTTCACAAAGGATAATGTTGAATGTAATAATTAACCCATCTATAACCTTCATTCCTCTCCTAATAGAGGAAAGGGGTGGAGAACAGTCTGTCAGACTGTTTACTTTCTTAGTTGTTGGCATCATCCCTTGCAACGGGCGCATCTAGAGAGAGATGGTACAAGATAATGCTAACTGTGGTGTAGTTGGAAGGAGGGGAAAAATTCCTTGATGGAAAGCTGGGAACATTTATAGCCAATTGGTATTTTGGAGTGGAGCTAGGAGGACAATTTTTCTGCCTTTTCACCTATAAATACATCACTAGAAATGGATTTGAATATTGGTGGGACAGTCTATTTTTCTGCCTCTCAGCAGGAAAACCTGCTATCATCTATCATCTATTTTGTTTGAGGCAGAGAGTCTCAACAGGTTGCTCAGAAAGCAAATTTAAACAAAGTAAACTGAAGTGAGTTTATATTTTGACCTCAAAGACTAAATTCAAACATTCAGAATTCAGCTGCAAGTACACAAATCTCCAGAGAGAAAAACCTCCAAAACCAAATGTCATCGATTGCTCCTGCCCAACCAATGGAGGGGCTTCACTTTTTCAGGATGGGCTCAGCTCTTTCTGAAAATCAGCCATTGTTAATATGCAGCTAATTTTGTTAGTGTTCTTTGCTAAACCCTCTCAAGTTCTCCCTGCCTGAAGTACCCCATGAGCCAGTATTTGTTGAGAGTCAGATGAGGTTAAAGCTTTGTTTCTTGACTTTGATACAGTGCAGTGGGAAGGGCTGACAGTTAAATAAAACTTACTGACTCAGCTTACCCAAATATCTCTGCAGAGGAGTAGCCACATTTGACAACACATCAGTGTGGTGTTATGCTCCTTGAGGAGCTGAATGCATGCTAGATGGAAAGTGCTCTTCATTTTTCTGCTTGCATCTATGCAACTTTCATGGGGATTTTTCTTAAGCTCACTGCTGTTCTTTATCACGCTCTTTGTCAGCAAAAGGAGAAAAAGTTTGTCAATGTTGCTGCTGAATGCAGATGTCTTTCTCTTGGCCTGAGTCCTAGTTATCAGGACTCTGTAGTAGAGGAGAGGAAGGAGGAGGGGAACAAAACTAATATTATTAGCTTTGCTTGCCTGTGCCCAGTATCCAAGAAAGACTGGAAAGCCAGCCACTGTGCCAGTCCAACCATCACCAGGGGTTGCAACATAAACCATGGATGTTGGAGCAGTGTAATGCCATAGTGATGGCTCTCCTGTTACCAGTGATATCTTTAAGTCGTCTTTCATCACCTCTGCAAGTAAGAGCTTATTTGGTACAGAAACAAGTATGTTGTTTCCTTTGTGAGACCTGCTGGACTAACCTGCTTACACGATTCCTTTTGCAGCTAATCTCTGTCACAACAATTCCCACCTCAGATGTGCTAAATACTCATTCCATTGTGGCATCTGAAAGGATATAATGGACAGTTGCTTGAAAGTGGGGTGACAGCTTGGTGCCTTGCAGTGAAACCTACTTAAGGGTCTATGCTCTTGCACTCAAGCAACAGAATTTAGTAGACTTCCAACAGTCTTTTCTACATTGAGTCAGTCTATATTATTCTAAACACTGTATTGTTATGAGTGCTTCTCAAAAATGCATTGAGTAGGGTAGGAAGCCTTTTTATAAAGGAGAAGATGTTTAACATGTTTAACTGATTCTTTTTGTTGTTTAGCCAAAGGTGGACTTATACTGAGGTGCAAGGGATTGCTCATAATCCCTAAGCATCCAAAGAAGGTGTGAGCTGAAGTGATATGATCCACACCTACTCTAGTATCTTTTGCCTTTGATTTTGAATGCAAGGCCATGATTAGAAAATGAAGGACTGAAACCTGAGCTCTGATTATTAAAAGACCCTTGGGAATCATCACTGATAGCCACCTAAATGTGGTTTCCTACAAAGAGGACAGGGCAAAAAGCCTAATCCTGGTATATAGAGAGAGGGGTCTGAATAGCAGGGTAATTTGTTCTTAGTCTGGCACCAAACAAGAACACAGTTTGGGATCTGTGATTCTGTGAAGAACTGGGAAACAGTGGGCATGGTAAACATGCTTGATCAAGATTGTCCCAGTGACAAACTGAATGTGTTTTTAATCTCATGCAACCACAGGATACTAACCTGAATGCAAGGGTAACTGAATGGAATTACATCAGATGTCTTAGTTAGGAGACAACATTAAACAGCTCTAATAATCCCACTGGCCTTCAAAATTTTTGTGATTCCTGGTAAGTGTGGTTCCCATGATAAACCTTGTGTAAGTCATGACAGGCAACTGTGTACCTAAATGCACTGCACAGTTGTTCATCAGTCTGAGGAGCAGACTGCAGCTATTACGAGACAGTACACTGCCTTTAAATAAATCATTTTGATTCTTTTGTTCTCTCATAAAAATAATTGAGAGATGATGGACTGGGGTAGAAATCAAGAAGTAACCACTATTCATTGAAGAAGATGCGGTTTGGTTGCCATTAACACATGGATGACAATTATCTATATTAAACTTGTCTAATGCCAAGGAGTTGGGATCTAGCGTTTCAGTGTTTTACCACTTTAAAAATACATGCAAGAAATCCTTAGATTACAGAAGAAAAATCGATCTATACAGATTTGGCATTTATACCACAAGATACCTTGCTGAAATAGAGTTGTCAGTGGTCCTTGGTCTTTTGTATCAAATCAAAAGGTGTGAAAACCCCTTGCAATCAAAGAATTCCTCTGACTCTGTGTTTCCTGAACTCCACTGTTTGGCAAGGATGTGGAGTGAACTTAAACGTATGAGGAAAAACAGTCCTCCCGAACAGGAGCACTGCAGCAGAAATACAGCTGTAAAGTGTCAGAGGCAGGGCATGATTAGGATTCAGTGAAGCCAGAATCAACTGATTTGTGAGACTAAACCTTTTCTGATAGAAAGCCAAAGGTGAAATTTTTAAAACTTAGGTTTCTGAAAATGACTAAAGAATCAGTTCTTAGTTGTGTGCCCAGTTCGAGAAAGATGTTGTACATGAATTTGTTTGCCAAAGGATAGTGTTTATAAGAAATCTATTTTCAGAAACATCTAAAACATCTTTAATCAGAAAATCACTTTGTAATTCCGGACCCTTCTGCTATATTTAGACATCTAAGAGGATGAGTTTTTCAAATGTACTAGGCAAAGCCATCCACAAAGTTGATGAGAATTCACTGTTGGTACCTTTTGTGATTCTTGATGTGAGTCTTGCTGCTTTTGAATTACATGAGAATCTCAGCTTTTTTTTAAGACAAAATTTTAGCTTTCATAATCACAAAGAAAAAAAAATGGAAAAAGGAAGGCTAAAAGCTGAAGGCTCAGAACCCAGGGAATAACATAAAAATATTAATTTTATTTGTTGAATTTGATGATTTTAAGATAAACTTAAAATCCTGGTATGATCTGTAGAGAGCCCAATTCATAATTAATTCCTCTCTCCCCCTGTCAAGTTCAGGATAAAATACAATGTTAGGAATTGAGTGCTCGCCATTTTAACCTGAAGACAATTGTGGTGTTTTTGATGCCCTTTGTGCTATTACAAACCACACTTTTGTATCCTTTTCTGAAGAATATACATAATAGTTGGGAACAATATAGCTTAAGTTTTGAGGGGAGGGTAAGGATACTGGCATCAGTGAAGTTCAGCAGAAGAGTGCCGTTACTCCAGCCCCTTCATCAAACTCTGGTAAATTTTGCTTTTGTTATTACAGGACACATTAGGCAAGCTTACAACCTTAGATGTCAGCTGGATTTCTGAAGGAAAATACAGTTGAGGTGGGTAGGTTTCTGCCTTTTAATTCACCTTGTCTAGCTTTTTAATCCATGTCCAACTGCAGCCAGTGTAACATGGTTGACATGGAATTTAAATATTGTGAATTCCCTACATGATTTTTCATGCATATAGAGGGGAGTAACACTGTTAAAGTCTCCATTGAAAAGAAGGATTGCATTGTGAAGCCCCCAATTTTATACGCCAGAGAATTCACATAGGAAAAAGCAAATGTGAATTTCCTGCAATTGGAGCCAACTTTGCTCAGAGCTTGTGCCTATTAGACATGATATACACCAACTATGAGGCACAAATCCCTAGGAAATCGTGCTGTCTTTAGTTTCTGTGTTATAGAACTAGTCTATTAGTTTTGAGCAGTAAAGCACAGATCACAGTTGTGTTTCCCTTCACCAACAAAGGAGTCGTTCCAGCTAATGTTTGCACATTTGTATTTGAAGAGAAAGTAGCTGCTGGGGTAACAGGAGCAGAATGTGGGCAAGAGCCCCACGGGAGGCGAGAGCCCAGGCTGCAGTGTGTCAGGAGCATGCTGAAGGACCTTGACAAGAAGGGATGGGAAAGCATGGAGAAAGAGAAAGAAGAAAAGGAGTTAATGACCTTACTGAAATAAGTAATAAATATATGTGCCTGGCAAGAGAAACAAAAAAATCTGCAAAGTGACAGAAATAATGAAGTCTGCTTTCCTTTAGATCTATGTTGTGCAGCTGAATTCCCTGGTGCCAAGTTGTCCAGTGCAACCTCTTACTGTTGTCTTTCCTGGGTGGGTTCCCTGTGGCTGAACAAGGGCTGAGCTTTAGCTTCAGCTTCAGGGTGCCTCAGTGGGAGCGCTAACAAGTTCTAAGAGGAGATTGACAGGAGCAGGTAGCTGATTTGCTTTCAGCAGGTAATTTATATTTAGTCACTGGATAGCTTGGACATTTTTCTGTAGACCACACCTCTCATTATGAAGAGTTTCTCTGCAGTGGAGTCTAAGGTAGCTGTGAGAATGCATTTTCTCACTTCACCACCCATTTTGCCCACTAATACCAGACCATCCACAACCAGACATGTTCACACAAGGAACAAAAATTCAAATTAAAGAAAAGGTATTTATACCTGGTCACAGTGAGTTTCAGTCTTACGCTGTTATAGTGATGATCAGACTCTCAAGGACACAGAAGTGGATTGGTGTAATAGAGAGTGGATGAGCTTTTATTCATTATTTACCCAGGTTTTAGATTTGTGCACATGCCTCAAAGCAAATATACCATGAGGTTTTAAATTTCCGTTACTGTGGTCAGATTTTACTCAGAAGTAAGAGGAGGAAGTAAAAAATAACTCAAGAGAACCTACATGCTGTTTAAAATGCGTTAGTCTTAGCTGCCAGAGTTGCAGTGAGGAAACCAATTATTTCAGAGAAAGTCGAGTCTTGCTCAGCCTCCAGGCACAGCAGACTCAAAAGCTTGGCAACATTTTGCGGTTTTTTGGTTGCATTTGGTTTGGTTTTTTTCGTTTCAGGTGCACCACTCCCCACGTCATAAAGCAACTCCAGGTGGGTCATGGTGAAGGCAGCGCAGGTAGGAGGCAGCAGGCCAGCGACTTGGGGCCTCTGCATCCCTGCACACTGTGTCCTGCCAGCCTTCCGGGGCAGCTGCCGTGCTTTCCTCTGGACCACACCAGGGCAGGCCTGGGGCAGCCAAAAGCACTGCTGCCTGTGGGCCTCCAGGGGAGGTCATGGTGGTGGCTGGCGTGAGGCCGAGGGGTGGTGGCTGCCTGGGGTGCCGCACGGCGGGTCCTGCTCCTGGCCCGGCTCACCCACCGCCTGGCAGCCTCTCGCAGAGGCTCAGCGCTGCTGCTTTGTAGGAAATGCTGCTTCCCACCGGTGTTGCCATGGCAATGAGGAAACAGGCCCCATTTCGGGCTCTTTTCTTGGCAACAGTGTCTGAAGGGAGCGGCCAAAGCGTAGGTGTGTAAATCAGCCCTGCTCCATGCACTCTCACTATAATCATGTACATACATGTGTATATATATATACTCTTTTTGCTAGAAGGCCCTTACAGAATCTGATCGAGGAAGAAACCTAAACAACTGATATGAACCAGGAGCTCAAGAAGGCAGCTTAGGTAGGGGAAATCCTGCTTTTAAAAAACGCAGTCTGACGTTCACTGTTCCATCTAAAGCAATGTTTGGCTCCTTCCTGGGCCACTGGCTGTGCAAGGAGCACTGGAGAAGCCGGGTGTGAGCAGAGCAGTGCTGGTGGGGAGGTAGCCCCACTGCTGAAGGGGCCTCCTGGAGCCCCCAGCTGCTCTTTAGCCATGTGCAGGGAAGTGCTGTCTGCGGGGTGGGGGGGTGAGGTGAAACGGAGGACATGTTGGTGTGCCAATGATCCCACATCCCCAGCAGTTGGCCCTGCAACATTCATATGCCTAGGGAGCTTTCACTTGTCAAATGGAGATGCATCTCACCACACTGAGGACAAAGCACCAACAGTGATCTGCTCCAACACTTTGGCTACAGACAAGTGTATGGAAACCTGTCACATACACACGAGTGACCCTGCAGTAACAAAGCAAGTTGTGCTTCACCAGGGCAGCAACTCTGGAATAACATCTGGTCCTCGGTGTAGGGATATTCTCTCTTTCCTAATGCTGTGCTGAGGTTTGGCATTGCTTTAGACTGGATTACTCCAAGGACTTTTCTGATTCAGAATACAGTGAACCGCAAATTCCAAGATGGATTATTTCTCCTTTCTTCAGGTGATAAATTGGACATGTGGTTAATTCTTCATTTATTCCAGCGTAAATCAAGAGCATCCTGTTGAAGCTGTCAGAATTTTACTGATATAAAACTCTCCAGACTTTTTGGCCCCCAAATCAGTACCAGCCCTTGCAGTTTCTGTTGGATAACATTCACCTCAGCTGAGACATTTGACTGAGGTCATCATGTTTTCATTGTTTAATGTGGCTCAGTAGACCACTTGCAAGTCGCTTGCCATTGGTCTAGGAACTACTTGTAGATTTGAGAGCCACGAAAACAAAAACATAAAATAGGGAAGAAGGTCGTCATGTCCTATGGTAACAATAATCAATATCACATAAACTAGATTAATTTAAGCTTAGAAAAATAGTAAATGTATACATTGCAAAATGAAAGCTGTCTTTTTTTCTGATGCTTGTATTTATCAGTGTAATTTTCTTACAACACACCTGTGAGATACCTTCTCAGAGATGTAGGCTTCTGTCAGGTAAAACTCTGCAGCTGTTCCAGATTCTAGAGGAAGAAATCAGATAAGGAAAAAGGAATTCTTCAAACTAGAATTTGGCCGGAACTGTAGCACAATCAGGTGGCAGAATAAGAGGAAATTTTAACAAATTAAAACAAAAAGGAATTTTAAGGAAAATGAAATTCTTTGGCCTAACTCACTGCATTATGCTTCTCAGATGTTGCTGACGTCTCCAAACTGTAGGAGACGTGTTCATGGAATTCCCTTTATAGCAAAGTTAATTTGGGGCAGTGGGACCCTACTGTTCTCGCTTTATATTTGAACATCCTTGGTCTCACTGTAGCATGGATGCATTCTTAGTGTTACAATTGTCAGAGTCTTTTCTGTAGGAGTGTGTGAAATAACATGCAAATATGTCAGTTCATATTTAGACTACTACTAAAATTAATTTTGTATGCCCTTGTGATCATTTGAACTAGTCATTGGTTATTTCTTCCACCTATCTGAGCAGCACTTGTCGCTTCACTGGGTGATCTGTTTCCTACGTAGGGTCAGGTAAGGATTTGACTTTTATAGCAGAATTGCCAAGGTAAAGGGCAGTGTGTGTCCTTGTTCATCTTCCCCCCCTGCGTCCTCATAGTGTCACCTTCAGGCCTGAAACATAGTGCTGCCTTTTTAGTATACATCACCCAAAATGCATGCATTGTTTCACAGTCACAGGTATTTCTGTGATTACAGGTTCACCATGCTATATACTCATCTTGCTAGCAATGGATGCCACAGCTGCATGTGCAGAGTGAGCCCTTACTTACCTGAAGACACAATGAGGAAGACCTCAGGGCTCCTTCCAGTAGAGGCAGAGATAAGCGCTGAGCAAGAGCCAAGGTCTGGGCAGGGCTGAGTTGGGACCTGAGGGATCTGCCAAGCTGGAAGTGATTACCTGCTAAGTTACTGGATTGACAGATAGGTAAGGGCATGAGGGGTCTGGACAAAGAATTCAGAAGACAGATCAAGCCCAAAATATAGCCACATAAAATGAGCATAACTCCAGTGAATTCGGAGGCAATCATTACTTGTCTCTGAATAATGGCTGTTAAATTTTTTAGATACTATAATTTACCTGGGACAAAATACGATTCTCTGTCATTGTGCTGAGCTCCCACTGCAGAACAGCTCCCATTGCAGAACTCAGGGCCATGTTTAGCTTTATACTTTGCTCCTTTTTTCTCTGCAGTTTGCTCTCATCTTTTCTACAGAATGATCTAAATTTACTGGAGCTTTATCACCTGCTTGAGAAAGAAACAACTCCTTTTTCTCATTGAATCTGCAAGTTAAGTAGCAGTGAACTCCAAACAGCCAGGGCAAGCTGAATACACTTGAGGCTCATGTAGTCAATATGTTGATATATGTAATAATTAAAAAATATGGTTATGTCAGTTACTCGTCCCTGCAGAGTTTTAATTTTAGTTTAATGCTGTGGAACACATAAACTAAACTCCTTCATAGACTCACTTTGCTTCTTTTTCTTCTGGGTTTCCAATTTTGCTTTGATACTTTTTTTTTTTAATTGTAAAATATTTACCATGGTGAGGGTGGAAACATATTAATCATTCAGATTTTTATTAAGAATCTTTAAGTTGAAAACCAAATGCACATTTTCTTGCTTAGAAGTCTGTTCATCACCACCCAGACTGCTTGTAGCACTGTGAGGGCAGCTCACTATGTTCCAAAGAGCCTTTTTGTCTAGGCAAATGGACCTGGTCCTGGACCTGCAAAGGTAGAGGAATGGCAAAGGACCATGGCATAGAAGGCAGGACAGGCCTGGGCTGTATCAAATACCTCAGGTTGTCCCCAGCTTCTCTCTAGATGCGCAGTAATCAAATCTGGTTTTGTGACTTTTTAACTTCTGAAGGATTGTCAACTTGAACAATGACTATATGTTAACGAATGAGAACAAGGAATTGGAACTGAGCAGTCTAGTTCTGTTTTTTAGACATAACAGAAGAACACAACAAAGTAAGCAAGTAGCCGGTATATACTGCTAAACTTGTTAAGGTAATTATAAAACATACCCAAAACTGTGCCCTGTGAAATCTATGATCTAAAAGAATTGAAAGTAAGTTGGATGTTTAAATCTGGTGATCTTGATCTGGGCTATTTAAGGGACAATAACTTATATGATACCCCTGTATGAAAAGAACATGTGTATTCCGTTTTAATAGCCTGATATCTTGTGGCTTGAGGAGCAAAAATATGCTGGTCATTTTATATTCACAATATCCATTAAACTAAATGGCAACCTCACTCACTATTTTTCTTGTTGCTGTTCAAATTGTTTTACGTTTGCTCTGCAACTGGAACACCTCCCTCCCACACGTGCACACCTCAGTCACTTGTCTAATTGAGTACCTGAACAGTCTAGTTTGTCAGGGTGAGCCAATGCTGGCACATTCATCACCATTTATCCACTGTTGAACTGTCACTGAAAGCTGACTAATATTTTGTGATTCTTGTTAATAATGACAAAGAGATTTCTATGACAGGTTGTCATTTCTGTTTTCTCACAAGTAATTAGTCTCCCATCCCATTAAACACAACATATAATGTTTGTTTGTTTGTTTTTTTAAATATTCAAATTGATATGTTGTTTGAGCCACAAGTGGAAGCAAAAAGGCCAGTTATGTTGAAAGCATATATTTCAAAACAGTGAACAGTTGCAAAGAGACCGTTACATTGCTGTGTATAATACAGCATATCAGAGAGACAGGGCTTTGAACAGGGCACAAGTGTCATTTGAAAACTGCCTCATAACAAGACAAAATCCTGCTAAATGACATTTCAGTTAAAAGGCAGCATGGTGGTCTCCTTGGATTGCACATGGATTCTCTACAGCTGTGCTCTCCAGTCCTATAAAAAGTCGGTCAATGTTTTTTACTTTTACTGGAGTTTTTACTGTGTTTTCAGTGTGTGCCTAACTTTACAGAACACAAAACGTTAGACATTAATTTTGAAGCTAAAGGATGTAAGCTAGCTATTAGTAGCCTAAATGAGTAGGGCTAATTATAAAAGAATCCTCATCCAAGGAAGGGTTACCTACTCAGTTTCATAAGAAGAAATTCATCTGAACTGAGAATATTAACACTTGCCTCTGCTCACATTTCATAGAGGTTAGCTCTGCTCCCACTCACAGAGTATCTCTATGGCAAAGAAAGTGGATAGTCATAAGCAGCAGTTAGAGATGTGAAGTATTTACTGGAGATTTGGCTGGAATTTTTTGGAATATTTATCTTGTCTCTCTCAAGTTTTCCTCTTCATTGCCTTTCTTGTTTCCCATGCTTTCTTTTTGAAAAACTCTTCTGGATAAGAATTTCCTCTTGGCACCCATATTTTTCAGGGCAGCGCAGGATCTCTTCACCTCCATCTGCGTTCCACCCTGACAGCAGCTGCCCATGGTGTGCAGATAGATACAGTAACTGTAACTCCCATTTTTAGTGTCATTATTAAGTGTAAACTCTTTTCCACAGTAAAGAAATTACAGAGGCAAGGAAGAGAGAGAGAGTGTGGAATTCTCTGCTCCAAGCGCAGGCAATGCTGTTGAAACAGATTTTTCACGTTTGAGCAACGTCCTCAAATCCAGTAGGCTGCTGACTTGGCCTCCTTGCAGAAAGAAATATTGAATGCTTTCTGACTATTAATTATTCACCACTGCAGAGTGACTTAAAACACATGAGAATTCTCTTAGCAGCAGTCCCTAATAAATATGTATTCTGTGAAATCCTGAGTCAGTTATATTGATGGCAATATTTGTAGAGATTTCAGTGGGTCTAGAGTCTTGTCTGGGCTACTCAATTTAGTTGAGATAACATGGGCGTCAGTATCTCCAGTAACTAAATTATCATACACAGGGCTTGTCATAAGTGTGCCTTAACTCCTCTGCCTAAGTACTCAGAAGGTTCATATCTTTACTGCATGCAAATGTGAACTGAATCTTACATAAAATCAGCTTAGTGGCATTATTCCTGATTTGCAATGGCATCAGTTAAATCAGAGCTGAATCTTTAAAAATATCTCTGTAGAGTTCTTTGACCTTTATTCAGAGTATTGCAAGAGAGCCACAAACGAAGGCATTTCTTACTGGAAGCTGAACAGATTTACTGAACTGTTGCAATGTAAACACAAACACCTTACACCTGGGACGCATTTCCTCAGACTCAGTGATCTCCTCCAGTCTTGGGTACAGAACAAGGTGAGATGAGGAACATGAATGGAAGGTTTTATTTAATCTTCTGACTTGCTGCAACATAGAGAATTACTAGATAGTGTGTTGAGTGACAGTTCTCGTAGAGGGATTGTCTTGAGAACATTTTAACACTGATAAAATGGTGAGTAATATTTCAGAGCTGTTACAACAGTACACCTGCAGAAAGGCCACTCCTTGGGAATCAGTCCAACAGAGAGAGAGTAAGCTACAAGAACACAGGAGGAAAAAGACTTGCAGAATGAAGAGAAAAGAACTAGTGAGTAATCCTGAATATTTGTAGATGTGGAGTAGTCCCTTCTCCCTGTTGTCAAAGCCCATGTTTCTTCCACAAGCCAGTCAGTATTTGCAAGAGTTAAGTATCCTTCTTTGTTCTCCAACACTGTTCAGTGACTGCCCTGGCATCCCCAAAGCTTCCCCAACATTTTATGCAGGATCAAAGGTGAGTGAATCTGTGTAAGAAATTAAAAAAGTGGGGGTTGTACAAGATTAGTCTAATTCTCTTCCTGTTGAAGCAAACCTCTCCCTCCCCAAGCCGTCAGACCTCAGAGAGCCAGCCTACTTCTAATTCACCAGCTGTCCTGTTCATGGCCATCTGAGCTGTCAGTTCCCTCACTCTGCACCCCTTGCTGCCACTTATGCAGTGAAGGAAAATAAATCTCTCCAAGTGAAAAGGCAGAGGGGGATGTGAGAATGGTACTGGAAGAAAGAAGGTCAAGATGTAAGTCCTTAGCAGTCATGCACTTGAGTTTGTCCTAAATGACTGTCCCATATAGAGTTTGTAGGGCCTGGTGTTGTTGGAGCCTGCTGTCTTTGGGACGTGGTATTTAAAATCTCTCTTTCTCCCTCTCTGACATTCTGGCTTTGCATGTTCACAGCTGCAAAATCAATCATCTTGGTATCTTGGCCAATTTGAAGAGTGGTTTTATGACTACCCTTCTTACCAGTTTTAAGTGGAAGAAAGCTTTTTTCTTTCTTTTCTTTGATTTCTTACCCTAAACTGTGATAGTAATTCTTTGTGCATTTCACTGTAGGTAGGTATGTTCCAGAACAGATAATCTTCAAACCTTAAATATATCCATTACTGTATAATTCACCTATCATTTGTCTGTGGATAGGAGAGTTCCCTTCAACCTGTTTTGGACCTTTACCATGAAACTGGAAAGAAAAATCTATGTAAGTCTAGTTCTCAAGTTTTTTCTTCCCCCTTTTTTTTTTCTTTTGATGATATTTTCTTAGTTCTTGTGTTGATACTGTTTATGAGAAAGACAAGGAAATTTCCAAGCCCACATATTTTGAACTACTGATAGGAAAAAAAAAAAAAAAAAAAGCAACACTGAATGCAGTACAACAGTGGCCTAAAAACTGTTAGCTAAATTCATATCAGTGTCTTCCTTGATGGAACAACATGCTTTCAACTATGGTTAAAGCTATTGAAACTGATCCTGCGGCAGTGATGCCTGAAGCTGTGGACAATGTCACTCTGTCAGTCATTTCTGCTATGAAAACATCAGTCATTTCACAAACACAGACACATTAGCATGCTTCAGCTGACAAGTTGTCAGTGCACTATGTTCAGACAGTGTCCTTATGTTTTGCTTCCTGAGCTTCCAGTTGGATTTGACTGCACA
Source organism: Chauna torquata (assembly GCA_013399475.1). Lineage (NCBI taxonomy): Eukaryota > Metazoa > Chordata > Aves > Anseriformes > Anhimidae > Chauna > Chauna torquata. The sequence continues at coordinate 315,318 of VXAL01007883.1, forward strand.
GCCCTACTACTTATAAAGTTCTCAAAATCACTGGAAATAGACTGTCCCTATATAACATCATTTTCTTTGAAGTTACCTGGTGCATAGAAGTATATATTTCTCCAGTCAGCTGGAATAAGTTCTGTCATCCTGAAATATCTGCTGATTGGGCTAATGGCTAGGAAATAGTAACATGCAACTCTTCTGAAAGGTAGCAAATGACAGAAAGGGGACTGGGACCTTTATCAGTCGAATAGAACAGAACGATTTCCATGAGTTTCCCATTTTCCTCTCTGTGACATGCTTCAACTCTGCCCTGCCACCTCTAGTCTTGAGCAGTAACCCAAGCATCACAGCACAGTCGGACCTCGACATTAATAAGTCTGCTTCACAGTACTGCCAGGTTAGTCCTTTGGAGACTGTTGCTTGACCATCACTCTGACACCACACAACCTGTTGAGTAGTACTCAGGCGAGGGTCATAACAGGGTTGCTATTGCTGCATGGTAATGAACTTTTTTCCCCTTGTTAGTCTCTGCAACTGAGTGCTAACAGACCTGCCTCTTTGCTGTAGTGTCTTTTGGGGGGTTTGCAGAATTAAGTATCAAAAATACATTCCTGTCCATGTTTCAAGCAATAAACCACTTTATGAGGTCAGCGATGGGTCTTTCTTAGCAAACAGTTATTTGACAATGTGGACAAGGGCAGCGCATGCTATCCTTACCTGTGACCCAAGTATGGATGCTGAAAGGAAGTAGTTAGAAAAAATCTGATAGCAGGATTGGCTAAGACTGATTATCAGTAAATAAAACATGGAACTAGAAAAATAACCGCTGTAAAAGTTTTTGGTGTTCCAAAGACACTTTGTTTCATAAAAGTGAGCAAATATATCAATGTAGACAGCAGCACACTGAACAAAGATAGGTTTGAGGGAGTTTTCTAACTCACAATATTCTACTAACTAGGCAGTGCAAATTATAAATGCTTGAGAACAGACTCTCTATATAGCTATTCAAAATGACTGTTAGCAGCATTGTTACCTGGGATTCCAGTCTGGAAGAAGGTATGCAATACAACATGTTAGAGTTATCTGATTATGACTAAATAAACAAATAGACCAATGAGGCTATGAAGGATGAACCCGATTCAAGTTTAGATCAGGATAATGCAGCAATACAGTGTTGAGTGACATGGTAACTCTGACCCCTGCTTCATAAAAACTTGTTGATAATAGCACCAGAGTAGATGAAATCAATTAACAAAGTGACGAGTCAGGTGGAGTTTAGGGAGGTTATGACTGGGTCATCTCATCTTGATTATGATAATGAAATACCAGGTGTGTTTTCAGTAACATCTTTTGTTACAAGAATAATAATATCTCTTTAAATGTATTACTTACACTGAGTGGGAAATTACACTGACTATCTTTGGAAGGAGAAATGGCTCAGTGTGCCAAGTTCAGTGCAGTAAGGCACTGCCCATAAGATTAGCAAGCTGAAAAACTGTATGCATGTACATAAGGAATATTGTGTACTACCTCACAGTATAGCAGTGAAGCATGCTGTTGGATTTAGCTGTTATTCACAAGTGTAATTCCCCTTCAGTCCTATAAAAGACAAAATACCTTAATGACATAGGGCTGCACTTTTTAACATGTACCAGCTGGGATTGTGTGAGGATGATAAAACGTACAGACAGACTGATAAACGGTGGATACTAAACATACCTCACTAGATTCTCACAGGAACTGTACCACTTACCCCACCTGTTCCCCAGCTACAGTCTTTTGCTCAGCTCTGGCTAACTCTGTATTTATTCTGCTTCAGGTAGATCTTTCTGTAAACAAACAGAATATCGCAGATACTTACCACTTGAACAATGTGACCACAATAAACTTTTCGTATAGTACAGACAAGGAAGAAGGACGCTTCTCCTTTCTGTTAATAATAGATCAATGTGGATTGGAGCCATTGGACTGGGGCTCTGATCTTGATGAATTAAGCAAAATTAGTCAGATCTGTAGCTAAATGAGTCTTGAATGGGTAAATCAGGCACTGAAGGAAACATTATTGGATCCTCTTTCCTTTGATTCCGTTCAACATGCTTTTAAGGAGCAGTGCCATTCAAGAGTTGCTGTCATTTAGACAAATAACAAAGTAGATAAAAAATGAAATGAAAGCAAAGTCTTTCCTCTCTGAGAGTATAGGCAGCTGGCTTTCTATTTAAGCTCTCTATACTGTGCCTTGGAATCTTCATCAAATTCTGATTTATACTGTTAAATGCCAGACTTGTTTCACAGCCTCAACATTTCCTGCTCTAAAACCATGATGCAGTGAGGCCATATGCTGTCTGAGTAGCCAACATATTCAGCTAAAAGGGAATTGTGTCTGAAGAATGGACAAAAACACACCTATGTGCATGTGGATTATAAAGCACTTTGAGATAAAAGCTGCCCTGTAACTGAAATTTACTATTGTATTAAAATTTTGTTAAAGAATACAAGTACTTACAGTCTCTGGAATTAGATGAGTATTGGGTATTTGTTGAAAGCACTTAGTTAATAGATTTCAAAATTTCAAAGTAGCCATAGCATGACATCCATTTTTTGATTCTCAAACATCTAATATTCAAAATAGCCCTGCCATGTGTGGTATGTGTTATTTCTGAGCATATTATTCAGTCTGGCTAGATTTTTACCTAGTTGATCCTCTCTGCAAAATCTTTAATAAGAAATGTCATCTGATGAGTTTAGCTTATCTTTTTTTCACTTGTGCTGGGTCAGTTTCTTCCAGGTTAACTTCTTACTCAACCAGTAATTACTGCCTGTATAGCTGCAATTCAAACTGGGGTAGCTGTTAGTTAATGGTGACTGGTCAGTCAAATAACAGCATTGCTGTGCCTACACTAAATGGATATACAAGAGCTGCCATTTCAGTGTATGTGCTTGCATGTTTGAAATAACAAGTACTTGAATACCCATGGGTCTTAGGCATATATAGTCATTCTTTTTATTTCTGCTAGTAACTACCACATGGCCTAACCTTATCTTAGCAGCAGGAACAATACACATTCATTGGAATTTCACAACTCCTTGAAACAAATGTGCCAGTAAACTATTCATTGTGTTACTAATGGTCATTGAATAGAATGGAATGGAAATGTAATGTGCTTGGTGTATGTGGGCAAGCTGATATCAGAAGCTGCATAGGAATGGTGACCGGTTCCTCCTTGATTTCTTATAATAAGTGTGACTTGTTAACTCTTCTGTGGATTAGATATGGAATGGGAGAAGCTTGTTGGCAGGTTTTGAAGGAACAGAGGAACATAAAAATTTCCACAATAGGTTATATCCACAGGCTGTCTAAGTTAGCATCCTATTTGTGACAAACTCATGTATAATATATCTTGGATAAAGGCAAAGATGTTAGAATTCTAAAACTGTAGGCAAATATGAGTTTAAACCTAAACTGGATTTGTAGTAGTTAGAAATTGGCATCAAAGGTAAAGCACGATTTAATCAAAAATCCATAAGAGTCTTAGCTTCAAATTTTGGACATAAGTAATTTAACATTGGGTAACTTTAATGTGGTTTTTAAAACACAAATTCTAAGAGATGGCTTCAGGAGGCTTGTGGAGTGCTGTGCCATAGACTGTGTAGGCAAGGGGAGGCCACCTGGAAGGTGGATGAAGAAATGACTGGCAGCCAATGGGAGCAGTGTTATGGATAACAGGGGGCTAAACAGGGGTGACCTTCACTGAGCAGTGGGCTTTAAAAAAGCTAATTGAAGAAGTCCTTCCAATTGCAAATCACAAATGAAAATTGACACTAATGCTGCATATTTAGAAAGCTGGCATTGGTGAGAGACTTATGTTGCCTATTTTCAAATGAAAGAGGTCACTCCTTTACTCATTTGTTTGGTGTTTGTCATAATAACTGTAATTATGAGGCACTACTGTGATAATTTAATGTAATTTAGCACATAATTAGTGAACAAAAATCCTACATAATACTTCTTTTATGGAGCCATGCTACTAATAAATAGTGGCATTCAGTGACATCTTTCCTGTCAATCAGGCTTATGTGGGATGCACAGTTCATATAGCCTATTGTATTTTGACTTGTCTTGGTGTTTTTTTGAAAAATGAGCACAAGTATCGTAGCAGAATTACTGAAACAAGACCTGCAAAAAATGCCCTGCCCTTTGGCAAAGAACACTAACATTCATTACCCAGTGAGTGCAGCTAAAAGAAGAGTGTTCTCTGAAAGCTTCATTGTCCTTGCCATGCTTCACTGATACTCAATAATGTCATTGCTACTGATTTCAGGGAAAAATACTTTCATTGATGGGAATGGAAAAAATAATTTCAATAGGCTTTTCTGGTACAGAGTCCTCTCAGTTGATCTCTATTACAGGAAACAATTTCTGATGTACGGTTTTCTCTTCATGTAGAAGAGGAAAGGCATTTTGTATCTACTGTGCATGCATGTCACAGAAAACTCAGACAATGCGGTTGACACATGCTAGAGTCAAAAAGTTGAAGTATAAAAACCAAAACAACCTGTCTTTTGTAAAACTCCAGTCTGAAATGTTGATATGACTATGTAAGCAATTCTTTGTATATCTGCGTTCTCAGGGGATCAAAGATCTGAAGCTATGAGTTTTCCAGAGTTTATCATCTTACAGGAGTGACTTAATGTTTTTAAATCAGATTTTGAAATGCAAAGACTTCATTAAACCCATGGTCCGGATTCTAACAGAATAGGTAGATGACTGCCTATGGGCTCTGAAATTCTTCTTACAGAGTGAAAAAAGTTAAGGGACCATTTGGTCATAAAACTGATATCCCAGATGTATGTCACAAGCATTAAATTTCCAACAGTTATTCTTGCAATAATCAAGTATAATTTCAACTTGATCAAAACATCTCTTTAGAAGTTCAGTCTTCTTAGGAAAATGTTAGATGTTGGAAAGTCTACCACTGTCTGTAGTAGTTCATTCCTTCCTCCTTCCTTAAAACTTTTCCTTTATTCTATTTTAATTATTGGACTGAGATTCTAACAGTTAATTCCAATTGTACTCTATTTAATAATGTGAAGAGCCCTTCGGTACCTGGTTTTCTTATGTACTGTTTTCCTAGAATCGAATCAAACCTCAATTTTTTTTCTTGATACATAGATAGAGCTCTTTGGGTCCGCTCAAAATAATTTTCTATGGTCCTAGAATTATTTCAGTGGTTCTTTACTGTACTATCCTAAAGATTTCTCCTTAAAATGAGGACATAAGGTCTGTATGCAATTAGTCTTGCAACATTCTTGTAAAAAATGTATCCGAAGGTAGCTTCTGCAGTGTGTTCCTGATTGTACATCCAAGGATTGCTTCAGACGTTTTATCACAGTATTCCCCTGTGAGCTCACATTCATTTATTTGTCATCCTTGATACATAGTTTCTTTCTAGGGATTGTACTCTGAAGCAGAGTTCTACTTTCTTTACAAAAAGATATAAGACTTTTAAACACTTTTCCTACAGGAGTCTGTACCTGAATATTGAATGGAAAGAGCTGTACAAATACTCAAATTCACAAAACAAAAGGGAGTAAAACAGTTGTTAACTAGATATATTTTATGCAGCAAAGCAGCAGCTACATTTTGTGTACAGATCTTTGAATTGACTAACTGACCCATGCACAAATGAGTGAGTTATGGGACTAGAGGAAACTATAAGCAGATATGCAATTACATTAATACAGTAGTTTAAAAAAATGTGTGCCAGCTTTTGGAAATCATGAGTAACTTCCATTTTTGGCTCAAAATCCATGGTTTCTACCAAAGCAAGTATAGAGCATTTGTTTACAGCACACACACACAGTGTGGCATATGTATGGCAGCACATTTGGGACACTGGATGAGGTAGCCTCCAATAGTTACAATTACAGGAGGAATTAGAATTCTGTATGCAGTTACGAATTCTGTATGCAGTTATGAGGGTATGACCTCACTGGGATCATGGAGGTGTGGTGGTATTGCTTACATGACTGGAGTGCTGCAACGGAGGGATACAGGCTTTTTACGAAGATTGGGAAGATGAGAGGAAGTTGCCCTTGATGTGAGAAAACAGCCGAAATGCGTGGAGCTGTGCTTTGGGACCTGTCAAGAGCCAGGCAAGTGCTTATGGGTTAAGGTTAGTGGGCAGGCTGGCCTGGGTGCTGTTGTAGTTGCTATCTTCTATAGACCTCCTGATCTGGTAATAGACCTCCTGAATCTGGTTGCATATCTCCTCATGGTTTCTTCTAGTTCCATAATTTATTTCCTTTATTGTACCTGGTCAGTTAGTAACTTCAAACTTCTATATACAAGAAGTAGATGAGGCCTTCTTCAAGCAAGCGAAAGAAGCCTCAGATTCACAGGTCCTGGTCCTCAAAGGGGGATTTAACCACCCTGATATCTGCTGAAACGATAACACAGCAGGGCTCAAGCAATCTAGGAGATTTCTTGAGTGCATTAATGACAACTTCTTGTCATGGGCAATTGAAGAACCAACAGCGAAAGGTGCTCTGCTGGACCTGTTACTTACAAACAAGTAAGAACTGGTAAGGGACATGAAAGCTGGAGAGAGCCCTGGCTGCAGTGACCATCACAGGGTACAGCTCAGGATCCCAAGAGGAGGCAGCAGGGCAAAAAGCAAGACAACAGCCTTGGATTTTGGGAGAGCAGACTTCAACTTCTTCAGAGATCTGTTTGGAAGAATCCCATGGGATATGGCCAGGGAGAGAAGAAGGGTCTGGGAGAGCTAGCTGACACTGAGGGTGTACCACAGGGCTCAACAGTAGGTCCAATACTGTTCAACATCTTCATTAATGACCTGGATGATGGAGTAGAGTGCACCCTCAGCAAGTTTGCAGATGATACAAAACTGGGAGGAACAGCTGGTACAGCAGATGGTTGTGCCACTTTTCAGAGGGACCTGGACAGGCTGGAGATCTAAGCAGAGAGAATTCTCATGAAGTTCAATAAAGGTAAATGCAGAGTCCTGCACATGGGGAGGTTTAACCCAGTGCACTAGTACGTATTGGTCACTGATCAGCTGGAAAACAGCTTTTCCAAAAAGGACCTTGGGTTCCTGGTGGACAACAAGCTGAACATGAGTCAGCAATGCACCCTTGTGGCCTAAAAAGGCCAACAGTATCCTAGGCTGTATTAGCAAGAGAATTGCCAATATGTTGAGGGAGGTGGTCCTTCTCCTCTACTCAGCTCTGATGAGGCTGCATCTGGAGTAGTGTGTCCACTTCTGGGCTCCCCAGTACAAGGAATATACAGACATACTGGAGTGAGTCCCATACAGGTCACAGAGGTGATTAAGGAACTGGACCATCTTTCATACAAGGAGAGGCTGGGAAAGCTGGGACTGTTTAGCCTGGAGAAGGCTCAGAGGAGTCTTATCAGTGTATATAAATACCTAATGGGCAGGAATGACGACAAGGGAGCCAGACTTCTCAGTAGTGCTCAGTGACAGGACAAGAGGAAATGCACATAAATAGAAACACATGAGATTCCATCTGAACACAAGAAAACAGGTTTTTACTGTGAGGGTGGTCAAACACTAGCACAGGTTGCCCGGAGAAGTTGTGGATTGTGGATCCTCCATCTGTGGAGATATTCAAAACCCAACTAGACATGGTCCTGGACAACCTGAAGTAGCTGACTCTGCTTGCGCAGGGCAGGTTGGACTAGGTGATCTAAAGAGGTACCTTCCAACCTCAATCATTCTGTGATTCTGTGATTTTTTTTTTTAATCATCACCTTCCAAGGCTGTGGTCCATCATTTTACTTAAAGAACTGACTTAATGGGATTGACTTGAAAATATCCATTGGTGACAGGATTTAAGTTGACAGCATTTCACTTGCCAAATCATCTACCTCAGTCTAGTCAAACCATGGGGATTTCCACAGGCAAGACTATCCTGTCAGCAGTAATATTCAATACTATGCCATAAACAGACCTTATTTGCCAACCCGAGGTGTTTGTTTTATAATGCTTTGTACATTATAGCACTATAACAGCAAGAAATTCTGCAAGAATTAAACCCAGCAGTATTTCTGAGAGAGATCATTATTTATTTCCATTCTACATAGGGAGACCAAGACAGAGATTAATCAAGTAGCTTGCCTGTCACTGTGGATGAACAGTAGTTTTGAAGTAGAGCCTCCAGTCTTTTAACCTGACATAGGCTTTGGAAAAAGCAAAGATCTCTGGAAATCTGTAGCTGAATGGAGCATCTGCAGCTAAAGTAAATTTGGGGAGAAAGGCAAAAGATGTGCCAGGAGTAGGGTCCTCATAACCAAATGCTGATTGCTTTAAAAAAGGATGGGGACAGCACCGCATTTGCCTCTGCACTGAGAATGTATTATCCTGCCTGAGTACTGGAAGGGTTCAAGCTGCTGGTCCCTCCTTTCCACAAATCCGTTTTCATCAGCTCTATTCAAAATCTTTCATTCTAAAGCCAAACCCTCGTGGTCCTGCCCATTCTCTATCAGCCTATTGTGTGGGGATGTGGTTAATCCCCAAGCCCTTGACCTTCAGTGATTTGTACTGCTGTCAAGATGCATTATACAGCTTTCCAAGCTGCTCTGCACTACAGAAGAAAATGTCCACAGTAGGGTTCTTTTGTTTAAACTACCATGGAACAGGCATCAGTTTTATCATGCAAACACTTTTTTATTTTTCTACTGGGGAAACAAGCCCCCTCCATCCCTTCTCCAGAAGAGTTTCAGTAGGAAAAACAGAGCTGAGAAGGTAGAATAGGTGTAGGGGAGCTGTCTGCAATTTGCAAACCAATGAAGATTATGTTAGTCCTGCTGGGACAGAAGCTGAGAGGAAAACGTGAGCTTAGCATTAATACCTAGGAAGATGATGGCTTGATTTTTCATAGAAAAAAAAATATATAATTTCTAAAGCAGCCCATGGCTTTGATGAAAGATGGCTTGCTGGGTTCTAGGAGCATCTGTAAGGCACTCATGGATGTCAGCAATACTCTTCATGTTTTTTGGTGAATAATAATAATGCTGTGGTAAGGGGTAACAACTAGATGGTATTCTTCCTTTATCCACAGAGACAAAGACAGCAGATATAGCAGGTACACAGTCTCCTACCCTCAATGTTCCTTCATTCAGAGATTTAACCTTAGGGTAGCAGGAAAAATTTCTTCTCCTTGCCGATTCAATTCTTGGCTCTTTGAGGATTTCATCACTTGTTTCAGATGAACTAATGGAAGTTTTGAAATAGACTAAAAATAGCAACTCATTTCACAACCATCAGTGACGACTTTCAGCTTTCAGCCTAAGCTGCATTGTGATATGGATCTGATAGAAGAGAAAGGACCTGCATGTATTAGAAATTCCCATAAAAGTGAGCGTTAAAAAAGAGTTTGCTTCCAAGTTTTGCCATGTTCTGGTTAAGAATGCCATTCTCATAACACAGAGAGATTTCATACCAAATTTTCTAACTATTTCCTTTAGGAATCAGTTTCTCACACCAGCTTATCAATAGGAACATTTGCCTTACATGGTAAAGAAGATTAACATCAGATAGTTAAAGAGGACTGTATCCTCTAACAATAATTTTAGCCTTACATGGACAGCAATAACCTTTGAATTAACTGGCACAACTCAGGAAAGAGATCTTCGGGTCACAGTGGATATTTCTCTGAAAATTGCAGCCAGCTCAATAGCTGTCAAAAACGCACATAGATGTTTATAGAGAAAGACCCAAGAACAAGACACTCATACACCACTGTATAGATCCACAGGTAGCTGGCATCTGGAGCACTGCTTGTAGCTGTGGCCATGCTACCCCACAAAGGGAATCACTGGACTCAGGGGTGCGCTAACAAGGGGAAATGGGATGATAATACGTGGGGAACAGCTCTCTGCTTGGAGAATCAAACAGCCGCTGGTTCTTTATTTTAAAAGAGAAATGACTGGGGTGGAGTTGATAGACTTGATATCACAGATGTGGAGAAAGTGAGTGGGAAATGCTTATTCACAATCCCTTGCAATACAAGTTAGCTAATAAAATTATCCATTGACAAATACAAAACAAACAAAATGAAGTCAGTTTACCCCCACACCCACACACTATATCTCCACACAATATTCCCTATATTAAAACTGTGGAACTTATGGCTATGAACTGTAGTGGAGTTCAAAAGTTCACATTGGTTCAGAAAGTGATTAGACAAATTCGAGAAGGGTAGGTCTGTCAGTGCCTATCAGATATCAAAGCCTGGCAGCAGCCTCCAGCTCAGAAAGTTCCTAAATTGCTCATCACTGAAGCAGGGAGGTTGTTGCCGCAGAGGGATTGCTCTGTCCACACCCTGCTTTGTTTTTTCCTGAACATCCTCTCCTGACAACTGCTGGAGCGTGTAAGGGCTAGATGGTAGACCTATAGTCAGACCCTATCTATAGTTACCTATCCAGCTTACCACCTGCTGTGTTAAAACATGTCTATAGATGTTACAGTCCTGATAGCTTGGACAGAAATTCACAGCAACAACAGCACAAAGTCTTCAGTGAAACACGCCCGTGATTTGCAGTTTTCTATTGTAATGAAGGTCTTGCTGTGATTTCTGCACAGTGGCACAGCTGTACCATGCGGTTCCTATTTCATTGTGGTTTTTCTCTACACTGCTGTGTTTTGTAATCATACTGCAGGGATTTCTAATCAGTGAAAAGACAGTTTTCCTGGATTCCCTATCACTGCCGATCTATCCACCAACAGAGGTTTTACCAGTCTCCATGTTCCTAAAATCACACCTGCCTTTATTGTTTTTGCAATAGCTGGGGACCCTGATTCAGCATCTCTCCCTGTTCCCTGCCTTCCCCAACTCCATTCATGCAAAATAAATGCGGTTTTCAGAAAGGGGAGAACTGCCTGGGAGAGGGAGAGGTACAACAAATGAGGAGACAGGCAAGAAAGGGGAAAAGAGATAGGCAAAGGGTATATGGAGCTTTCCTGGGGTTCCTGCCTAAGACAAATTCTGTGGCCCTTTGCAGGAAAAGAAGCAAGCAGGAAGCCACAGGGCCAGCAGCAGCAAGAAGGGGAACGTGATTAATGCAAAGCTGAACCAGGCTGGTAGCTCACAGCTCAGGGCCCTTTTTAGGGCCTGTATCTGTACTCCAGATTTCCATATCATGAGCACACTCCTATGCAATGTCCCTGGTGCTTGTGGAGGGGCAGGTTTGCAGAGCTCAGCAGGAGCTGCAGGCCTGAAGGGAGCAGCTGCCTCTGAGATCTGGCTCCCAGCACTGGCCAGATCCTGAGCTTGGCAAGGGCCAAGCTGCCCTTCGGGGGGCAGCTTTTCTTACTGCCAGAGCTCAGACCCAAGCAAGTGATGACTTGAGAAGCCATGGCCAGCTGGGAATGGCTTGAGGCTGTGAGACAGTCACCAGTCTTATGACCCAGCAGTCAGACAAGGGAGGCTGGATCCTGACCTCTTGCCTAGGAACATGAAAGATCCCACTGAGCACTCAGCTAGACTTGCTGTAACCCTGCTCTGCTGTCAGTGAGCTGCACGTGGTAACCTGCGATCCAGGGGACGCCGGCTGTCAGCGGTGCGAGATACCTGCAGTCAGCTGATTGGCAATACACTGCCGGAGCGAGAAAAAAATCTGAGCCAGTCACAGGGCTTGCAGAGAGCTCAAGTGGAAGCAATGGCCGGCGCTGAGATCCTGCAGGCGCTCCCGATGGAGCTGCCATGCCCCAGCATGGCGCTACGCTCACATTCAAAATCAAACTTGGTGTACGGTCCCACTGCAAAGGTATGTGTGTGTACATACCCCGAGAGCTGCAGGAATACCTCATCGCTGAGTGTGCAGAGTTACTTGGGTTTGCAAAACGATATCAATTGACAGAGCAAATTATTAATGGAACAGACGCTTGCAGAGGCACAGAGGTTTGGAAAGCTGTTCAGGATACTCACCCACCCAGCTCCAGCCACGTTCCTTCCTCATGCCTTGTGCCTGTTTCCAACTTAATTTGTAATCCATTGCAATAGCTCGCAGTCTCTCCTGTGCTTTGAGTTTGCAAATCAGTCTGCCTGTCTAGAGCCATATCAAATGTTTTCAACCAGCTATGCTCTTTCATCCCTGTCAGCCTCCTGGACTAGATGAGCAGGCTCAGAAGTCGGGCAGAACTGGCAGACGTGACCTTCTGTGAATCAGCTGCAGACGGGCTCCATCTAAGGGGACTAGAGACACTCTCCAGCAAAGCTTGCCATGGTAATTTAAGACTTTACCATCTGCGGCTCCCCCTTTTTTTAGAAATTGCTATTTCATAGCAGAAGAGGAGAAAGAAATACTTGCTCCCACCTTAACTTACTTGCTTCACACTGCCCCTCATTCACTCTGCAAGCCAGGGCAGTGGTCATACTGACACAGGGCCCCTTCTACCACGTCTGCCATGGGGTGCGCTCTTAGTCTGCCACAACAAGATTTCCCTCCTCTTTTCTGTGTTCCTTAGGAAACAGTATCACATCTTCAGCTGTGGTCTCTGCTGAGAAAAAGGTGATTTTTTTTTTCACAATAATTAGCTCAATGGAGACAAGATAATTTAGTTTTGCTTTGGGTGTTGCAGTAGGCAACGTCAGCTCTAGAAACAGCTGCTGGCTGCAGCTTTTTTTTTTTTTTTCTCTAGAATATGTGCAGTGAGGTAAACCAGCACATTTTGTAAACTAATTTCAATTTTATTGAATTTCTTTACTGGGAAGGAACCCGAAAAAAGTCTTTTAAAATATAGCAGTATTTTGTTGAGATGCTTTCAAATATCCTTTTTATTTGAAGCAATACTTTATTTAGAAATTTTCCATGCTGTTTTGAAGGCTCAAACAAAATATTCTGGGGCATTTTTATGTTTCTTTGAATTTGTACAAAATATTCCCTGCATTTTGGCTTGCAAAAAATGTCTGTGTTTTTTTCATTGTGGTTGACCTGAATTTCCAACATCAATCCAAATTTTATTAGTATTTCTTTAATACGAAAATAAACAAAACATCAGCTATTAGCACATCTCAGAGTGCATTTTGCCTGTCTATCTCACAGTAAAAAAGATGCTTTCCTTTGCTTAATTGCATCCTGTTTTATACAGACATAGTCATCTTGTGTTGCCCTGACAATTCCTCTGCCTCCTCCTGGCTGTCCTCACCTCTCCAGGCCTTTCTGTTGTATCCTTCTGCTCTATGTAGGTCACTGCTGCACTTCCCTGGAGTCTCCCCTTGTCATTTCTGAAATGAGATGCTTCATTAGCCACTCTCCAGTCTTCTGGCGTTACCGACTTCTGCAGTCAGCTTGCAGACACCTCTGCTAGTGGCTGTCTTCCTTTTCTTGCTGTTTGCCCTACAGAAATAGTACCAAACACATCCATGAGTCAGAAACTCTGGGGAATGCCCATTAGTGTGTGTTGGGTTACTCCTGGTTATGTTTCACACTCTATATCTTATGGAACCTCATTAAGTTTCTTCTGTGTTTAGATGCTTGGGGCAGCTAATATTTGGAGAGCAGATATAAGGATGTTAACATTTTGTTTTAATCCCTTAAATCACCCTATTTTGGGGGTAGAGAGAGCAGTTTTGCAAATCAGAAGCAGCTCTATGCTTCCAGCTCAAATGGCTCTATTTTACCCTAAGAAAAAGAAAACTAAATGAGGAGGAAGAGAATTATATATATGAGTCTATGCAGCTCTCCACCCCCTCCAACAGGAGTATTGAAACTGAAAAAAGTATGGCAGTTGTATTCTACTGGGAAGAGACATTTTAAAGGTAGGAAATGCGGAGAACAAAGCGTGCGTGTTCCAGAGCTCTGCACACAATCACCAACAAATAAAGCCTGGCAGCATCTTCATTTTCTGTAGGAGTGTGCTCCATACAGCTAATCCCATCGTCCTGAGTTGCCATCTGGAGTATGCCATGAGCAGGTCTGTGTAACAGAGGTGTTGCAAGCGTACGACAAGCAGGGCAGCGTACTGAGGGCCTGCCAGGAACCATGGGCTGTTCTTGCTCATTCACACTTGGAGACTAATACACAAAATGTACTCAGTGAAGGGCAACTGCCTCTTGTGAGAGGTCTCCTGGAAAAAAAAAGCCTTCATCGTATCAGCAGTATTTCCTTCCCACAATTTGGGAGCAGGACAGCCCTCAACGTGCTGCTCAGAGCGCCACAGGAGCCCCACATCAGGGGGACTTTCAGAAAGCAGGAGAAATATCGACAGCAAACAAAATCTGCTAAAGCCTGATGAAAGGATGCTTGGCTCCTGCTTTGCTAGAAATGGCCTTTCTCCAGTCTGAATGCCCCGCATTGCTCCTGTCTCTCCTGAAAGCTGCAATTTCTTGCCACCTTAAAACTCAAGTTCCCATGTCACACAAGAAGCAGAAAATCACCTATTAATCTTCTTCCTTTTTTCCCCCTAAGGGCTGCTATGTTTGTTCAGGCAGGGGTGCATTTGCTTAGAAAGGCGAGTGTTGCGCATTGGCAGCGGTCACCCTTTCTCTGCCCCTCTCCAGAGGGCTCTCCTGCATCTGCCTGCTGCTTGACATCCTTCACTGGTAAAATGGCAGATAGGTCACCCTCCACTCATGAAGCAAGGCGCTGAGCCCCTTTGTTGACATTGGCCTCAATAATGAAAGGCACAATTTATGTTTGTAAAGAAAAAGAGAAAAAAGGGTAAACATTTGGGTCATGTGTCCTCCCCTCCCTCCTACCCCCAATGTCTTTGATCCATTTTGGGCTTTGGTCCAAAAGCTCATTAAAAGGAAAGTACAGCCAAGTATTAGTCTGAAAGAGAGGAAAAAATGGCTCATCCATCAGGAGAAGTACAAATAGTGTCAGATACTGGTTACTAATTTGCTCTCTCCTGGGAGATTTGCTTCTTTTTAACCATGTGTGTTTTGCCATGAAGAGATGCTAAGTATGCATGATGCTTTCTTACCCCAGACTTCTCCCTTTCCTGGCATGACCATGGGGTCGGCATCTCCCATGCCTGTTGACCATCTGCCTCCTCTGAGGTGCTGGAAGGGCACTCCCTGGGCAAGGGACACCTCCCCAGTGCAAAGATGGCACCTGCAGTCACCTGCAACAGCTGAAATGTGGCTAATAGATATGTTCTGTTGCAGCAGAATGGTGGCAAATAGTAAGTAAATTCAAAAGGTCAAACCAGTCTGAACCATAAGCCAAGTAAAGAAAAATAAGGCTTTTCTTCTAGGGGATTTTGTTAAACATATTTGAGGACAAAACTAGTTCTAACAGTGGTATCAGACCGACACTTGACACAATTCCTGGTCAGGGCAAAGACTCAATAATGTCTGAGGGAGAAAGCTAGATGATGATGCAAATGTTGCAAGACAGAGAGGAAATAAATAGGTTTTTTTTCAGTCCAAAAGTAACTCAAAAGGCTTTTTAGCAGAAACTACTGAAGCTGAAGGTGTTGATTTGCAGTGTTGCTAGGAGCACTAGGGAAATGCCAAAGAAGTGGAAGAAAGATGGTGTTTTTACTAATATTTAAAAAGTATAAATGAGACGTCCCTTTACAACCTTCAAGTCCACGCAAAATAATGGAATAGGGGAATGGTGTTCTGTATTAAAAAAGGGCAACTAATAAATGCCAACTATCATTGTCCAACTAACTGGACACCTTTCCTTAAGTTTGATGGGTAAAGGTAAAAATACTAACATGTTTACATTTAGTTTTCATTCAGGCATTTGTGCTGGAAAGCACAGTATTTTGATTTAAAAATACAGAATGGTATAGAATTCAAAGTGGAGCATGTTCAGTGGCTTGTAGAATGAGTGCCAGAGGTCCTGTATAACTGTAACTGGGGAATCATTGTTTGGCAGCTTGGTTTCCGGTGGGGGTTTGCAGGCAATTGCAGTGCTGATCTTGCCTCTTTTCCTGAATTAACTGTGGTGCATGCTCTGTGTGTGTAAATGTGTGTCTCTTTTCTGGTGTTTTTGGACCTGCCTATAGTGGCTGTTCCTTGATCCCACATCATTTAATGGCTTTTGTTGATGGTCTGAAGGGCAACAACATGAATCTTGCACTGATAACATTTGCAGGCAATATAGAAGTTGGAGACTGGTGGAGAAGGAAGAGATCTGCTTACTGACACAGTGCATCTAAGACTGCTCAGCAGGATGGGCACAGTGTGGAAAGTGCTCTTGGTAAATGCACTGAAAGATCTGCCCTGCTATGGGAGCTGCTGGGAGCTTTGTCTCTCTAGTTAAATCAAACTCACAATCTACAAGTGCCCCCCATCAAGAACACACCATTGTAGGTGTCTTCAGTCTGGCAGGCAAGGGCACAGTAACAGCAAATGGAGGGAAGGACCATCTCAACAAAGTCAGCCTGGAAAAAAAGCCCAGATTTTTTATGGTCAGAGGAATCTCTCGTTGCCACTGCTTGCCGAATGTTGTGGTCACTGGACACAACATAGGGATGGGATGTTTTTCCAAATGATGTGCTCATGTTCAAGGGGAGTTAATTCAGGGAAGGCCTGTGGTCTCTGATAATAGTTTTCATGCCCTTTTCATCTGAGGACTCAAAAAATTTTTGCCATTGAAAATGTTGATCCCTTGGAAATGTCATTCATGTAGATTGTAATACAGTTATAGAACAGTTTTATTGAAGTTGCCCTGTTTAGTCATCTTCTCTACATTTTAGAAAACAGTCTGCATGGGAATTGTACATCAGCTGTAACAGGCTACCACTGGTAGTCCTGTCTATCTATCTCATCCAAAAACTGGTGCTTGTACCAACTTATCCTCAGGAGAAGGATGTATCCTCTAGTGCAACATTAGTCAGCAGTCTCCTCTGCTTTAGCAGTTGCTATTTTTTAGTCATCAAAAGAAGGGCTGCTTTAAGAAATACCACTTGAGTCATAGGGAAATTGAGCAGGGGTCAAATCTCACTGTCCTGAGTAGGAAGTTGCACTCCCACTTCCTTCCTGCCTCTTTCCAGATCTCTGGTAGTCGTCTCCCTCCTACATTTTTGTCACTGAGCTGCCTGGGGAGTGAAACCTGTCCTGGCTCCCTCAGGAGCCTTTGCAAGGCTCCAGAACGGTCTCTCCGAAACCCCATCCGCTGCCTCTTTTGGTGAAGCTGCAGGTTATATTTCTGGGGGAATCGCGAAGATTTTTTGTGAACCCTTGGCTACTCTCAGCTTCATTCCCATTCCTTACTGTGTATCATATGGCTCCTGGAAAGGCAAGAAATCAAATGCTCTGACTGTGGGAAGCTAGGCTGAGGGCCTGAAAGTTGATGCAAAGCTCACTACAGCTCTGCCCTGCCATTAGCACCTTCTCCCATTAGATCACTGTGCCTGAACAATGCCCACTTGACCAAAGCACTTTGTCAGCTTTAATTATTATTGTATCTGCTATAAATTGAATGCTTACTGTTTAGTAAATTCATGCATAACACCAGGCGAATATGATTTAATCCCATTTTGCAAGCTGGGAAAGTTTAGGCTTGTTCCTGTAAGTGATGTCATGGAGCGATGTGGCAAAGAGCCGAGTTAAGAAGTAGACTAATTCTTGGGCAGCTTACTGAGGAGGAAATGGCTGAGGATACTTTTGTCTCAGTATATTTGGATGCGTGCGTGCTTTGTTAGCAGTGCCCAAGGCAGCACTTCCTGCCTTCAGCTCATTGAGGAAGAAAGCTTTGTGGTGATAACGTAAGGTGCAAGGTAATGTAGGCTCACGAGCAGGGAGGGAGGATGTGACTCTGCGTGTGTCACTGGGGCTGAGCCAGGAGCTGTGCGAGGGGAGCTTCCAGCAGCAATCTCCACTATGCACGCGGTGTGCAGTGTGGTGGCTCTGCAGCCTGGGTGGCGTGCCTGCCCAAGGAGAGAGCCCAGAACAAGGAGAAAGGGTTTGTCTGCCCTCATAACAACAAAAGCACTGCTCGTGTCCATACTGCCCTGTCGAAGGGAGGTGGAAAGGTGGGAGAGGTAGCTTACTGGCTGATTTAGAAGAGAACTGCACATTTGAAAGATCTCAACTTCAGAAATGTATGTGTTCATCACCTTGAACATCTGTTAGTGCCCTTGCTGAATGTTTTTGGCTGCCAGATCCAACTCCCTGTATATGTTACCCTTTATCCAGGGTTCCCAAAGCTATATGCAGTCCTCAATTAAACCAGTGCCTTCCAAAAGTACGTAGGTAGTAATAAGAAATGAGTTTCATATGATTATAGGTATTACATAATTTTTAAAATCATTTAAAATGATGGCAATTTTTATATATGCCATAATACTGCTGGGTCTCTAAATTGATGTGAGGTGGGAACAAAACTGGGTTCTTGCTTGCTGTGTTTGCAGGATCCATTTATCCCAGGCTAGCGGAGGGCTTAGGTAACCCCTAATCTGTCTGCAGATACTCATTCTTACCTTGTTGAAGGTAACCTCCTGTTATGTCTCCTGTCCTGCTGAGCCCGACATGTCGCAGGCTGATGGGCCTGGTGCTTCAGCTGCTTGGGCACTGAGTGGGCAACAAGCAGCTGGGGAAAACAGAGTGGCTCTGGCAAATGCTGGCAGCTTCTTGCTGCTGCTGTGTGCACCCACAGTGGCGCGTCCTCTGGGCTCATCGCCGCTGCTCCCAGGAGTTTGCCTGCCTGAGGGCACCGGTGCCCAAGGGCCATCACAGTGCAGCAACTGGCCCGGCTGTAAATGAGACAGCGTGGGCTTGTTCAGCTGCTCTGTTTGCTGGATTCATTTTTATTTCACTGTGAAAGCTTTTACAAAGAGAATTCAAGCTCTCATCCTAGCTAAACCTTTATGTTATTCCACTGCAGTACATTAGAAAAGTAGAAAGACTGATATGGTCTGGAAATGCCTGTACATGCAATTAATTTATTATTGGGGAATGAAAGAGAAGGCTCCAAATTCCAATTTGTAAGCAAAAGTAAAATTATGATAAACTATATCCGATCTGTTTCACATGCTGAAAGATTGGGTGTTGCCCAGGTTCTGGACAAAAAGTACAGGGGACGCTCGTAGTCCTTCTGCTGAAACCTTGTCTTTCATTCATTTATATGTGGTCTGAGCTGTTAAATGAGACAGAGCTTCTCTGAGAGCAACGGGCACAGAGAGCTGCCACTAAGCATCAGTGATCATAGGAAATTGCTACTCTGCATCTGTCATGCCCGTGCAAGAAGCTTGTGAAAGTTTGTCATTCTCTATGCTGTGTATGTATGATAGGCCCCTTTACAAGCAGAAAGCAATTGGCAACCTAGTACCTGGAAAAGGCGTAAAAAAATCTCAGACTGGGCTTTATCGTAGTTTCAGGTAGAAATATCCCTCCCTGCTGCCATGCCCAGATTTTCCCTAAGCAGGATTAGTGTGTGACAAGAGCACAGCACCTCTGTGAGTCCAGGTAATCTATTTTGAAACTGTCTTTCTAAGGAGACTTCATTATATTTCTGAATGACACCAAGCTGGCCTAACACCCTGGTATTCCAGGGAGGCCCGGGGCAGTCAGGCGATTTTCCTAACACTGTTTTGAGAGGAAAGAGCCCAGGGTCTAGCAGCCCTGGGGGACCTAGCAAGGGCGGACCTAGGGCAAGGGAGAGGAAGAAGGATGGCATTTTTGGATGCAGGTGGAAACCGAACGGGATCAGTGCCAGGATGTGATGTTGCATTGGGGTAAAGCCCTGACCCTCAAGAAGCCCTGCATTTATAGACTTAATTGGGATCATGTGACATTTCCCAAGGGACTTCACATAGAAAACGGAGAAGTTTCTGTTTTCCTCCTATTGCTTCTGTGAGCCCATTCTTTATTTTCACCAATGTGAAGAAGTTAATCACAGGCATGCGTTAGAAATGACTGCAGTGAGTAATAAGTGGTGGGTCCTTGCTGTAAAACTGCTTGCTGCAAAACTGCTTGCTGCAACAATAAAGAAGTGTTTCTGCAGAGAAGCCTGGTGCCAAGGAGAAGATCAGGCAGGACCACAACAGCAGAGGGTAAGGACTGCTGCTTGATGCTGCCTCCCTCTGATCTGAAGCCCTGGTAGCAGAAAAGTGACCTTCTGCAGGAACCAGTCTTGAGCAAAGGGTGCCGGGGGAGTGAGTCCCACTGACAGGACATTGAGTTTTCTGTACACTGGAATGGCTTGGACACCACATGAACAGATGATGGACACTGTGGCTGTACTCCAATGTGAAGGAGAATCGGTGGCGGGGATTGCTCTTCTGGCAGTATGTTTCAAAGCAATATTTTTGTGGATGCATGAACATAGATTGTATGATATTTTCTTCCTTGCAATGAAGGACAGTTTGACTAAAAATAAAATCCAAATTCAGCCCTGAGTGGATTCCTCCAGAATATTGCTTTTGGCCAAACTGCTCTGAATTGGACAACAACGTCTGGAAAAGCTTCTGTGTCCCTTGACTGGCTAGAGAAAAAACTGTGCTTGATCTTGGCAAATATCCCAGCTCTCTGCAAAGCGCAGAATGCTTCTCTCCTTTTTGACCTCGTTGCTGTTGGACTCTTATGCCAGCCAGTTTAGAAGCTTTTAGTTTACTGCAACAAACTGAAAATGGCTGGCAGCTAAGTTCAACGGATGCAAGAATAAGGTGATTTATTCTTTTTCCAGAAAGGCACAGAAGAGGAGCATTGTCCAGCCAAGCATTGACCAGAAAAGGTATGAAGCATAGCAGATTTCATCAGCTCCAGCCCACAGAAACTACCTTTCCTAGGAGAAAAAACATCATTCTGTAACACAGAATTCTGCATTTTGCTCTGCAGGTCAGGAGACTGCAAAGTGCCATGTACCCACTAGACTGCTGCAGGAACAGTTAGTAATAACATGCCACCTAATTTGGTCTTCCAGGGAACTCTCTTCCCCCAGTTTGAAGCACTGGAGTTAGTCATCGTTACTTTATTAGCCCACTCTCCCATGACGTAGTATGCAAGTACATTTTTAACTACCATTGTAGTGCTTCATGGCATTTATTCCATTGAAAGGCAGCAGAGCAACATCTGTTTTGAAGGGACATGCAAGTGTGGGTAGAAAGTGCCTCCTCCATCCATGCTTGGTGAAGTCAGTGACTGTGCTCTGGAGCTGGCCCTTAGGTTGGGCAGAGGGAGGTGAATTGTCTGGTCTGTTTGTGGGGCATGGCAAGGACAGATCCAGCCCCTTTGGGAACAGAAATGAGTAGGGTGCCCATCTTCCAGCATGGCCTTGTAGGTGCTGGAGACAGATATGCCAAGACACTCTGCAATTATTCACTAGCAAAATTTGCCCAGTTTCCTACCCACCTCTTGCCTGTGTCCTGAGAAGTGTGAGAATTTGATTATTTTGCTGTTGAGCTAGCTGGCTCCCAGCCCAAAGGGGTGAATCACAGCACAACCACCTTGCAGCGAGACTTGCCCAGAGCTGATCACTCATCGCCAGAAGCATGTCTGTGAAGCGGGATGGCCTCTTCTCTCCATCTCCTAGCATCCCTCAGGCTTTGAGCAGATGCAGTCCTTGCCTTGTTGTTAGTCAGGAAACCTGCTGAGGGCAATCCAAAGTATGGGCACTCCAAATTAGGCAGTCCTTTCACTGTATACTAGGGGGTATTGGCTTATAGGAATCACATGCCTGCACCTAAATAAAATGGAGAACCTTTTTCACATCAAAATGACGATCTATTTTGTCTGATGTGGACTCCCCTTTATTACCCCCCAGCACTACTTGATCCTAGATTTGTTTATCCACTTAGATATACAGGTTTTCTTTTTTTTTTTTTAATTTAAATTTGATTTTGAGAAAGAATGGGATGAGCTCCAAGTAGCAGAATGTGATGGCTCTGGAATATTACACAGCATTAATCTCAGAAATGAGTGGGAGCAAGATACTGAGGAATGCATAGCCTGAGAAAACTGGGGAGGCTTAGTAGGTAGCACGAGCGGATAAAAGCAGACAGCTTGGGAAGATATTTGGGAAAGAAATATCAGTATAAAGAAGACAGACAGGAGAAAGACAACACAGGCCACTTCCAGGGCACTTTCAGTGAGTGCCAGCAGCTCTGTGCTGCTGGATGTGAAATTGTTTTATGGGTTTCTCTCATTTCCAGGCTCTTGGAAAACTATTGTCTAGTGCCTGACCTCACGGGAAGTGCAACTGCTCAACATAGTGAGCACATCCAAGAAAAAAATGAGAAGCAAAAAATTAAATTCAATGGTTGGCTTTTCCTATTTTTAGCTTGTCTGCAAGTTATCCAGAGATGCATGCAACTTTCTGGGGAAGATTTAGGAAGCAGAGGTTGTTGCCAGTTATTGCAGCATAAAAAAAAATGCTGCATTTCTTGTGACAGATAATGAGCTGCAAAAAATACCTATGGAGGCAGCATCATTAAGGGAGGTTGTTTTTAGACAGCTGCATTAAAGATTTCTCAAGTAAAAGCTGAAGCAATTGTTTCCCTAATGTTAAAGAGAGAGACGTGCAGTGAAGGACAGAGAGATCCAACACATGCTTGGTTTGGTGGTGAGGGTCATAGGTTGTCTCAGAATTTAAGGAATTGGGCTGCAGCTGTATATGTGGTTTGCATTTCCAAACCCTCCCACAAGAAACTCCTTGGCTGCACTCTATCATTTGCAAAGATCAGTGGCAGGGATTTGCCAGCAGGATTCTTGTCTCTGAAGGTTTGCCCGTGTTACAGCCTGTGGCTGTCTTTGGTCTCACCTCTGTGCCTTATTGTGCAGACACGAAGAACTTGATTTTGATTTCCTCTGAAGCAGTTTGGCTCACTGACTTCCACTGAGTTGCTCCTGTTGGATAGCTAAAGCTGTCCCTAACCAAACTGCAGCTACATCTGATGCACATAAGCTCCCTCTTTCTTCTAACTGCATTTAATGCTAAGGGCTTGTTAACTCCCAAGTATATTTTATTTTTTCCTGGTTAAAACAGGAAATCGGCCCAGGTGCCATTCCCTTGCACTAGCTGTGGTTTTGCTGAGTGTCAGAGAGAGGCAGGTGCGGCAACATCAGGGTCCTGGAGGTAAAGTCATGCCAAAATATCATAGCCAAGGGATTTGCATTGTATTACATCTGTATGTAACCAGGAGGTTATTGTCTGCCTATGCTCAGGCACTAATTGCTGATGAGAATATGTGTATGTAACACATCTTGCCTCTAATCATGTAAACAAGTATTTTCTTGGCCTTGGAACTTGCAGCCAAAATGTGATTAAAATTCAGTGAGTTTCCTCCTCTCCCTGGTAGTAAGCATTCCCACTGAGTCAATGAAGGCAGCTGCGCCAGCCAGGGCTGTGACCCGAGCCGTAGCCTGAACAATAAATTCTGCGAAGGAAGAAGGGCAATCCTCTGGGAATTGCTTGTTTCCTTAGAAGATCTGAGGAGCCTGTTGCTTGGAGGACCTGGCTGCATCTCTTGAACAAGGAAAAGGCAGTGCTGCCCCACAATGGACAAAAGGGGTGCGATATCCTGAGGTCTTTCAACATCAGATTTCCAACTTCAGGGGAGGACAGGCTCACAAAGAGGCAGATATGTCTTTGCTGATCTTGTCTGCACCCACTTGAAATGTCTTAAATCTGCTCTTCAGGGCTCCTGTTGATAACCTGCTGGGTCAAGGAGGAATTACGCAGCTGCTGGGTGCAGATCTTGAATATGGGGGTGTTTGTTTCTCTGTTATTCCTGTCCTGCAGTGACACAGAAGAGTGTGGCATCAGCAAGTGATGGCATGCAGAGAAGCTAGGTTGTGCCCCCAGCAGTGCCATCAGTGGAGCCTGCTAATACCTGTGGTCTTTTGAAGGTGTACAGAAGGAATTAAATTTTTCCAGCCTAGGTTGATGGAAATCACTACATAGCTTTTTTTTTCTTTCCTTCTTTGTTTTCTTTTTCTTTCTTTTGTTGTTGTTGTTGTTTTCTGTAGCTTGGAGGGGTCTTTTACTTCCTGTGATCACCTGGGAATTGCTATGAACAAGTCCCCTGCTGCCACAAAGGACCATTGGCAAGGCCCATGAGGCTCCCCTGCCCTCTTCCTGCGTGCAGTAGCGTTTTGACTTTTACCAGTCTCCTGTAGACTTGGGAAGTGAAGAATGGAT
This sequence comes from Chauna torquata, assembly GCA_013399475.1. Classification (NCBI taxonomy): domain Eukaryota; kingdom Metazoa; phylum Chordata; class Aves; order Anseriformes; family Anhimidae; genus Chauna; species Chauna torquata. The sequence goes on from VXAL01007883.1 coordinate 339,382, forward strand.
GTCTCCACATTGCCTTGCTGGTCTCTTAACTGGTCTCAGCCAGCTGAAGGGTCCAAGCTCATATCCTGGGTGAATGCTAATTTATTCAGGAGGGCTTGCTCCTTTGGCAGCTGTTATGCATTTCACTACGTCAGAGACTCAGCTGTCAGCAGAGAGGGCAACATGCATCCTCAGGGCCCGCTTTAATGTCAGCTGTAGCAGAAAGTGTCTGCCACTTGGCAGTAGCAGCTTGAAATGCTGTGGGTCTATTGGTGATGCACCTCAGCACATGGCTGTGCGAGTGGGGATCTCCCTTGTAGGCCTCTTGAATCTCACACCACTTATTAGAAGGGCTGATTTCTCAGATCTCTGCTCTGGGAGACTATTCACTAGGAAGCTAGACAGTGAATTTACAGTCCACTAGGTGCAGCACACTTGTACCCTGCAGGGATAATGAAATTTAAGCCTTTCTTTTAAAAGCAGCTTAATGCACTTCTTGCAAGTTCCTTGCTCAGTGATTGCCAGTAAGCCTGCATGGAGAGCAGCTCCGCAGAAAGGGATCTGGGGGCTCTGGTCGACGGCAAGCTGAACACGAGCCAGCAGCGTGCCCTGGTAGCCAGGAGGGCCAGCCGTGCCCGGGGTGCATCAGGCATGGCACTGCTGGCCGGGCGAGGGAGGGGATTATCCCGCTCTGCTCTGCGCTGGTGCGGCCTCACCTCGAGCACTGTGGGCAGGTTTGGGCACCACCGTATAAGAAGGACATGAAAGTATTAGAGAGTGTCCAAAGGAGGGCTACAGAGATGGTGAAGGGTCTAGAGGGCAAGACGTATGAGGAGTGGCTGAGGTCACTTGGTTTGTTCAGCCCAGAGAAGAGGAGATGAGGGGAGGCCTCATGGCGGCCTGCAGCTTCCTCACGAGGGGAGCGGAGGGGCAGGCGCTGATCTCTTCTCTCTGGTGACAGCGACAGGACCCGAGGGAACGGCATGGAGCTGTGACAGGGGAGGTTCAGGCTGGGTGTTAGGAAAAGGTTCTTCACTGAGAGGGTGGTCGGGCACTGGAACAGGCTCCCCAGGGAAGTGGTCACTGCACCGAGGCTGCTGGAGTTCAAGAAGCATTTGGACAGCTCTCGGACACATGGTTTAATTTTTAGGTAGTCAGGTGTGGAGCCAGGATTTGGACTTGATCCTTGTGGGTCCCTTCCAACCTGGGATAGTCTATGATTCTAGGGGCTGTTTGTTCCTGCCTGAGGTAATATTCATTCATGGTTATATTCTTCCTCTTGTCTAGGATATTGAAGGGTTTCACAGTGTCATACTGGTTTCTTTAGGATGCCAGCTTATTACTGTCGTTTTCAAGACGACCAGGCTTGCTTTTCCAAGGCAGGCATTAGCCAGCAGCCAAGCCTTGCCAACCAGAAGGACATAGATATGTTTTGTAGAACAACATTTAAGGATAAGCGTATGTACACAGTGACACCCAGAAACGTCTTCCATCTTCCACGACAGCAGGGTCAGCTCACATTAATCAGTAGGCCTGGTACAGGTTCACTATGTGGGGTAGTTTTGCTATGCACCACTTTGCAGCTCTGATAGTAGAAGTGTCCAATCTTCAGCTGTTGCACCAGCAAAAGGACTGTAAGAGTTTTGCTGCTAAGGGATGGATTCAGAATGAGTTTTTCATATGAATGCTGTGCATCTACCTGACAGCGATCTGTACAGAGCAGTGGCAGTCACAAGTCCTCACCAACTGTGGCTAGCAGCAGGTTGTAATACTCCAGCAGCTTGTCCGCCTGGCTCTGGAGCAGGGAACTGGTGCTGCCGACTGAAATGGCTGGGCTTATCAGGCACCTCCCTTTGGGGCCACAAGCAAGGCCTCAGCCAAGCATTTGCTGCCATTTCCACTCTGGGGCAATGAATGAGGGTTACTGTTGGCCATATCCAGCATTAACTTGTGAAACCTCGCAAGTTTGTCTGCGTGCAGATTTCCCCCAGGCAGACTGTGAACCTTCAGGCCATTTCCACTTCCCACCCAAGCTTGTCACAAGGTTTACAAAGCCTCACTTCCCCCAGGAGGTTAATCTGGAGTTAACACAGGTACCAGAGGCGTAACCCAGCTGAATGCACCAGGAACACCAATCAAATTTAGGTGACTGTTTGAGAAATCAATCTGCGCTTCCAGGAGTCAGCAGGCTTGAAGCACTGAAAATCCCTGAACACTTCCTGGTCAGCTGGGAATTTCATGTGTCATATAAATCCAGCACTGCACACAGCCAGAGGTGCCCAGGTTAGGCTCATTAGACACCTCATTCCTGCTCGTAAAGCTTCAGCACTGCTTCGCTGCAGTCCCCTCAGGCTTGGTGTGCCAAGGTGCTCAGACCATGCCCAAGACAGGGCACAAGCACAGCACTAACACCACGTCAGCATGGCTGCGGCACCCTTTGTCAGCCCTGCTGGGGCCTCTCGCTGGGAGGCAGCAGCCCAAAGGCTAGAGCCTGTGCCCGGTAAATAGGATAGTCCAGGTCTTGTCTAATCTGGATGGTGAGCATTTGGACCCACAGGTCTCACTGCACAGAGGAAGGCAGTGAGCTGACAGAGGAAGCAGGGGAATTAAGGAGAAAGCATCCCCTTTTGAAGCTAGCTGTCCTGCAAGGAAGACAGGATTCATAAAGGCTAGATGGCATACAGAGTAAGGACCTCACCAGCACTCTGTGAGAGAAGCTTGGAGAGGGCAGGGTCACTGACTTGTGGAATAGATACACTTTTTTTTTTTTTGTAAAAGTCAGTGACTGACTATGATAAAACTAAAACTCAGAGTCACTGATACCACAGTAAAATTTCTGCAAAAGATTCAGAAAACCTGAATTGTACAAAATGAGTAAAACTGGCAATTTTGGGACCACCCAATAGTACTCTGCCATTGGTTAAAACAGTGCTTATGACAGAACCAAGCTGAACCTGAATGCTGCAGCTCTGGCCATAGCTCTACACCATGGAATTATCTTGCCTGTATTCTAGCAAGCTATTATTACCACCCCCACTCTGTGTAGGCTGCAGCTGCTGCTGTGCCTGAGCGTCTCAGTCCTAGTGGGCTGGTCTCTGGAGGATGCTTTCTTCTAGGAATCAGGACACAAAAGCTGTTGGTGCATATTGTTCGCCATCTCCCAGTGAAATGGAAATTCGATGACAGAGAGCAGGATGGTGGCAGCATTTGTCACTGATCCATGCCACTCTTTGCACAGAAAGGACTCTGAAGCTTCACATCATGAAAAGAGCATTGGTAAATGCATAGTGGGGAGTAGAATTAAAAGGAGGCAAAATCCACACCTGCTTTGAACTGCTTAAAAAAAGGCTGATGTGCACTTCCTCCAAGGTGGTGGAACGTCCAGCTTTTCTGTAGCATGTGCCAGCCCTCAGGAGCACTTATTAGCTGTCTCGCTTATTTAGTGGAAACAGACTTGAGCTGACACTGAATACTTCTGAAAAACTTATTATTTTCTCACCTTTAGCTAGCGCCTTTTAGGCATTTAGCTGCTGGGTGGATAAGTATATTCTGTGCCCCATTTCCCTGTTTATTTCGTTATGTGCATTGTCTAGATAGAGCGGGCTGTTCGGGCAAAAAAAACCCCTTTGGTGTGTTCATATAGCCAGACCATGAGGAGGTCCTGTTGCTGGTAGATCCTGCAGATGTTACAACAGTGCAGGCTCATTGTGCACCAGAATTATCACCTGGAGAACACCTCTGGTGTTGGCAAGGCTTCTTTCTGTATTGGCACAGGTTCCCTTTCTTTCAAGCAAGAATAAGATCCACGGGTGACCTTGCTCTCTAAACATAGCTAAGACTGCATCCCAAATATTGCTGTTTATTACACCCAGTAGAAATCCTATTAGAAATGTCTGTGAAGGCTGAATGCTGACATAGCTATCTTACAAGTATGGTTAGACTGCCAGTACAGACAGTCCATCATGTGCCAGAGCCCTGTGTTACTATTGGCCTAATTTGGAACTACAAGTAAGAGAATGATTAAAAAACTGCAACCCATGATATGCAGCTAAATGTTTGGTGGTGATAATGGCCAAGAATCACAAATTAAGTCCATTTGGGGGCCAGGAAAGGAAATAGTTGTGCAATAGCATCACTTCCTATTCAAACTCTCTACAGACTGGGAATCAAGGTCCGAGATAAGAATCATGGGGTGAGACTGATACACACTGAGGTATATTGGCCATGAGTTGTTTTGAGTCTCTTCATTGTGACCTATATGATCTCTGTCCCCTTACCTCTAGCACTTGTAATAAAGTTGGTGGCTATGTATCTAGACTCCAGTTAGACACCAACTTAGGAATTCTCATGATGCATTTGTAAGTTACAGTGAGCAAAGTTCACGTTATTTTCTGAACAAGAACATCCACATAATCATGTAGTATATTTTTATTTTATGGATTATCAGCATCACAGTTGCAGTGAATGCATTTTAACTTTCCATTATCTCCATTATCACCCAGTCTCTATTTTTCAAACAATAATGTATCAGGAGACATCAGTAGCATAATACCTCAGGATACTATTCACAGCAAAGGCATCTCAGCTGGGAACAAAATCCTACCATGCTCTTTCCTATTGTATTTCTTAGGGCAAGTGTGGTACTCTGGAGCCAGGACAGGAAAACTACCTTGCAAGTACATGTGGGTGAGACACATCTGGGAACTGCCAAGACCAACTAACGTGCTCAACCACCCTACTTCAGCCTTTGTTTTAATGAAAATGGCAAGGGAAACAATAATGAAGATTCACAATATGCATAATCCAACCTACCTAATTGCAGGCTATTTCTGAAAGGGGCTCACACCTCCTCACCACTTCCACTGCTTCTTCTGCATTTAAAAAAATAAAAAAAATAAAGGCCATGAGCACAGTAAGCTGGTCAGACTCATCCAGTAGCCTCACACTCACCAGAAGTAACACAACAGGAGCAAAGCCAATGTGGGGACAAGATCTCCTTTTCAACAGCAGCTGCCATTATTTTGGGTCAGGCATAAGATGAAGTTGCACTATAACCTAGCATGCAAGACATGTCTTGGTTAACCCTTTGTGTTACTGAAGTTCATCCTTGCAGTAGATAATCCTTCAGGTGAAGTCTTTAACCTAAAATGGCTAATTAAGAACATGTTACAGTTATCTGACAGCAAAAGATGAAAAATATACAAGGGTTTGTTTGCATCTGCTGGTGGGCCCCCTCTGGGGCTTTTGATAAGCGAGAGGCAGCTAGTGCCTACTCCCTTTTTTATTTTTAATCCTTCAGATGCCTCTGCTGGCTGACTCAGCGCACATCATGAAGCGATTGTTCACCAGCAGGTGTGTTGTGATTTGCTGCTTCACATGGTGTCTGCCACAGGCAGCTGAACTGTGCAACTTCGCGCCAGGTAGGCAGAGGCACTGGGGCAGGAACACCTGTGTCTGTACGCAAGCCCTGTTGTAATGTTGCTCTAGAAACATGACTTCCTGCGGGCTGGCCACAAGCGTGGCTATGTAACACAGAAGCAGGGATCATCAAGCAAGCAGGACTTCTTCCTGAAGCACCTGTGTGGAAAGAAGTGATTTTAGCTTAAGAGCTTGTGGGTCCTGTGCCAGCCAGTAAACACAGTTGCTGGCTGCTTCGGTTACAGGACCTGCCCTGCAGGTGCAGTTGTAGCCAAGGTTCTTATTTTCCAGTATCCAGGAGTTTAACTGTTACCCTAAACACTTGCTTGCAAAATTAAAGAGAAACAAGAAAAGAAAAAAAAAAAAAACCTGTCTGGAAGGGACCCTCAAGAAAAAAATTGTTCAGTCAGAAGCTTGCTGTTTTACTACAGGTAAAGGCTATTTTCTGCAAGACAGTTAAAAGGGAAGCAAACATGGTAGTCATGTTTTATGGCCTCCATTGCCCCCTCCAGTCCTACAATAGTAGTCGGTGCTGGTTGGAAAACAATGATCCTGGGAAAGCCTGCACTTGTAAGAATGTCTCAGGCTCATTATTTGATATGCATCTGATACACACTGAAAGTGAAAGTTGGGGTCAGAATTTCCTTTTTTTTGGTATCTCCAACTTTTCATCAGAAAAGTAAATCCTTTTTATAGAGGAGACAGCTTTACAAGAGCTGAAGTGAGCTCTCAGAGGAACTATGAGTCTTCTCAAAACTTTCTGCTGTGTTAAATGCATCTGTAACCCTGCTTTCTGTAATGAGAGCACATGCATGCCTGTGTGGAGAAACAACTGCATTTTAAAACACTGTTAACAAGTCCACTTCTCCCTTTGGTGGTGAGAGCAAGGGCACACACGCTGATCAGATGTTTGTTCCTTGGCTGTACCATGCTCCGCTCTGCTCTGCCCAGCCTGTTCCTGCTGCGCTGACCTGCCCTGGGCTGCAATGGGCAGGAGCCCAGGCTTAACCCTCATCTAAGAGGAGGGGGACTTAGCTACAGAAAGGAACTGAAATGCATGGACTTCATACATTTTTGAAGCCACATCACTGTGGTAATAACCAATAAATATTATCATTACCTATTGCCTACTGGTTATTTTTTCAAGCCAGATACAGCAAGCACCTTTGGAGTGGTAATTTCATACTAAGAGTGTCACTTTCTTGGGGAGACGATTGTAGAGGCAGAGAGGGAGCCAACAGAGCAGTGAGCTAGTCACACTAGGCCAGTGAGGACTCGGGGAGCAGGCTGTAGAGATTCATACTTGGATGAAGCAGGCAAGGGTAATCTCTCCTGAAAGATTCCTGCCACATTTAAGGACACAATGGAAAATAATTCAGCACTACACATTTCATCAACCCTTTAATGTCCAAAATAGGTTTTTATACCCAGTTCCTTCAAACCAGTTTTTAAAGTGAATGCAGATTTATAAAGCCAAAAGCCTTCTCTCTCCTACCTTCAGGACCTTTGCTTTGCATTTCTGCTGTGCCCTATGGACTGCATGCAAAAGATCATGTCAGCTGCTGGACTTTGGAAACATTCCGGCATAAGTAACAGTATAGTGGTGTCTAGTGCTTGTCTGTTCCATGACTGGGTATGTGATAGGAGCTTGACAGAAGTGGTTATAATTTTTCAAAGGATTTAGAAATTAAAAGGTACAGTTTTATCTCTTTGAAATAGTAATTAGGGAGCTTAAGCACTTTGGCTACAAAGGTGCTTTAAACAGGGAACTAGAAAGGCCAGGTGACCAAGCTGGTGACAAACCAGCATATCAGAAGCACGCACCCCTGAAATGTGGAAAAACTAAGTCTGACCAACACCCCCACTCTTCCTCCCAAAAGTTTGGGTTTGCATTTCTTTCTGATTCACTTTAGGTTTAACTTCACTGTCACATCTCTTCAAGCCCACTTGCTGGCTTTGCAAGTCTAAGGGATTCCCATCAAGATTCATATAATCAGCATTGACAACGATGCATGCCAAAAAATGAATATTTGTTATCTTCCCTGTTGTCCACAAGTAGGATTCTTATCAGATAGACAGGTTTTTGTGATAACAGATATATTTGGAAGTGTAACACATTCCAGCATAGCCTGCCAGTGGGATCAGAGAATGTAGTTTGGAGATGATGGGGTTAAACAGATGAAATGGTGGAGAAGTACACTTGCTGAAAGCATATTTTAGCATACATGGTTTTTAACTTGATGCTAGAGGGATAGGATGATTGCCAGATTGATGGCTAAGAAAAATGACATTTTAATTGACAACTGAACAAACAAAGAATTAGAGAGAGAAATCTGGAACTCCAGTATACCCAGGCTTACACTGTCATTCCAGAGTAGAACCGTCTACTCAGGAAAAAAACAGACTTTCAAGGAAAATTATAGCATTTTTAAAAATAGCCTTTGATGTTTAAAATGCATGTAAATAATGACAAATTTTTCAAAGACACAGTTGGATTAGTTCTGCTTGGTTTGGTTCTCTTATTCCTGTGGTTTTCCATCAATCATGAAATTAAATAATTCCTGGAGTAAAAATGATTATGTGCACCAAACTTAGAGATGAACTTTAACCAATTACTTGAATAATTTTTATTTTAAGCACTGCAGATTCAAACATTTTATCATGTGCAACGGAGATTGTTATAACACTCTGGCACGTGCTTAGTACACCAAATGTTAACCAGTTTGAGTAGCACGAGCACACTGGAGAATAAGAAAAGTCTCCTCTGAAAAGGTGCTATTCTGGTTTTCTGGACGAATGTATTTGATTCCTGTTGAAAGACTGGACATCTCAAGCTTGTGCAACTTGTCATTATAATTATATACAGTTGGAGTGCTTGACAATGCAATTTATTAATAATTTTAAGCTGACGCATGTAAAGGCTGCTTTCTGGAGGGGAATCTGTGTCTTCTGTTAGTGCTACTACTTATGCAGTAGGTCAGATCAAAGAACCACCTGAAGCCTTTACTAGGCTTCTGTGAGAAGCCTAGTAAAACCCTGAGGGACAAAGGAGAAAGGGGCTGGCTTAGTTTTCAACTGGATCAGTCCCTGATTTATCTTAGAATTCCCCAGAACAGCTATTATTTCTGAGACAGGCTGGGGGAGCAAGAGCACACATAGCTCTGTGTACCCATAGAGATTTGGCCATCCACAACGTCCGGGAGCAAACCCTGTCGCAGAGGACACTGATCTGTTGGCATGAAGGGGAGTACTTCCCTAGGACTGGTTGTTCACACCGGCATCACATGCTTCACTTGTGGGACTGAGATATCAGAGCAGTCTGAGAGCAGACTGTGAAAGACAGATCTTTCTGTGTATCAACTAAAATGAATATTAGCTATAAAAACTCTTGGCCTTCTCACTCAAATTAGAAGAAAAAAAAAGGAAAGAAATCACACAGCTATAACACTTAGTAACTTTTTTTTTTTTTTCCCCAGTTGAAAACTATGTTTAAACACGTGTTGCTGTTTAATTCATATGCTGCAAGGACTTCCACTACTGCCTGAAAACTCCTAAATGTAAGGTCTTACAGTGATAATCCATTTTTAAAAATAGATAGCTGAGTTTTGACAAGGCTGATCCCAAGAGGTAGAAGGGTTAGGGATTTACAGTGAAGCTGATACCAGTATAAGAAAAATAAAACAAGATATTCAGGTTCACCTGATACACGCAACAGCAACAACAACTCCATGAATAGAACACGTGACACAATTAGACTACTAACCTTTCCACTTCGGGAGTTTATCAAAAGAGGCCAGAACTGTAAATTAAATGAGAAGAATCAAAGATAAATTCTGCTATTACAGAATTCTCCTATACTCGACTTCTGTTTGAAGCTCTCTTGAGAAAGACCACCAGTCTCAGATCTATGTGCAAAGTGCCTTGTTAGAAAAGCTTTGATATTATAATAAAAAGTGAATAAACGTTGTAAACGAGCATATCTGTGAAAGGTATTACAAATCTAAGTAACAGAGCTTAGAGCAGAATGGCTCAAGAGTTACTGAATTAAACAAATAAAGGTTTCACATTATCGTTGGTAAACCAGGTACCACATAGTGGGTACTAAAAGACATCAGGGCCAGAGCATGTATTATGAGCTAGGACTAGAAAAGAGAGAACAGCTAGCAAATAGAAAAGAGAATAAAAATGCCGAGGACAGAAAGAAGAAAGCATGCAAAACAAGCACTTTAAAAGGGGAAGGGAAACTGATATTTCTGCAGTGAGCAAGATGACACAGTTGCTACTGGTTTTTAAATAGATTTGAAAATACTGCCTATAACAGTGTTTTGGTCTATTTTACAGAGAACATACGGTTTCAGCATTAAGAAGATATAATTTGAAAGTAGCCTTAGCCTAAAAGGCACAAGAAATGCCGAAGAAAAAGGGATAAAAATGAAGAGCTCCCGCCAGTTTAAGCATTCTGTCATTGAAAGATTCTCACTGGAGTGCACAGAGCCTGTGTCACAGTGAGGATCCTCTATGCTTTTGAGGTGAGTAAGCTTTCCGGTGAGCTATGAAGAAAAACATGTGCCATTATTTTTCTGAATCATCTGCTATCTTGCACTAAGCACTTTAAAACTGCGTCTTGTGACAAGTCAGGCAAATACCAATGAGCACTCAGTCTAACGGGGAGTCTAGAACTCTTCCCAGCTTCCATATGAGCCCAATATTTAAGTGAACAGACACTGGACTGCCCTAGCTCTCACACCCTGAATATTCACTGCAACAAATGACCCTCACCCATGCATCCCAGGAAAACGCTGGCAAGTATTTGTCTACTAAATGTTTGGCCCTGTTACACTGCTATGGCAGTAATATGTTACCAGGCAACTTTTCCTTCAAGGGAAGTAAAGTGTGGGAGATGTTGAGAATAGTGCATAAATATTTAACACGCTCTTCCCAAGCACTAACAAGGTATATGTAAAAGTCCATGTATTATGTAGAGGCAGAATAATCTGGCTTCAACAAGAGCTGGAATGGAAGGAGTGAAAAAGGAGTAGTAGTAAAGATTTAAGGAAACCTGAAATCTCAAATAACTATACTACTGGCAAAGAGCATAGCAGCTTCTGTTCTCTGTAGAGTCCTCACGGCATTTAACTTCAGTGTTGCTCATCATCAAGGCAAGCCAGGCACAGGCCCCACATCATTAAAATGTGTTCACAAGACATCTATTCCCCCTGGGTTCTTAACCAGGACACAGAAAAGGTTCAATTTAAAAATCATTTTATTATTAACATAATCTTCCCATTTAGCCAAGTGTGGGTCATGTATAAGGAATGTTGGTAAATACACCATTTGAGGCTTCTTTTTACATATTTCCATTGATAAATAAACTCTGAATTCACATAAAAAAGTTAAACTTAAATAACTAATATATTTTCTGTAACAGGCATACATTGGTAAAATATAAATATTCTTGTACTCAGCCTTTGCTCTAAATAGAGATAACAGTTAGCCACACATCACAGTTATTAACAACTAAAAACAAGAACTCAACTGATTTTCTGGCCTGGACTAAAATAGAGATGGAAACAGAAAATTCACATTTTGACTTTGGGCCAAAAGAGGTTGAGAGGCAGGAAGAGGACAGTTTTCATAACAGCCTTGTTAAAAATAGTCTGCTCTGCCACTGAATTTTAACTTGAATATATTATTCTACACTTGGTAGTTGATTCCATTATAATTTTATGTAACACTCAAGTATCACTAACAAAATATGGCACATCATCCATGAACAATATAATGAAGTTTCAAAACTACCAGGGCAAAAACATAGGCGATATGAGTGATTTGGTTCTGGTTAGCCATTTCGTCCTCTCAGTCTAAGAAGATAATGCATCATGTCACTGTTTTGGCCACTTTCCTGCAAAAGATTGGAGTTACCTGCAGCTCTAAGGTTTTTCAAACGAACCAGTTACCAGGCAGCCTGAAACACTGGGTTTCCTAACCCAGAAGTGAGACCAAGATGAGTTGGTCAAGATATCCTCTCAAAGAACTCTGGGAATGATGGTGAAAGGGACAACAGGACTGCTAGCTTCAAGCTCCAGTGCCGTCAGGAAGCATTCAGTCGCGGCATCATCATTGCCTTGAGCCTGCAGCACCTCTCCCAGGCCGTTCCAGACCTCATGGGCTGTGGAGTTCACTTGCACGGCATCTCTGAGAATCTTCTCGGCCAAGCTGTAGCGCCCGAGCTGGTGAAGTATCAGAGCCTGCAATAAAACAGTGGAAAAAATGGTTGAGACTGGCCACAGCGGGACTCTCCTGAAGTGCAAATGATATGTTGCAGCAGTGACATAAGTGTAGGTAGCTGATGGGTTCAGAGTGCCGTAGACAATATAATATGCTTTTTCTTTCTTTCTCTCTCTTTTTTTTTTAAAGAAAATAAATGACCTGGAACAGGGTTGAAGCAGGCTATTCAACACCAACAAGAAGTCAAGAGGCTTTGGACCAGAAACAAAAACATTGAAATGCAAAAACCAAGTTGAACAACAAAAACTCCACCCAATCAACAAAAATCAGTAAGTACCTGAGCTTTTGTGGCAAGCTGCATTGTCTAAGTTCTTCTAAGGTGTGTGCTCTGAAGTGCTCATATCCTGTGGCCATATCTCAGCACCCACCTCAAGTCTTGCAACACCTGAGATCGTAACTTGGCACCACTAGCGCTCAGCTATGGCAGTAACAGAACTGAGATCAGCTCCTTGGCAACAGCCATGGCATTTGATTCAGCCTGTGCAATGGGAAGTCGGCTGGGACTAATACTGCACCAGTATTGTATAGAGGTCCAGGAGGCAGAAATTCCCTCAGGAACTTTCTAGATACAGATTCTGTGTCTTCCTCTAAGGGCTTGGATCCAACTCAACACCATGTAATCCAAGAGGATGTCCAAACCCACTAGGATGTGGCCTGAATGAAGCAGTGGAAGTCTCCATCCATCATATTCATTTATGTTACTGTGCAGGAAAAGTTTTGGAGTGACCCAGTAAGAAAGCATCACTCTGGGATTATAATAATCCTAACACTCGTATGTGTTTTTACTTTGTGATACTGTATTGCAAAATGCACATGGACCAGAAATCTTTCTTACCCAGAGAGCTGGCCTGATTATGAGCTTACAGATTCCTTGCAACTTCCCCTCTCCCAGCCCCTACTCCTTGGACCAGGATTTCTTTTATTTCTCTCTGTACATCTGTCCCTCAAATTCTTACCAACCCAAGCACCAATGATTAGAAAGTACTGGAATTCTGTGCAAACCCTGAATTATCCCCCATGAGTTTCTGGAATTCTGCTCATCAGGCTGACTTTCAGCATGCGCAGACTGCTAGCTGCACCGTACAGAGCAACAAAACAGACCATGCTCCAAAGAACAATGACATAAAGAAACAAAGCTTTGGCAAGTAAATAAATAAATGCAACACAGGCTAATTTGCCTAGCAGATATTCTGACATAAAGGTAGTAGAGGGCTTTTCTGGTTACGGATTTTTTTGAGCTGTCGAGTGAGTCAGCATTTCCAGAGTGGGTGAACAGTACTTCCAATCAAAAAAACCAGATAACTTTCAGGGATGGTATTCTTTCCCTGCAGCAAAGCGATTACCAGTGACTGGTAGATATCAGATGTGAAACTACAAAAAATGAAGCAAGGAGGTGGAATATATATATATATGTATATATAAGGCGGTTTGCATGCAGTCAGTTTAGTATAACCAACTAACTTTAGAAACATTAAGAAGTGTTACTGATTTTCAAGATCTGAATCTCTAATTCATTTTAAAAAATATTTCTTTTTTTTTTGGCGAGGATTTGTGTATTTCATACAAATTAAACATGTGAATTGTTTGAGTATTGTTAATTTTTTTTTCCAAGTATGCCAGACTATTTTCGCCACCTGCTGAACTTAAAGGCTGTTCTTTTAAAAGACCAAAGGAAACTACCAAATCTTGCAGATATAAGGCTGTTGATGGGAACAGAAACAAGTTATGTTAAATCTGCCCAATTCCATATGGAAAAAAGTGTAGTTGAGATTACCCAGGTGACAGAACTAGAGCAAATACTAGTTGTCTGACTGCTGTTACACTTTACTAAGAATATAAGCTATTTAGCACTTGTGAAGGAACTGCTCTTGCACATGCAATCAGGTTGCATCCTGTTCCCTCACACTTTTTAGACACAGCTTTTTAGAGGGAGTCTCCTGAAACACAGTTGTTCACTGGCATCACAGGCTGGGATGATATGAAGACTCCTGCCTTGGGTAGCAGCACCTGGGTGACGAGCTTTGCTTCCAAAAAACTGATGGAGAGAAAATTAGACTCGTTTCATGTACAGCATCAAAAGGACAGTGACATTCGGTCACTACAGCTGTGGGCTGAGCTTAAACGAGTGATCTAGAGAAAGGAGGCATAATATCCTCTGACTCATTAACTCCCTCAGAATGATGGGCAGATACCATATATTGCCAGTGTCCGGTTTGCAGATCTCCTTCGCAAATGACTTCATTAAAATTCTGAGGCACAGAGTATTTTAAGTTGTCTGCGGCCCTTGCCTGACTTTGCTCTATTAAGCACTACACTATAGACCACAGGGAGAAGCAGCAGGCACGCCTATCACGCAGCAACATCCTTCAGTGACCTCGCACCATCACCCATCCAAGAAAACTGACCTCCAGCTTACCAGCTGCCAGCATATGCTTGCCCTCTGTACTCTGCTCTTCAGCAAAAAAACCAGAAAAATCCCTCTAAGACTTCCGAGAAATCAATACAAATTATCATAGTCCTTAACTTGTTATTTTAATTTGTTTCCTAACTGGAAACAAAGACCCAAAGCTACCAGTTCTGGCCTTTACCTATTCAGCTGTAAATGTACATTCACCTGATGACATTTACCTGCAGAACAATGTTAAGTCTCTTGCTTTATGACTGGAGATGGGCTTGAGCAACACATCAGCTCTGCAGAAACTCAGAGGGGTACCTAAGTGACATATGGCTCACACTTTCAGACTTGGCATGTTAGTTTAAAACCTAAACAGAGTGCTTCTCTTTGTATTCTCTTTATAAAGAGGCACACATGCTTTTTAATAAATAGATGGATTCTGGAACCTGAATCAATTAGAAAGACTGCTATATAATCACTCTAGTAAATCATTAGAAATATTAGTAGGAAAGACACCCATTCTGCAAGATATAATGAAAATAGTAAATTCCTCAAGAATTACACAAATATACCCCAACCTATTTGTTCTCTGTACATTTTAAAATGCCACAGTACTTGACAGAGGTGTTTAATACAACTGTTGGCATCCTGCTAAGACAAAGCAGTCTATTGCATCTCTTTCACCAGCTCTTTCACATGAAAGCGATAAATTTATGACATTTGCTTTTAGCACACTGTTATAAAAGCCTGTAATGTGTGTGGGCTTCTTCGTTTTGCAGGTCAGTACAAATTTTGTTACTTTTCCCCATGTTTGGTTTGCTGAGGTTTTGTTTCTAGCAGCTCTTCGTGGTTGTTTTTTGGCAAATCACCGATCTCCTCTGCGTGTGTTAAGGCTTCCAGCTTCTGTCTGTTCAGGATGTCTTCATGTTATAAACTCTCTAACCAAATCTTATTTCTCTTTTGGCCAGTTCTACATGTAGAGGTTGATTTTGCAACTCAGAAAACTCAAAGAGAAAACTCTAATCAGATATTGCACAGACAAAGTAAAGGGAATCTTTGAAGATTTTTTGTGTGCCATCATTGCAAGAAGTGAAAGTAGCGTTTCACGGCTGTTTCTGTAATTCGTTGATATTTACATGAACAATCAACTATACTCATAAATTTGTGGATTTCAGATTCTGTCTGCATTAGGAAAGGCCAAGAGCCTTTTACAGTGCCCAGGCTGTTGTCAGGATTCAGAGCCAGGAGTAACAGGGGCAGTCTGATTTCAAGAGCATACAGGGGCTGACTTCTAAAAAAGAATTTTATTGTGTGCTGCCCATGATAGGGAGGTACTTTAGTCACTAGAAGACAAGGTTCTGCACAATATTCACATCAAAACAGAACAAAACCCTCCAGGAATTAATAAAAGTGGTTCCAATTTTCTTCTCTGCCACAGGTTATTTTCAAGATCTTGCAGATTCTTTCCTCATTCAGTCTGGAGTCACAAAGTCTCCTATTTATTCAATGATTTCAAATGTGCTCCCTCTGTCAGCATCCTTATACTTCACTGAACATTGCCCCACATAAAAAACTGCTATTCTTTGCTCATTTCTCAAAAACATCCGTCCAAGAATTGTTTTCATAATGCTCAGCCAAATAGGGCCCAACCCCTGAGTGAGGGCCCTTAAGCGCTGTTGTCAAAACATAAGTCATCTGTTATTATTCAGTATCTCCTAGGTACCTGCAGGAATACAGTCAATAAAAACAGCTATTGAGTCTGAATGCACAGAAATATCTTCACATTCCACCCAAAACACTTGGTTGAGTAATCTTCATTTATACTTATCTTGCATATATTATGGAACAGGGATTATATCTTCTGTGTTTTGGATACTGCCTTGGGACTAATCTTGTTTAATGTTTTAACTAATGACATCACAAGAATTACAAGAGTGATGATACAATTAGATAACAAAGTTAAGAGGGCACAATACAGAAACAATAGGCTGGTCATGAGAACCGGGGTAACAGAAATACAGCTGAAGTCACTAACAGCAAGTGGAATTAACCCAAGAGTAACAAAGCAGGTCTGCAGCACAGCGGAAGCCTGTCAACTGCAAGTAGTTGGGAGAAGGACTTGGATGTATCAGGTAAGCACAGGATGGCGGTGTGAAATGGTGCCAGTGTGAAAGAGGAAAACAAGTGACATCAGGAGAGGTTTCCAGTAGACAGAAGACTGCACACAGTGACAGTAAGACCTCCTCTGGCACTTTGTATAGTCCCTGTTCAACAAAGGTCATTCAAACAGCAACAGGCACAGAAAACGTCTACCAGGATGATCAATAAAGATCTTAATTTACAAGAGAAGACTAACAGACTCGGTTTGTTTAACCTAGCAAATCAAGAACTGAGAAGAGATGAAGTTACTTGCTATAAAAACAGTAGAGGGAACAGAATAGAGAAAAACTATTTTAGTTAGAGAATAATGTTGGCACAAGAATAAATGTATATAAATTGGCTGTAAGTTTACCAAAAAAAAAGGCGAAAGCATTCCCAGCAATTGGAGCAGGGAGTTTTTGGAACAGCCTTCTGCTCGCAGTAGCAGGGTGCAAAACAACCAGTGTTTAAGACTGAGTCCTACAGCAAGGGCTTGCATGCTCTGATGGTCATGAGGATGACCCAGGGAGCCTCCACGACTCCTGTTCCAGTATCAGATTCTCCATCAACTGCATACCCACGTTCCTTTTAATCGTTAGCAGAAAGTGAGTGATAATATTGCCATGCTTGTATAAGGTTATTACTTGATGCTTCTGTTGTAGGAAGAACTTTCTCTTAATTCCTTGGGTTACACGGAAGAAGCAGGTGCAGAGAAATGCCCAGCTAACGAATACAAAGATTAAAAAGCAAAATTATGGTAAATATTCACCTTATTTCTGAAAGAAAACTAAGATTACAAAACAAATGGATTCTAATCATCACATCCATGAGGCTTGCCTTTTTTTTTTTTTTTTTTTTTATCATTCATAGTCTTTTGGGCACAGAAAGTTGCACCCTGGAATTTTCAAATACATGTAGGACAAGATGTTTAATTATCATTCACTTCAACAGGACCTAAATCCTTAGTCCATCTAGTTAACTTTCAGGATGCCAGTACATATCCATTTGGATCCTAGATAAACTAGATACCTTTAAAATTTGGGCTGATAGCACAATAAAACCAACAACTGAATTAAATACATGCTTTAACAAGCCAGAATTATATTTTGACATGCCCAAACTGTACTTTTATATAGTTCTTTTTCCCCTTGCATTTGCAATGTAGTGAAGTTATTTTTCATTAACTAAATGTATTTTTAAAAAGAAACACATTCAAATGAATTCTAATTTCCAAATGCAGCTTGACAGAGACTCCAAGTAAAACCTCCAGTTAGCAAATGCACCATTATTTATTAATAAAATATCACTCAGAATCTGAACGACATGATAAAATAAGCAATCGTATAAACCAATAATAAGCTTAAATAAACATGCAGCATAGTCTTCACTGCAAGGGAACCTTCTTTCCTGCAAACAGGTTTTCTCTCTTTGCAAATTGATCTGTCATAATGATTAACCAAACAGTCAGTGGAAAACATGCATGTAGAAAAATAAACACAGAGCAGAAATGGAAAAAACACTTAATTAACTAATTTCTGATTTTGAAACATGATTGGAACTAACCATTTAGATGAGTCTAGGAAGGTCACTTCTTTTTTATTTGCTTTTAGGCAAATGAAAATCTGTAATATTCAATTTTTTTTCCATGGAACTAACTTTTTTAAAGTAAAAGCTATAATTATCACCTGTCATATGCCTCAGCAAACCAGAGCTTTATCATAAAGTGTCAAACATACAATTTGAAATAATGACAAAAAAAAAAAAGTAAAAAAAGTAGAAGTAAAAAAAAGTAACACTATAAAAATCACTGTGATTTCTTCTATGTGACTAAAAATTCTTTTCAAGAGAGCTGGAGGTTTTCTTAAGGCTTAACCTTCTTACTACTTCTCCACTACCCCTGGAAAATAAACAGTTCTCAATCTCAACATAAGCACCACTTGAGATTTCTTCCTTTGAGATCTCATTTGAGGTCGAGAAGAACAATTTCATTTTCTTTGAGACAAACATAGACTATAAGTAGGACATGTTCTCAAAAGTCATGATATTTATTTCAAAGCAGAAAAATTACAATGGGAACTTTAACCATATGTCCATTTGCAATTTTGCCTTCTTGAGAAAGGACACTGAACTCAGCACTGAACTCTCCCACAACTCTGCAGAGCAAGTAACTGTTAAGTGGGAGAAACAGAGAGTACCAGAAAAAGAAAAGTAGCCAACCTAACGTGCAAAAAAGCATCAGAGACACTCACCATGTTTAAGAACTGCAGCCTGTTGAGATGCAAAAGACCTCAAATATGGAGGTTTGCGTTCTACCAGGTAAGATTTTTGTGCTATATTTTTTCCTAGGTAGATCTATTACAAGACTTCTCGAAAGAGCTTCCAAATTTGGACCTTATTTAGCTAAAAATACCTCTCAGAGCCAAAAGTTTCCCTTGCAAAAACAATAGCTATAACAAAACCTTATGAGAATATGAAAACCAAAGTGGACTGATTTTGCTTTTAATAAGGAGAGCAGAGAGACAGAAGAACAGTGAAAATACCACTCGCCTGATTCACTGATGACCTGCAGAAGCCCAATAAGCTAAAAACTGCAAATGTATATAGAGCTATACAGATGTTGAAAATGATAATTTTTTTTTAAAGTTACTAAAAAGGCTTAGAGAACTTACCACATCCCTAGTAAGTTTCCCAGTTCACTATTTTTTTTTTTTATAAGAAGTCCCAGTCTAAGAGAGAATTAACTTTCAACAGTGGTATGCAAAATCACATAATAGAAACATGCAATCTTATTTTAAAACTTGAAAATGAAAAATTATGACTATAAACAGTTACAAAGCTTAATATGCAATGCATGCATAGCAAATTCATATGCACTGTAATTTTAGCATCACAAAACTGCCCCTTGTTACACACTGCTTTTTCAGCCTATTTTGCATGTGTTTAGGTGGCTGCTATTTTCAAACAAATCTATCAAACTTGAAAGTTTACCAGAGACTTGACAGTGTTATGCTATAATAATCAAACAGAAGTGTTGGTAAGAGAAAACTAAGAGTTTTTCATGATGTGTGTACAAATAAGTAAAATTCTGTAGGTCATATTTCCCATCTTCTGTGAGGAAAAAATACACATTTTAATGTGTTCTATGATCGAAATAAATGTTTCTTTTTGATTCCATGCATCTTTTTGATTTCATGTACTTTACACTTATGTAGAGTGAAATAGCACATTATTTATACACTACACTCTCCTATTGTCCTTTTAGCTGATGAATTTGTACTGAAGCACGTCCATCTAATGGAAGTATGACTTCACACAAGAAATCATGTATTAATTACTTCTTTGGAAGAAGTGCACCAAGAACGGTTACATGTTCAGTCATTGTAAATAGCTATTTTCTGCAAGTACAGAAAAAAAAAATTCTGCCATTGCGCATCAGTTTGAAATGAGCCATTCCATCAGAAATAAATGTACTTCTATGCTATGACAGATGTGGACGCGTTCTAATGGAGGGATTTTGAAGGGTATCTATATTACAAGGCTTAAAAACAACTAGATTGACCACCAACATTTACAAGATCATTTTCTCTAAATTAAATACATAATTTTTTTAAAATGAAAAAGATGCGATGTACAAATCATTTGTTTCCAAAATACAGAACACAAAACTCATTGAAATGAGATGAGAAATGAAATTCTTTTGAAGAATTTTGAAGTGTTTCTTGAAATATGCACAGAACAGAACTTACTTACAGCTCTGTATGGATTTGTTATTTTTATTTATTTTGTTAATATGAGGACAAGCAGCTAATAGTAATACCAATGACCACTCACTAAACCAAAGCAGCTGAGGAACAAATGTGAATCTATGCCTGCAGCCAACATTTTTGTTCACTGCCTATGCTAAAATATTGCCCGTTTTACACACCCCTTCCTGCCGCCCTCACTTGCCTTACTCAAGTCACCAGCTCCCCGAGAAATTTAGCCGTGCATTTTGTGGCAGTGCCAAGGTACGCTGCCGGCCCCACCTTGCTACCTCCTCACCCTTCGCCCAGACCCAACATACCCCTAAGGGATCCACTTGCTTCCCCTGCTGCAAAACACTTGTTGCTAGGGGAAAAAAGCCTGCTGCTTGGCAACGGATTATTAAATCAACAACTCTGGCTTTGTTACTCGCTGAACTTCACATTGCCAGTGTGAAATAACAAACACGCGTGGTTGTTGGTGTGCACGTGTATCTACAACCCCCTTGAAAAGGGCTGACCCCTTCTCGCAGGAGTGTGTTTGCCTTTTAGTTTGTTACTGTTCACGGCCGATAATGCAGAGTTTCAAAATGGAAAGGGTTTTTGGTCATGTTTAAGTTGCTGATCACAGTCTTCTACTTAGATGGAAGCTCTCAGGGGACATTTTCTCCTGTTGAAGCAACACAATCTTGCAATGGTCTGCTGTAGTTTTGATTTACAAGTTATTTGAACATCATAGCAGCTTATAAAAACACAGCATCACTACCACGCTGTATTGTGAGCACTAATTTGACAACAGCAAGTGCACTGGAAGCAAATAAGACATGTAACTGATAGAGTGTAAAAGCTAAAAAAATTAGCTCATGTTTTATCACCATCTGAAAATTATACCGAGGGTCTTATTTCATATGCTCTATCTGAACGCACACAGCAAAATCACAGCGACCCTCCCTTTAGCCACCCAACCGCTACGGCTCGGGCAAGTCCCGTACCACCACTTTAACCAGGGAGTAGCTGAGCACAACCTTAGCCCTCAGATCATGGTCCGTTCTGAATCTGGGGTACTTGTCTTCTGGTGCCAATGTTTTACATTTCCTCCCAGCTGTGATATCGGGAGACAACACGAAGTTCACATGAGCTGCTGTCTCCCCACCTCCCTTCATCCAGAAGCCTCACAGCACTGCTCGTCCCCTCCCCTTCCTCCCAGCACTGAAGCCACATCAGTGTCTCCTCACCCGTCCCACACACGACAAAAGAGGATTTCCCAGATGTATGGCATCCTTCAAGGACACACACACCTGCGATGGAAATGGCCTCTACACCTCCGAACCCCATCTATCAAGGATAAGCAGTAACCTGCGCCGTACCCGTCCGGACATCACTGACAGCCGAGTGGAAGCAGCACGGGGGAGAAAGCACTCGGACTGGGTCTGCCAGGGAGAAGCACACCGACAGCACGTGACCTGCGAGCGGGTGCTGGAGATCACAGCTACAGGAGGGCTCTTTACAAAATGGACCCATCCACCGTGATTTCTCTAGCTCAGTACAGTCTTGTATGTCATTTATATGCTCACCCTTTTACCCCTCTTTAGACATTTTATAGATACAACTGCGTGATCTCATTACAGTACAGTCGCTATTGAAATCCTAATGTTTTATCAGTAGAATCTGTGGTTCTATTTTGACATTGAATGGTTTCAAAAGCAAGGCTAGGTTTACTCACTGCATCATCACGCTACCTGCAAAGACTCCTGGGTGCTACCTGTTACTGATACTATTATTTTCCAAGCTTTGAGTCAAATGGTGAGAAACAGAGAAAGTTCTGTTACTCAAGACAGGACTAACACAGAAGTGTTTTCAATTGCCAAAAGACAAAACAAACAAACAAACAAACAAAAACCCTCCCAAAATGATACAAGTGCAGAACAGGCTAAAGGAAAACCTCAGACCAAGATTCTGGAAATGAGGAGCCTCAAGGTCAGCTCACTGAGTCAATATTCAAGGATTATTAGCAAAAGCTTGATATTTCACAGGAACTGAAGATACTGTGAATTCAGTGTCCTTACTCCACTGCCTAAAGACTAGATTCTATTTTACTATATCTAACATTCCTGGTTTCGAAAGTTTGTGCTCCATGAAAAATTACCAGTAATGGACAGAAGAACATGAATTTCTTGACATCAGTCAACCATTAGTACCATTAAAGAAGAAATAATAAGCAATGACAAGCAATGACATTTTAGAAGATGTATTGCTGGTTTTCATTAATGAAAGGTTTTCCATAAAACCACAGTGAACATACAAGTGGTATGCGGCTTCTGGAAACAGCAATTAGAAAAATTGTACAAATGTTCTAATTTAAAAAAAAAAAAATCAATCTAAAGTCAGGGGAATACCCTGTGTATCAAAGAAAAATAGTTGCAAATCCAGTACTAGGTTCTGTGGTTAAAATTTATAATTAATAGAACTGTCAGAATACTTCAAATCAAGTACTTTGGAGATACTTAGCTAAATTGTCACTATTTTCAAGGCTGGTTCTTGTAGCCCATTCTTGTACGCACTCAGTACTACAGATACCAGCACTTGTCTAAACTTTTGAGACTATGGAAACGGCATCAGAAGTGAATGATACTCTTCTGAAGTATCTTTTTTGCATTTATGTGTGTTTATTTCTCTCAATTATTCTGACAAATACTGTATTAACTATTCAGTCGGAACTGCAGTGTAAAAGATGACCAGTCCTTTTATTAGTAAAACAAAATAGAAATGCAAAAATTAAAACACATCATTCACATTTTTCTTCCTTTCGCCATTAGCCAAAGAGACTTTTGCATACAGAACTATGTACGTGCATATGTTATAACTAAGTCTATGGCTAATGTCGTTGTTTCAAAAGTGTTATCACACCACAGCAGCACATACTAAACTGGCACTGCAATCATCTCTAAGGACAAGAGGTTAAGTAAAGCAGAGTTCTTCACAAAGCCGACAGTCACGGGGAACAATTTTGCACTTTGGTCTAGTAAGAGAGACTGCGAGTGCTACAACATTATCCCCAGGAAACAGACCACTTCCCTCCCACCAAAGCAGATGTGAGCTGCCATCTGGTCCAAGGCACTCCAATGGGAAAAGACATCGGCATGGCGTTTCACAAAAAACTCCCAGCATGAGATGGCACGCACCCCCTTTCTCATCCCCAGATTCCTAAATAAAACACAGAAGTTGTAGGTATCCCACAAAACTGCCAGTCTGACAGGACAACTACCAGCAGATCCATCTTCAAGGGAAGGCTATTTTCAGTACGAACAGAAGCCATACACCCTCCCATCTGTGCACCATCAGGAGCCAAACTGTCATCACTGGCTAACAAAGGGCCTTTAACGCTAAGAAAAACAAAACAATTCTTTGTATACTGACCTGTCACAAAACCTCAAAAAGTTGAACATACTGAAAAACATTATCTTCTGAAAACGACGAAAAAAGCTTTGGGGTTTCTCTCTATAAATCGTCCAAAGAGCAGTGTTTTTTTTTTTGGGGGGGGGGGGGAGAATGACACAGTAGAAGTAAACAAACAAACAAAAAGGGTTAAAAACAACATGGACATATTTCAGCAAGTCACCTTTTTCCTAATACTGATCTGGAAGCAAACAGATAAATACAGCTTAACATGACCTACCTTTAATAATTCAAGTCCATATAAACCCATCAGGTTTCCTCACAACTATCTTTTTGTGGACCATTGTTCATTTTTTACTTCGAACTTGCTAACAAAATATTTTCAGTTTAATACCAGATCTGAAGAGCCTTCTTAGGTCATTCATTTTGCTACCCTGTAGCTACAGACAACCTCAGCAAAGCATTTCTTCTGAAAACCTAGCAAGTTCCAGTGTTTAGACTTTAATTGCTAGGAATCTTCCTCAAATCATCTCTCCGAATTTCTCCCTAGTCAGTTTATTTTTGTTTGTTCCAGCGCCAATGTCACCTAGCCTTATTTTGATGATGCTTATTCCTCTTATGTTTACGTGGAGCATGTACTATTATTGTTTCCTACTTCTCTCAGGAAACACGTCAGAGACTTTCCACTGCTCCAGTTCAGTCACCTAAAAGCTCACCGTGTGTAAGAACAAGCCTGATGCAAAGCAACAGACCCATTTTGTCATCCAGCCACATTATACTTGCGATTACAAAAGAAGCACGGGGCCTGCCTTGGAGGAAACCCAAGTGAAACCCATGCTTTAGCTCACACTAACGGTACACTTGCCCTCTTGGTCAGTCTCAGCTGGTTTTACTGGGCATTTTTCATATTTACTGCATATTCCGGGGACATGAGGTAACCAGTGGAGCATGAACATCACCTTCCATAACGAAAGGAGAAATCTGTAGGCTTACAGAACTCATGATGAGAGCAGACTCTTGACAACATGATGTCTCATGGTGGTGTGGTGGTTTTATGCAGCTAAACAGCCGACCTCCACCACAACCGCTCACTCACTCCCCCTCCTCAAAGGAACAGGGGGAGAAAATACTAAGGACAAGGGCTCAAGGGTTGAGATAAGGACAAGAAGGTTACTCACTAATCACTATCATGGGCAAAACAGACTCAACATAGGGAGATTAATATAATTTATTACTATTACTAGCAAACTAGAGCAGTAAGAAACTTAAAAGCAAACTAAAAACACCTTCCCCCCACCCACCCTCTTCTACCTCCTCCCCCTGAGCGGCGCGGAGGAACAGGGAATGGGGGCTGTGGTCAGTTCATAGCGTTTCGTCTCCGCCGCTCCTTCCTGGACACTCTTTCTTCCCCTGCTCCAGNTCACCTGCTCCTGCGTGGGCTCCTCTCCACGGGCTGCAGCTCCGGCCCGGAGCCTGCTCCTGTGGGGGCTCTCCATGGGCTGCAGCCTCCTTCAGGCCACATCCACCTGCTCCACCGTGGGCTCCTCCACGGGCTGCAGCGTGGAGATCTGCTCCATGTGGTACCCCATGGGCTGCAGGGGGACAGCCTGCTCCACCATGGGCCTCACCACGGGCTGCAGGGGAACTTCTGCTTCGGCGCCTGGAGCACCTCCTGCCCTCCTTCTGCACTGACCTTGGTGTCTGCAGGGCTGCTCCCCACTCCTCTCTCCCAGCTGCTGTTGTGTAGCAGCTTTTTCCCTTTCTTAAATCTGCTCTCCCAGAGGCACAACCAGCATCGCTCACTGGTTCAGGTCTGGCCAGCGGCGGGTCCCTTTTGGTGTCCTTATCTGACATGGGGCAGCTTCTGGAATCTTCTCAGAGAAGCCACCCCTGTGGCCCCCCAGCTACCAAACCTTTACCACGTAAACCCAATACAGGTGGGTTTGGCCAACTTCTGAAGAGTAGGGATGTAGCTCAGATCAGCTAGCACCCCCAGCTCCATAGGCATTTCCACACCCGGTCTTGCTGTTGCATTTTGTATTTGTCAGCAACATCGTATTTCTGTTATCCAAGGCCTGAAGGGTTTCCAAGTCTCATTTTTGATCAAACTGAGGCCTTTCCCCTATAACTGCTCTTCCCAAGTATAGGTAGTACATTGACTATCCCATAATCATTTGTTAGCTGAGGTTTCATTAACTCTTACTGGACTAGTGATGTTATTGCATCTACAGGTTCTTCCAGAATTCTGGCCATACTCCTCCACCAGCAAGTGCTTACCACCTTTTCCATACTTGCATTTCCACTACTAATTTTACCTCTGCCATCCATGACAAGTATCACGTTCCTGTTAAAGACTGAGGCAAAACGAGTTTACTGTGGTTCTGGACTTTTTATAAATGGTTTTCCATCACTGCACTGATTGACACAGAACTTTAAATCATATGCTGCAGTTAGTTCACAGCTCTTGAAATCCGTTTTCTGAACTGCATGGTTAGTGTACAAGGTTGGAATCTGCAGAGAAAACTGGTATAATTCTAAATGTTTTTTCTCCCTCAGTCCTTTCCCTTGGTTTACTATTGTCAGCTGACAAGCAGCTGAAATAGATTTGAATCCTGCTTCCAAGAGTGTCAGAATCTTGTCCATTTGAGCCACTTTTCTAGTTCACTGGAGCACAGTTGGCAGGAAGAACACAAGAATGACAGAAAAGGCACTCCCACACAAAGCTATGATGTGATCAGAATAAGCAAACTGGGAAGTTAATGCTCACTGAGCGAAGAGCTGAAATTCAGAGTGGCAGCTTCCACTTTCAAGGAGAAGAACTACAGCAGCAGCGTGGGTTTGGTGGGGCAGGTGGGAATGCTGGAGCTTAAGGCAATCACTGAGTGTGCGGAGATACAAACATTTCCTACCACCTATTGTGTCCAACATTCATAGATTCTATTTTAGGCAAAAACACTCAGACATAAGTGTTATATTAAATCAAATGCAATGTACATGGCAGAAAGACTGCACCTACTAATAAAACTTCCTACAATTTTAGGAAGCTTAGGGTTTAATTCTGAAGCAAATGAGATGACTTGATGCCCAGGTTAAACTTACATCATTTATTTTCAAGAGAGATCACCAGCTGCTCACACTATCATATCACAATTTTAAAGGAAATTACGTTTGATGCATCAATTACTTTAATAGATCTGACAGCATTTCATACCATTTTAGACTTTACATCAAGAACAGTTATTTCTGGCAACTGTAACCTACCAACTTCTGGCTAGGCATTCAATTAACATGACAAAGCATCATCACAGACTGCATTAGTGTCATAGCTTTTCACAGCCCTCTGGTAAATCTTCGGGTCTGTGACCCTCATGATACCATCTGTTCCAACGCCATTGTGGCTATGACTTTTTCAAATGGTCATAAATTAAAATCCAGACAGAATCCCAAAGAAGCTATTGTCAGCTGTCAGAATGAACTGTAACACAGGCCATGAAAAAATCGGAAATTGAAATGGGTCTGCAGCTGATAGGGATTTGCTTGCTCATCTTTTGAACATTTGTAACCACTTGATGACATCTGCTTTAAGGTATAACT